>BRKX01000019.1:26289476-26419476 GCA_026008535.1 Perilla frutescens
TATTTTAGCTCAACTTTAATGTATTTTGAAATAAACAAAATATACAATTAATGATATAAATCAAAACTAACAATATCTAAAAGTCTAAAAGATTTTATACTATTGAAACTAAAAAAAATTCTCTAAAAGTCACACGGTCACTACCATCCTACAAAATTTCTATGAAATTCAATTTTAAATTTTTATAAACTTTGTGCCAAAATTTCACTCTTTTTCTTAAAAAAAAAAAAAAACTATGCATCAAAAACCATATATGCATGGAAGACAAAAGAAATTGAGTTTTTTTTTAATATTTTTATTTTCATGAAGTGCAAATACAATGCATATCAATAGAATTGATCAAATTCAATTTATATGCAAAGTAAGTTTATAGCGCCCCGAACCCGGAGGCCCGGTGCGCCAACGGGGATATACACAATGGAAGAAAATCACAATAAAATTTTCGCAAACTAACATAAATCATTTTCTCGAATTATAAAAATTCGGACAGCACTTCGTTTAAAATATTAATAAATTCCACGATCATAGGCGTTTACCATTCAACAACCAATCACATAAGATAAGACCTTTCAACCAAACTATCATGTTAAAATCACACATTTCGAACCACCAATTAAAACATGTTCAACATTGACTAGTCCAAAAATCCAATATTCAACATTTAAATTATGGCAGCAAGGCCACGACGATCACCCGCATCCATAAATATTTAAATAATTCATAAACATACAGCGGAAGCATAAACAAACATTTTTATTGACCACAACTAAAATAAAGTCAAAATTTTAAAAACTAAATCTGGTCAACCATACAAGATGCCCCATTAGTCCACGTCCGCCACCTGCTATCATCAATTACATGAAAATATTTTTAAATAGTGGGGCTGAGTTCCAGAAAACACTCCGTAGGAATACTCATACATTCGTCCAATAATTTACAATAAGAATATATCCATAACTCCATATTTGACGTGTCGTAAATCATACGCTCAATAGACATAGTGGAGACCGACCCTAATGTGATCACATATAAACTATAACATATTCATAAGTAATTGCACCGGAGTGCCATATTCGGAATTCCTCATATGAGTCGTGTCAATCCACATTGAGCAACATAAGCATAAATCATTTTTCATAGCGGACAAAAGTTTAAATATAATTTCAAAAGCATTTTGGTAAGTAAACCTACCTTATAGCTAGCTTAGTTGTAGCTTTATCCACAACATCTCGTCATAAGCCAGCTATCGCGGATTAGGACCTTATGCTTAAATATAGGAATAACCTTAATCGTCGTCTTTAACGAGTCTCGAGTTAGGACACCTATACATAAGAACTATGTCTTAATAACATATTAATCTTCTAAACATATACCATAATGTAAATAAGGATATAGGTAATGAGTCCCTAAAGTAAGAGCATACCCTGACGTCACCTAAAAGTCGAACGAGATCCTAGCTTAAAATATATCGAAGCCCTTGATCGTACAAATAGATGCCTTAAATTCATAAGAAAATTATAAAATTTAATTTAAGATTTAAAGGATCATAGAATATTGTTGGTCCCGGGGCTAGTCAGAATCAGTTTAGAGGGGGGTGAATAAACTGATTTCAATACTGAACAACAAATGCGGAATATTCAGGGCCCGTTTTGACTCGCGGAGTTATCCGTGCTTTGTGGAGATCAGTTGAGATGATCTTCTAGCTCGAAGTGTTGTGTGTGCTTGAGGTGTGCAGTTTAAAACATGCAACTGAAACTGAAAAGTAAAGCATAGCACACAAGCAATTTATAGAGGTTCGAAGCTCAACTTCTACATCATCTCTTCCTTCCGCAGAAGGAAAATTCACTATGCAAGTGTAAAGTTCCTTTATTACAGTTACACAGTGAAGACAACTGCTGAACCTGATGAACGGAAACTTTACGAGTCACGGCCTCCTTTTTAGCTGGTGTTGTCCCGGAAATGGTTATCCAACGAACGTAGCCTCCTCAGCCGATAGGTCGACAACTCACACTTGCGATCCCCAACTGCTCGCTGGAGAGATAAAGTGCTATTGCTCATCTTTACATGATTTTAGATCTCGCTCGATCTTCAAGAATACAGTCTTAAAACTGGTATCAACTGATCTGCTCCTTTGCGCGTCTGTGGCTGAGCTGGGTAGTTGATCTCTGTAGCGCTTGAACTGAGAGAGTTGCTCTGGCTGGAAATCTTCAACAGCTAGCTTGATGAGCGATCTGGCTGCTTCTCTTCAGTTGGACTTTTGATTCTTCTAAGTTTTGAGCGTGAGGCTTTAGTGCTTTGGTGAACGTCTTCACAGAAAGTGTTAACTAAAGCTCTCTCCAAAATTGTCAAAAGTCAACAGTCAGCTTCTGGGTAGCTCATCTTTTATAGATGAGTGGTTGATGACCGTTGATGATCACTGTGTGATCAAAAATGATAAAGCCGTTGAGGAGCTTTCATTTAAAGAGAGCCGTTGAGTTGCCTTTGCTCTTCTGATGAGCTTTTGTTCTAAGATCTCGGTTGTATTAACTTCAAGATCTTCTTTGGCTTATCTGAAATTTGAATTTCAGTTATGACTTCTATCTTGATCTTCAGTTCTGAGCTTTGTTTGGCAGTTGGAATCTTCAGTTCCTCGTCTGTCAGTTCTGCGCATCTCTTGGCAGTTTGGAAAGCTTCAGTTAAGATCATCTTCAGCTGGTAGTTCTGGGCATGGGCTTGATGCCTTCTGAGCTCCAGTTTGATTTGCTTCTGCTGGCAATTTGAACCAGTGTTCTTTAGCTAGCATTCTGTACTTGTGTTCCTTCAGCTTAAACTTCCTTCGACTGGTCTTCAGTTCGGTTGCTGGTGCTTCATCAGTTGGACTTCAAAACTGATGCGTCTTCAGCTGGTAGCCTTCGAACTGGCACCCCATCAGCAGGAACTTCATTCTTCAGCTGAAACCTTTGAGCTGGTATTTCCTTCAGCTTGTACCTTCGTCTCTTCTTCAACTGGTATGGTCCTTCAACTGGAACTTCCTGAGCTGGTATTTTCTTCAGCTCGGACGTTGAACTGGTACACTTCCTCAGCTGGAACTTCATTCTTCAACTGGAACCTTTGAGTTGGTATTTCCTTCAATTTGTACCTTAGTCTCTTCTTCAGCTGGTATGGTCCTTCAGCTAGAACTCCTGAGCTGGTATTTCCTTCAGCTCGGACCTTGGACTGGTACACTTCATCAGCTGGTATTCTTCTTCAGCTGGTATATCTTGAGCTGGTATTCTCATCAGCTCAAACTGACGTGGTCTTCAGCTGGAATCATCCTCTCTTCAGCTCGTAGTCATCTTCAGTTGGTCTTGAACTGGTATGTTCATCAGTTCAAACGGATGCATTCTTCAATTGGTATTTCTTCAGCCGAGAATGGTCTCGATATGGTATGTCCTTCATTTCTTTTCTCTTCAGCTGGTATTTTCCTTCAGCTGGAACATTCTTCAGCTGGAACATTTCTTCAGCTAGTATTGGGCACTTCTGAGTTGGTGCCTTGAACTGGTATTTTTCTTTAGTTCATCACTGTAGACTGGTGGCATTTGGCACTCCTCTTGATGGTACCTGCAACTTCCAATTTATCTTGCTAACTGATCAAGCAAGCTACAGTTTCTTTTTTCATGGCCCTTTGTGGCTGGATATTTTCTTTTTCTCTTGGTTCTTTTCTCTCTCTTTTCTTCACTCAGCTCTTGGCTGGTTTCTTTCTTTTCTCCTTTCTTTTCTCTCCTTCTCTCTTTTCTTTTATTTTTCTCACATGGATTGATCATTTCTTTTGGCTTTGATAGCTCAATTTTTTATATAATCATCATTAGTTTTTTGCTTGATTTCTCTTCAGTTCTTCAAAGCTTTTTGCGTATTTTTGACATATTTTGACATCTCATCAAAACCCCTTGTCAGATAAAAACCTTTGATAGTTTTTCCTAACAATTTTCCCCTTTTTGATGATGTCTAAAACATGGCAAAATTGAGCAATGATGGAAGAACTGATTGAGAAATTTTTGAGTTGTCCTAAAGGACATAATCAAGTAAGAAAACTTGTGTAACTAAGAAACTGATTAGATATCTTTCAATCTACAATAGTTTGTTTTTCTTTTTCTTCTTCTTCTTCTTCTTCTTCTTCTTCTTCTTCTTCTTCTTCTTCTTCTTCTTCTTCTTCTTCTTCTTCTTCTTCTTCTTCTTCTTCTTCAGATGCTGCGCTTTCTCAGCTGGTATCTCATCTCCTTCTTCACCTATTCCACTAGGTGCTAGGCTCTTGACGCGCGGTCGTTTCACGCTCAAAAAATAATTTATAACTCTTGTGCCCACAGCGAGCGTAGCCAGCTAATGAGTACTGGTCGATCCCATAGAGAGTTGTCGTGATTCCACCTTCAAGTAAACAATCATAAAAAAAGGGTTTGGTTTGTTGTCACTACTGGAAATTAAATATGCAAAAGAAAGTAAAGGAAATATCAAATAACAAATGTTCTGGTGTTTGAACTTGAATTTGGTTCCAATATATACCAACTTGATCATGGGCATACTGATTTATATACATGATAAATCACCTAGTTATGGAGATCAGATTCCTCTCTGCGTCTCATCATTCATCATTTCATTGTAGACTTAAAAACGATTCATCGTCAATTAAATCCCTAATCAGTTACCCACCTCCCGATTTCCCAAAGAGATGTAAGTGAACAAACAGCAGCGTGCCCTAGACGAACCCAGATCTGTTGTGTTTACTGATTCCTCGTATGTCTACAACAACCTATTGATTTCTTTATTACTATATGAACCAACACATAGTCACGATTTATCAATTTAATTAATAGTGGTGTGTCCTCTTTACCTAACGAGTGATCAGCCATATTGGGCATTTCAGACACACACTTATGTGGAACAAGGCACAAGAATCAACAGAAACCTATCATGCATTACTATGCCCATTTTGGCCTCACGTGTCCAGATTTATATTCAAACCATTTTTGTTGTTCGAACACCAGAATTATAAGTCTAGCCAAGCATGCTAGACATAATTAAAATTGCATAAATGAAGGACATAATGGTAAAGAAAACTTACTGAATTTAATACGCAAAAATACTTAACATAAACGTTGAGTTTGAAACATAATCCTAAGTCCCAAATGATTAAGGCCAATGGATTGTTTCTTGCTGCAAAGCAGCATACGAAAATTAAAATGCAGGAAAGTAAAAGTGTAGCAATGTTTCTGACTGCTAAAAACTTCTATTTCTAGAATTAAAAGAAGCTTATATAGTTACATTTCCGAATCAGAGATCCCCCAACAAGCTAGGGTCTTCACTGGATAAGCATAAGTTGACCAAATCCCTATTTTTTAGGGATTAGATTTATCTCTTCTTTGCAATGCCTCCAAGAGTCCAGTCCACCTCCAACTCTTCTTCGGATAATATAGCTATCCTTCTCTTCTCTCTCTTCAAATTGATCTTGGGTTTCTCACAATCGACCTAGCCCAGCCCCATTATTGTCAAGTCTGCACGAGCAAAGTGGGCACGGTATCATACAGTCAGCCTCATCCATCTCTGATATGCCCATTCCGCCACCCGAATATAAGATGATTGCTGAAAGAAGTCCCCTGTGCCTCTGACTGAATCTTTAGCTTAGATTTTGCTTAGATAACCGGGCATAAAATGCCCCTTTCGCCAGACTTGACCTCCGCAATGCCCCATGACCTCATCCTGGTTCTTTTTGACTCAAAACACACTAAAAAGGACATTTATAACGAACAAAATGCCCATAAAAACACGAAATAAATGGCCTTATCAACTCTTCTCTTTCTCTGGTACTAGCATTCCTCCAGATATCTCCCCAGACTTCCCCCTGAGACAATGGTCTCTCATCTCTGGCAGCTCTTCTCTAGTCAGCTCCCCAAACTCCCCCCTGAGGCTGATGTCTCTCTTCTCGAGCAGTTCCTACAGTCCTCAATACTTCTCCCTGATGATGTACTTCCCCCTAAAACTGCGAGGGTTCCTCCTAAATCTCATCCTAGAGACTCAAAAAGTTCCTTCCATCATCTTTCTCAATTTTTTCATTCTCTTCCTCCTTTTTGGCATCTCCAAAAGGGTGTGCATGTGTAGATCAAAGGATGGAATGGGAACATGTGGTAACAAGCTAAATGTGGTAGCTAAGTTACCTTCAAACGGAGAGGGGTATAGCTGTTCTCTTGGTGGTAAGGGTAGCCAGTTAGATGCTTCTTCGGTTGGCATGAACTGCCTTAGATCTGGCAGTGGAGACTGAACATGGGGTTCAGTTGTCATCATTGTCAAACTTGGGAGGAGTTCTTCAGTTGGAGGTGGGTGGTTAAACTCTATCGGTGTGGAGGATGAGTTGGATGGTTCTGCAAATGGCAGTAGAGCTGTGGCTAGTACTCCATTTTGAATTTTGTGGATCATTAAATCCATAATCTTTGAAAGAGTGGAAGTAGCCGTTGATGGATGATTCATCCGATTTTTGCTCCAGATTCCTTCTTGACTCCAGAAGAATCATCCATTCCTGTCAAGCAGTTCAAACATAACTGCTTCATCAATGTGATATCTCCAGAGTGACCATCTGAGATATCTCCTCAGTCGATTGAAGAGATCGGAGTCGTAACTCTCAATGATGTAAAATCTACTAAGCAGATTGTTGAGAGTTTCATTGAAGCTTTCTTCAACACCATCCATGAAGTTGTTTTCAGCTAGTCCAGACTCAGCTGGCACAGTTGATTCTGTTGTCATGTCATCATCCGACATGATCTGCTTTCCTCGAGTGTTGGAAGTCGGTTCAGTTAGAGTGGAGGGGCCTTCTTCTGCAATGCACTGTTTCCTCGATTGTTTGCCAAAAGGCTTCAGGTTCTTTCTTCTTTTGACAAAAATTATGAGGAGATAGTCTCTCCTATCCAGCAACTCGCCTCTTTGATGGAGAATTTGGATCTGATCACTTATGATCATGCTGATCCCATTGAGAAACCCTAATTTCTCCGTGAGTGTTCCAGTTTGATGGTCAAAATTGACCTTACGAACACTTTGGTGCAGTTGTGATAGCACATACGATGCCCAGTCAACTCTGCATCGGTTGTAGATGAATGCCATCAGATGAGCATGTCCAGCACTAAAGCGAGTATAGTCTAGATTGCCTCTCAGGCAGTGGATGACTATATCTTGAAGTTGGATGAACTCCGACTAAAGACTGTCTTTCAGTCTATGTGAATAATCATTGTGCTCAACTCCTGGTTTCGTCTATTGACTCTGATATTCTGCTTGGTTAGGCATGACTATTGAGCCTGCATGTTCACATGCTCCTGGAAGATGGAGGGTCTCCATTAAGATTTCTTTGGAGATCACGATCGGATGTCCTCTGAGTGATAAAATGATGTTGTCGTCTTCTATGATGTCAGAGAAGATATAGAACTCGGAAAGTAACTTAAGAAAGCATCGTCCAAATCTTGGACCTCTTGTGAGAAACTGAAAGAGTGCAGTTTCCTCCGCTGCTGAGATTAAGCGATGGAACTCATCAGGCTTAAGTCTCTTCGTCATGAAGTCCAGTTCTATGAACTTGTCTCTTTTCAGGTTGAGAGCAAGCCTAGCTGGATCGATGTATTGAGCGGGCAATTCCTTTCTACAAGAAAGAGAATATTTCAGAGAGATTGAATGGATTTGAGAGAGAGATGCAAAGCAAATGCAAGGAGAGTTTAGACAGATATGTGATCTTTGATCAATATCTCCTTAGCACTTAAAAAAGCTTTACATGCATGTACTTCGAGTTGCACTCGAGTACTTATCAGCTGATCAGTTTAATGGATTTGACTGATGCTCAACTGGCTTAAATGTGATGATCATCTCAGCCGTCAATAAGTTTATCTTAACTTTTAGATCAGCGGTTGAGATTTCATCCATTTGAAAATAGGGTAGTTGTCATAAATAGCAAATATTATGTGCAGGATTTTGCTATTTATATCTCTCAAGCTATCAAATCACTTTCCACTTTAGTGGTTGATTTTGCTCAGTAGCATTAAAAACTCGCTATCTTTAAGAGATCTCCCATTTGAAAATAATGCCCGTTAGATTATAAAAAAATCACAACGGCATTAATTTTATAAAGAATAAGCTTAAAGAATAAATCAATTTAAAACTTATCCTTGGTCAGTTGGGATACAGTCCAACTGATGACCTTTGGTGAACTGACGATGTGGCAACTGATCGATCAGTTCTTATCATATCTTCTTCTTGGCCCCTGAAACTGATTCATCACTGAACTGCTGACATTAATTGCTGAACTGATGGATTAAATCTCAGTCAGTTTTCTTTTCTTGATGGGCCGAACTGGATTTTTTTCACTGCTCTCGTCAGGGCAGTTTGATCTCTTCCTCTTTGAGGCTCATCCAGTTTCTTCAGCAGGCTTCTCTGGCCTTACTTTCTTCACGGATTGACTCCGGTACTTGGCTTTATCTGATGTGATCCTTCGCCTACTGTGCAAGTTCCTTCTCGAGAATGAATTGAACTGAACTTCCTGTTTATTCAGTTGGGCGGCTGTCATGGAGCTTGAAGCGATCATTGGGGTGATATATCTCTTTGACAAGAGATTGGGTGATGTGGCATTATCTTCATCATCACATAGTCGACTCACTGTAACTGGGATGAGAGGTGGCTCTCGATATATCTGTGCAGTTGTAGGTTCAGTTGGTCAAGTTGGCTCAGCTAACTGATTTGATAGAGTATCAAAATTCAATTTTCTACAGGTAGGGCTGGTTGTGCAGATCACTTGCTGCTTTGCTCCTGCTTCTTCTTGAGCCTTGATGTCACTTCCCAATTCGGCAAGTAGGGCAGTTGGAGGAATTTTGTCGGTCAATCTATGACTCATAATCCTCTGCACTTGCATCATAGTTGGAGAAAATGGATTTGAAGACCCTATCCATTTTAAACTCCAAACTTCTTCTCTTTGCTAAAAACTCATACTGTGAAAAGCAGTGATCAAGAAATGAGACTGGATGGACATTGAGTGTCTCTAGTTGTACTAGTAGAAGTACTGGTGTAGAATCTTGAAAAGCTCTTGATCTTGCTTAGCCACAAATGCGAATTGAGTAAGAAGTACATTGGTTACCTCCTTTTGTGCATTCTTGGCTGGATATTCACCACTGTAAAAAATGCGAATATCTTCTTCCGTCAATTGGAGAGGAGGGCAAGTTCTCCTGAAGTAGTTAGCTCCATAGTCTGAATGAGGAATTCCAATGAAAAGAATAAGCTTATCTGGATCAGAACAATCTTGAAAGTCAGCTGTTGATCCATTCTTGGAGACTAGTGATGGGATGACATTGGTAGTTGAGGTATTTGAGGCTGTGGCACTTCTGTTGCCTTTTTCTAGCCTTTTTTTCTTGAGTGAGTGAAGATGGATACTTCCTCTTTTGGGAATCCAGTCGGAGATGAGGACTGGTAATGCATCATCATTTGGCAGCTTCAAGATGTCTTCAATAATCTTGCTCATCATGAGAACAAGTCCTACCATGGACTCAAACTTTCTTGTTCTCTGTGAGTTGGAGGCCTTGAGAACTTGACGCTTGAATTGTGAGAATACGAACTCTGCCCAGTTTGTCTCGTGTCCTTTAGCTAGGTGTATCATCACCTTGTACCTCTCCTGGGTAAGCTGGCTTAGGCTTCCAATTGCTCCTAAAATTATCTTATTGGTGATGTCGAGCAGAAGTCCATACTCTGGTCTTAGATCAATTTTAGCTGTGGTAAAACTGAATGCTTTCTTGTAGGTGGGGGTCTTCCACCTTCTCCAGTATGGTTCAACTGCTTCACTCAAATCTTGAACGGTTGCTCCTTGCCTTGAAAGTCGAAAAACTTCATCAACGGTTCCTTTAGTTATCTTGATGGGTCGGCCTTGGATAACTGATGTGATTTCCTTTCTATCAGTACTGATTTGTGCTTGAAGAAGAAATTCACACACCCGATTTTATCTGAAAAATCTAGGTGGTGTTTCCAGGTAGTGAAGAATCCCTGTCTTGTGAAGAGAAACAAGCAGGTTCTGGCCGTTTGAGTTTTGAAGAATATCTTGGAATTTCTTTCTTTCAAGGAATTTATCTCTCATCATCTGATTTTTGAATGAGCTCTGGGAACTAAGCAATTCTGCCATTGAAGAAAATTTAGCTATAATTTTTGAGAGAGATGAGAGAGAGAAGGGACTCTTTGAATGATTTGGAAAAATGAGTATGTCTTTTCTCTTTACAAGGGAGGAGACTAGATCTGAATTGATTTATGAGTATTAAATTGGTACTCATATATCTTTGAAAATTTGTGTCCCTTGCTTTTGTTTGTTTGCCTTAAATGCCTTTGTCAGATTGCAATGGTAGGAAGGTGCGAAGTAAATGTTTGTCAAGACATTTAAAATTTTAAGATAAAATGATTTTATTTAAAAGAAGACCCAGAAAAATAAACTGAAGTATAAGAAGTTTTCTTAAGGCAACTGGTCAGTTAACTTGACATGCCTTCAGTTCTTCTTGCGTTCAGTTTTTCTCTTCTTAGGGACTGGCTCATTGGGACTATTAGTTTCTTCGTTGATATCTTGAGATATTTCTTCTGAAGACTTTAGTCCAGTATGAGCTTGCAACTCTTTAATTGACTCAGATAGCTGCTTTACTTGTTCTTGCAGGTGTTTGATTAGCGCCTCATGATGTGTTGTGGCCTAGACTGATAGGCTGCTAAGTCGCTTGTCTGGCTGAATATTGTCAGTTACTTCGATTTTTGAGTCTGTTGTTTTCTCTCCTCTATGCATAATGTTCTTCTTAGAGACAGTCTTTTCTTCAGCCTCCTCTTTCCGTTATGCAGAGTTCTTCAGTTGAGTTGGTGTTGAGCTTCCTCGAGCTTTCTGTTCAGCAGACTCCATTTGAACTGATGTTGCAGCTGCCTTGTCGGCTGCATTTGATTCAGCTTGTCCCTTGCTTTCATGTATTGGTAATATAAACTGTGGAGGATCATCTTCTGAGTCAGATGATTCTATCTTGACTGGTTCAGTCATTGCCTTTCCTTTTTCAAGGACCTTCGGTGTCTTAGTTGATCTCTACCGAGTTTGGTATTCTCTGATCTGTATTGGCAGCTCTGTCACTCGTCTAAATGACTTTGGTAGAAAGTTATCTGGATTAACCGGGGAGACTATGGTTTTCTCCTTCATTAATTCTGGAACCTGTTTTTCCAGAATAAGGCTGACTCGATTCAGAAAGCACATTTTCTGTGGAAAACTTTTGTCACTGATGGTTTTCTCCTCGACAATCTCCATATATTTCTTTAGTTGATCGAAGAAATATTGTGCCCAATTTATTCTCATTTCTCTGCAAATAGCTTTGCAGATTTGATATCTAGGCACCGTCATTTCAGAAAGGCTTCATGTTGCTCCCGTGAGCATCCTGGCGGCCATCATAGCTAACACCTGACACTCCTCCTTAAATTTGGTTATCATATGGTTTCTATGATATTCCTGAGTGATTGTTTTTTTCTCCACACGTTGTAGTGTGACTCAGGATTTACCCAAACATCTTCGAGCTTCTTACCAGAGCTTAGAATTTTGAAGATCTTCCGCAAGATTAGTTGAGTGATAATGGTTTCTCTCCCCTTTACTTCAGTTATGATCTCTTGGGGATTCTCTTTGTATCTTGAGTTTAGAAATAGCTCTGCTATAGCCTCATGGTAGACTTTTGAAGGAGCTTTTTCAGTGAAAGTTTTTAGCTTGGCTTTCTTCACTAGTGTGATGATCATTTCACACGACTCTGAGTTTTTACAAGATTCTCTAAAGGCTTCGGGATTGAGGAATTTGTCATGGTAGAGATCTTGTCTAAAGGTTGTGGAATCTTTAAGAGATAGCTTGAAGTTGTACTTTCTGCAGTGAAGATTAGCAGAGAATTGAGCCATTTTGACGAATCTGATAGAGTTTTCTGAGGCTTTTGAATGGATGGGAAAACTCTGAATTTAGGCTCTTTGAGGGAATGCTTGAAGGCTTTGTTGGTTTTTGAGTGGGCTGAAAAAGTGTTCGGCCGATCTATTTATAGCCTTCAATTCCATTGGTGAATGCAACGGTAACAAGAATTTGAGAGGAGTTTATCTTGAACAGCTCTGACTAATCAGTCGATTAATTCTCAAATTTATCCATTGTGATTAATTGAGGAGAGAGCTAGTGGGTCCAACAGTAACAATGGTGTACCACATCATTTTACCATTCCACTAAGCAAAGTAAATTGAAACTTATCTATTCGAATCTCTCTCTCTGGTGCTTTCGCATGGCCTTGAGTTGCTGACGTCATCAGATGATTTGGCTATATCTAGCAATCTCCAGTTAGCATGATCGACCTCAACTGAGATATTTCAGTTCAGCTCTTCCTTTTGCTGAGTTGGCTTCCAGCTCTCCTTTCAGTTCAGCTTCTTGCTTCAGCTGACCACAAGTTGTTTTCTCTATTGTGAACTGATTGAGCATCTGATCATTTCTGGTCTTTTGACTTCTTAACTTCCACGTCTCTCATCAGTTTGCAAACTTTTCAGCTTGGTTTTTGCTTGAACTGATGGTTTGAGCAGTTTTGACATCTTTTGCTGACTGAACTGATGCACCTTTTGGTTCAGTTTCAGCTTCTGCTCTCTTTTTCTCATCGACTGGGATTGCTCTTTGCATTCTCCCACTTTGATCATCTTCATCTTCTGAAGCTAGTTCCAATAGTCCCAATTGGATACATAGTTCTACGAATCTTGCCTCTAGCAAAGGCTTTGTGAAGATGTTAGTTATCTGCTTCTCTGTATTGACATATTGGATGCATATATCCTTCTTTTTAATGTGATCACTAATGAAGTGGTGTCTGATGTCGATATGCTTTGTTCTCGAATGCAAAACTGGATTCTGAGAAATAGCAATGGAACTGTTGTTATCGCAGAAGATAGGTATTTCATCAGTTTCGACCTTATAATCCTTTAACTGCTGCTTCATCCAGAGTTCTGTGCACAACAACTTTCAGGAGCTATATACTCTAGTTCAGTTGTCGATGTTGTAACTAAGTGCTGCTTCTTGCTGAACCAGGATATCGGTTTGTGACCAAGAAACTAACATGTTCCACTGGTACTCTTCCGATCAATCTTGCATTAACCGAAGTCTGAGTCTGAATATCCAGTTAGACTCAAGCTATGATCTCTGGGATACCATAATCCAAGATTTATGGTTCCTCTGAGGTATTTGATGATCCTCTTTGCTGCATCCAGATGACTCTTCTTCGGGTTGGCTTGGAAATGTGCACATAAGCTGACTAATTATGAAATGTCTGGTCGACTAGCAGTTAGATAGAGAAGCGAACCGATGATGCCTCTGTATTGAGTTTAGTTAACCGATTCTCCTTCTTCATTGAGATTCAGTTGAACTGATGTATTCATGGTGATCTTGATAGTTTTTCCCTTATTAGTTCCAAACTTCTTGACTAGCTCTTTTGTGTACTTGGCTTGACTGATGAATATCCCATCTTGGAGCTGCTTCACTTCGAGTCCTAGGAACAAGGTCATTTCTCCCATCATGCTCATCTTGAATTTGCTCTGCATTAGTTGTGCGAATCGAGTGCAGAGATTCTTACTCTTCGATCTAAATATTATGTCATCCACATAAATTTGAACCATTAAGATCTCTGATGATCGCTCTATTCTGAATAAAGTGTGATCAATGACTCCTTTTTGAAACCCATTCTTGAGTAAGAATGTTGTGAGGGTTTCATACCAGGCTCTGGGTGCTTGCTTCAGATCATAGAGTGATTTCTTCAGTTTGAAGACTTGGTCTCCAATCTTGACTCCAGGCGGTTGCTTGACATACATGTCCTCCTTGAGCATCCCTTGTAGAAAAGTACTTTTTACGTCCATTTGATAGACCGTGAAATTGTTATGAGCCGCATAGGCGAGGAACAGTCTGATAGCTTCCAATCTTGCAACTGGTGGAAATGTCTCGTCAAAGTCGGTCCCTTCACTTTGAGAGTATCCTTTGGCTACCAGTCTTGCTTTGTTCCTTGTGATGATGCCTTGTTCGTCCAGTTTGTTGTGAAAAATCCACTTGGTTCCGATGACTTTTTGGGTTTTTGGCCTATCAACAAGAAATCACACATCGTTTCTTATGAACTGGTTCAGTTATTCTTGCATGACGATTATGTAATCTGCATCTTCAAGAGCTTCATTGATGTTTGCGAGTTCAGTTTGAGATAGAAAGCAAGTGAAGAGAGCATGCTCTGTTGAACTTCTGGTTTGAACTCGACTTCTTGGATCTCCAACTATCTTGTTAGCTAGGTGGCTTCTGAGCCATTTGGGTAGGCTTTCCTTAGCTGAATTTTTAGTTAGATCATCTGCATCGACATCCTCTGATGTCTTGTCTTCAGTTTGTCTTTCGTCCTCATCAGTTCTTCCACCTGCTTCAGTTGTGGGGTTGAAGGTCTCAACATGATCCTTTTCTCCATTGGCTTGATCACCCTCACCTGTGCTCTCAGCTGGTCTGGTGCTGGATACAGTTCCTTCATCTTCTAGTCCAACCTCAAACTCTTCTGGAACTGTGTGGTCCACATAGTCCTGCGAGTTATCAATTTTGCTAGGTAGTAATTGAACTGATGGATTGAGTACCTCCTTACTCCTGTACTCATTGGCAAACTCGTTAAAAACAACATGACAAGTTATTTCCACAACTAGTGTTCGTTTGTTGAACACTCAGTAGGCTTGAGCGTGTGGGGAATTGTAATAAAAAATATTCCCATATCAGCTTTAGCACTAAAAGTCTTTAATTGACTTTTGCCATTGTTGTGAATATAACATTTGCAGCCAAATTCTTTGAAGTATGAGATAGATGGCTTACGACCCTTGTAGAGCTCATAGGGTGTCTTGTCATATGCGCTGATGATGGCGCTTCTATTTTGAGTGTGGCATACTGTATTGACTGCCTCAGCCCAATATCCTTCTGCAATGTTGGCATCAGCTATCATTGCTCAAGCTGCTGCTTTGAGTGTGCGATTCCTTCTTTCTGCAACACCATTTTGCTGTGGAGTTCTAGCAGCTGAGTGTTCGTAGTTATTCCCAGTTTACTGAGAAAACTGATGATCTGCTAGTTGACGAATTCAGTTCCATTATCTGAATGAATTCGTTGAACTGATCTCTCCTTTTCAATTTGCAGCTTTCTGATCATCGCTGATAGCTTGGTGTAGGTTTCATCCTTGCTTCTGAGAAACTCTACCCATGTATATCTAGAGAAGTCGTCGACTACTACCAGAGTGAATATTTTTTCTTTGGGCGTAGGTGGTCCGACTGGCCCAAATAGATCCATATGTAGCAGTTGGAGGGGAGCAGTTGTCCCTGGAGGATTACTTTTATTCTTGAATGACAATCTCACTTGCTTCCCTTTTTGGCATGGTCCGCAGATGCCAGTTTTCTTGAAAATATCCTTAGGAAGTCCATCTACTAGCTCCATCTTGGCTAGATGATTGATGGTTCTGAAGTTGAGATGACTGAGTCGTTGATGCCATAGCCAGCTTGCTTCTGTTGAGCCGTTTGAGAGAAAGCAAGCTTCTCCATATCCAGTTGACCAATCAACAACAAACATGTTGCCTCTCCTTACACCAGTTAGGAGGATTGCTCCAGTTGACTTATCTTTGATGTCATATAAGCTTCAATTGAAATCTACGGTATATCCATTGTCACACAATTGACTGATGCTGAGCAATTTGTGCTTCAGTCCTTCCACGTGGGAGACTGTTGGGGTTTTTTTCGAATTATGCCCCACAGGATCTAATCGGATAATCTATAATTCTACATGCTTGCAAATCATGATTTTATGTGGGATGATACAAAAGAAACACGTTGAACATACTATGCAAGTTTATCGAATTAAACACAGCGGAATAAATTAATTCAACAGAATCCACTTACATAGATTGTAGGGTTGACGACGAGATTACATGTCTAATCTCGTTGCTATAGAAGAAATGTCGAGCTCAGCCTTTTCCTTCACTGAAGTCGATGTCTAGTAGAGCTGCAGTGATACTCCTCGACCTTCTATTGTATTCTCGATACCTATTTAGATGTAGAGTGGACTACAAGCTACTAAACTGTATCGATAATCTAGGGAATTAAGTGTTGAGAGGGGCTGATCATGTAACACATAATACACTCATCCTCCCTCTATTAATACAGAAGGAGGCGGGTACAATCTCCCCAAACCCTGATGGTTTGGGCCTCTCCACTTATTCCATTCCCACAGTCCATTAAGGTATTAATTAGGCTACAGTAGGGATCTAGAAGAATATTAAATTGGCCCAATAATTTATTTAATATCCAATATCTAATATTTAGGATATAATTAAATAAATGAAGTGTTATTTTTATTCCACTAATGAAATAACACCGACCTACCAATTTAATACATTTTACAAAATGCATTCTTCTTTAGTCCAGCCATTACCCATGTTTAAGATATAATGTCCATTAATTATTTATATAAGCTCTGACAGCTATAATTAATTAATTCTTCCATTCCTAGAGCAGTACCACACAAGCTTTACCATTTACGGAATAAATTCCACCTGCAGAATTTCAAATGTACTTGTCTCTACTCAAGGGGACATCATCAACTTGGTGCACCAGGACATGGTGACCTAACACAGTGCACGACCCATATGTGTGTGAATATGTTACTGTCCAAAATATCAAGATTGTTGACTCTATCAAGAATCTGACCCAGTGATAAATCGAAGCAATAATCATAACACACACATGTCCGCCACTGTGCAAAGCTTAAGAACCCGAACTCTGTAGATCTTTATTCTCTCCCTTTAGGGTCAGACCAGAGAATAGTATCCTGTCGCGATCCTCCTTAATACACACATCAGTGTATCAGAATATAATCAGTTAGTTGAGATAAACTAACTATCAGATTATTCTATAGTATACAATGGTTGGTTCAGGACCATCTAAACTACGAGTCTTTTAATACTTTGCAAACAACCCGATGATATGATCTTCACCGTGTGTTTAGCCACACCATATCATCTACAATGCAAGTATAAGGAAACATGCATATATAAACATATAACAAAGGAAATAGATGCATAAACAGTGACTGCAATAATAATCAATCTATATCGTCAAAACCATTATTAATAGTATACAAAGACAAGCTTTCAGTATACAATGTTAACAATCTCCCACTTATACTTAAAGCATGTCTTTTAAGTATAGAACAAAATAGGCAAAACTCTCAAACTATTACAAATGTCAAAACGCAATCGCGAGTCTGTATCTCACTCTCATTTTCTCCACGTGACCATTAAAGGTCTTAGTCGGCAAGCTCTTCATGTATGGATCAACTAGGTTGTCCTCTGATGTAATCTTCACCACTGCAATATCTAGTCTCTTAATGATTTCTCATATAAGATGGTACTTTCTCTCTATGTGTTTACTTACCTTATGGGCTCTGGGTTCCTTCGAATTTACCACTGCACTCTAGTTATCACAATATATCGTGATACTCCTAGGCATATCAGGAACCACGCTCAAGTCCAACAAGAAGCTCGGGAGCCAGACAACTTCTTTTGCAGCCTCAGAGGCAGCTACATATTCAGCTTCCATGGTGGAGTCAGCAATGCATTTCTGCTTGATTCTCTTTCATGCAATGGCTCTGTCTCCCAAGGTAAACATATAGCCCGAGGTAAATTTACTCTGATCTTTATCAGCTTAGAAATCTGAGTCCATGTAACCCAAAGGAAGAAGGTTATCACTACAGTATACCAGCATATAATCTCTAGTCCTTTTTAGGTACTTGAGAATATTCTTTACTGCAGTCCAGTGTCCTTTTCCAGGGTTAGACTGATATTTACTTACCATGCCAACCGCATAGCATATATTAGGCCTAGTGCATAGCATAACATACATGAGGCTTCCCAGAGCCGAAGCATACGGAACCCCTTTCATCTCATCTATCTCAGTCTGTATCTTGGGACACATATCCTTCGATAGATGTATTCCATGCCTGAAAGGTATAAAACCTTTCTTGGAATCTTACATGCTAAACCTAGCTAGCACTGTATCGATATAGATCGTCTAGGATAGGCACAACATCCTTTTCTGGCGATCTCAAATGATCTTGATACCAAGGATGTGTCCAGATTCTCCCAAATCCTTCATATCAAACTGCTTGGACAACCACACTCTTATATTTGATAATACATTCTTATTGTTTCTAATAAGCAAGATATCATCAACATACAGTACTAGGAATGCCACCACATTTCCGTTATTCTTCTTGTATACACAGCTCTCATCCGGGCTTTGGACGAATCCATATGACTATATGACCTCATCGAACCGCATGTTCCAAGACCGTGATGCTTTCTTAAGTCCATAAATGTATCTCTTAAGCTTGTAGACTAAGTGCTCTTGGCCTTTAGCAATGAACCCTTTTGGTTGCTTCATATGGATGTTTTCTTCAAGACTTCCATTCAAGAAAACTGTCTTGACATCCATTTACCATATCTCATAATCCAGATGAGCGGTAAGAGATAGAAGAATCTGGATCGACTTAAGCATGGCAACCGGTGAAAAGGTTTTCTCATAATCGATCCCTTCTTTCTGAGTATAGTCTTTCGCTACCAATCTAGCTTTGAAGGTTTCAACCTTCCCGTCAGATCCTCTCTTATGTTTGTAGACCCACTTGCATCCAATATGTTTTACCCTATCAGGTGGTTCTACAAGCTTCCAGACTTGATTGTGATCCATAGATCCAATCTCAGACTCCATTGTAGTTTTCCAAGAATTTGCATCTTTATCTTGTACCGCCTCATCATAGATCTTAGGATCTAATTCATACAGTCTTTCAGGGAAATCTGAAGATTCTCCCAAACCAATGAATCTATCAGGTTGTCAAACAACCCTCCCACTGTGACGAGGTATTTCCCGTACTTTCGTGACACGCTGTGCAGTTATTATCGGTGGTTCCTCTGCTTGTACAGGTGGTGTAGGATCTGCGTTCCCACCTCGAAGTTCCTTAAGAACAATCTCGCTTTGAGGTTTGTGATTTATTATATAGTCTTTCTCTAAGAATCGACATTGGTGCTGACAATGACCTTCTAATCCTTAGGACTATAGAATAAACCACTTCTTGTTCCTTTCGGATACCCAACAAATAGCCTTACCTCAGAACGTGGCGTCAACTTGTCAGTTTCCTTATCTAGCATGTATGCTGGACTGCCCCATACCTGAATGTAACCTAGACTGGGTTTCTGACCAGTCTATAGTTCTAGGGGCGTGCGTAGAACTGACTTTGAAGAGACCATGTTCAAAATATAGGCTGCAGTTTCTAGGGCATATCCCCAAAATGAAACAGGTAATTCTGAATAGATCATCATCGATCTAACCATCTCTAACAAGGTTATATTCCTCCTTTCAGCTACGTCGTTCTGCTGTGGAGTGCCAGGCGCAGTCAACTGGAATGTAATCTCTTGCTCTGCTAAGTAATCCCTAAATTCAGTCGAGAGATACTCACCACCACGATTAGAACGTAGTGTCTTGATACTTTTGCCTGTTTGTTTCTCTGCTTCCGCCTTAAATGTTTTGAAGAACTCAAAACACTCAGAATTTCGATGCAACACATAAATATATCAATATCTAGAGTAATCATCAATGAAC
Organism: Perilla frutescens; assembly: GCA_026008535.1. Taxonomy (NCBI): domain Eukaryota; kingdom Viridiplantae; phylum Streptophyta; class Magnoliopsida; order Lamiales; family Lamiaceae; genus Perilla; species Perilla frutescens. The sequence continues at coordinate 26,309,151 of BRKX01000019.1, forward strand.
GTGATGAAGTAATCATATCCTCCTCAAGCCTGAACTGACATAGGGCCACATAAATCAGAGTAAATCAAATCTAACTCCTCTTTGGATCGATTTCCTTTAGAAGGAAATGACTGCTTGGTCATCTTACCTTCCAAATAGAATTCACACAAAGAAAATGCTTCCAAGACCAAAGATGATAATGGTCCATCATTTATAAGCCTTTGTATCATCTTAAGGTTAATATGACCAAGTCTTAGATGCCAAAGATAGGTTTCATTCAGTTCAGAAGGTTCCTTTCTCTTATTAGGGTTTGTGATCTATGTATTCAATAATTGCATATGTGTAGTGTTTTGCATAGGGTTAAGTATGTAAAGATGTCCAAGCAATGTGCCAGAACAGATAAAAGGTTTTCCACTTGAGATAACGACCTTGCTATCAAAAGTAACAGAATATCCATTCAAAAACAACTTCGAAATAGAAATCAAGTTCTGCCTAAAACCAGGCACATAAAGACAGTCTTTTAAAACCAAAACTCTATCACTACTGAAAGGTAAAGACACGTATCCCACTGCAATAGCCGCCACTTTCATAGCATTCCTCATGTAGACGGTAATCTCGGCCTCACTCAGCTGCCTTTTCACCAGAAACCCCTGTAAGGACATGCAAACATGATCAGTAGCTCCAGTATCCACTACCCATGACTAGGTAGAACAAGTAGCTAAACATGTTTCAACAACTAAAGAGTGAGACGTACCATTCTTCTTCCTTTTGTTAGGACACGCAGATTTCCAATATCCCCGCTAATCGCACTTAAAACACTTCGACTTCGATTTGAAGTCTTCCGAGTGTACCTTGGCTTTGCCCTTCTTGTCTTTAGGGTCTTTAACCAAAGGCATAATAAATTGAAAATCAAAGAAAAAATAAAAAAAATATAAATACAAATTGTGCAATATAAAATGCAATACAAATGATGGAATAGACAATTTGGTACATAACTTGGAGGATGAGAGGTGATGGTTCGACATTCCAACCTCCACATATTTTGAAATTTGCCTACTTTTATCGTATGGGGATTTAACTTATGACTCAAAAGATTTCTATACCAACTAGCTAAAAAAGAAATATATTGCATAAAATAGAATACTAACTAATCAAAACTTTGTTTAATAATAAGACACACTTATATATACACAGTTCTGATAAAGTAACATCCTTTTTTATCATATTGAAGTTCAGCCTGAACTGCTCAAACCTCGGAGATAGACTGTGAAGCACAATGTCAATTTGGGACTCGGCGTCCAATTCGCCACCTACGGTTTTGATCTCTGATAAGAAGCCCATCATCTGGAGAATGTTATCCCGTACCGGTGTAGAATCTGACATCTTAGTGCTCATCAGATTTCTCATAGCCAAATGTCGAGCCGAGCGATTCTGGTATCCGAAGATCTCCTTAAGGTTAAGCATTATGTCAAAAGCAGTTTTCATAAACTGATGTTGATGTTGCAACACACTTGACATAGAGGCAAGCATGTAGCAACGTGCCATCTCATCAGCTCTAAGCCACTTTGCATAAGCTGCCTTCTGCTCTTCACTAGAATTCTGATCTAGCTTTTCCGGACATTCTTCATCAAGTACAAACTTGAAGTTTTCAGCAGTAAGGACAGTGTTCAGATTTCTTATCCAATCTTTATAGTTTTCACTAACCAATTTTTTTTTTTTTTGAGAATTGAGGACAGGTTTGAGAGTGTCATGACGATATAGAATAATTGAAAATAAACATGCAGTACAGTCACAAACTTTAGGATAAAAACACATATAATTTGAACACCTCAAAAGAAATTATATGCATATCCACCGACATCTTAAAAACATTTCTTATAAGCCACGTAGGGTCGACGTTTATAAAATTCATTTTTAAGCAGGTTAAAACCTAACCTTTAATCTACCTCCAGTCAAGTTTCCTTATGACAAGTAAATTAATAGTCAGATATAAACTCGGTCATGTAATCTTTGAATTAATAAGCCACGTAGGGTGGATGTTTATTAATAAATTATATATAAGTGTGCTTACCATTATCTTCACCCCAAGTTCATTATTTCGAATTCACCTTTCTGGTAGCAGGGCCGATTAGTTCTAATAATGTTTTACAGTTATCCGTTAGGAAGTTTAATTTCTAGAGAATCCAGTAATATGACTCCTCCTTAGGGAGGCCGTCCTTTACTTCTCAATTAAACTAGATTAATGAAGACCGTTTTAAGATTTCCACATACTTTGGTATGTATCTCTCCCACTTAGTTATTTAAGTTTGAGGTTTCATTTCATCCCATTTAAACATGCAATTCAATTACACAAAATGATAAATAACCATTGCATGCAAACAACATAATAAGAATAATAAGTGGAACCAACTATCATAGCTTATATCTCATGTTGTTAATGAGATAGTCTTGGAAAAAAACAGCTCTTCGAAAGTCCCGGAACCCACAGCCGCCACCTCTCATGCGCCTTGCCGAAACTTTAGCTCCTTTAGGATTTCAGGACTTGTTCGGGATCTCCTTCCTTTTCCAAGCCGGTCCATTTTTCATATTTGAGTTGATCTCCTTCTCTTATTCTATATTCTAAACTAGAATAATAAGAAAAATAAAATACAACTCAAATACTCTAACAATTTATTTCCTATTACATTAAAACAACGTAATAATAAATCGCCTAGACCTAATCCATGGATTTTCTCATGGATTAAAAACCTCGTAGCCAAACCGGCATACGACCTACCATACATTCAACATAAAGTAAACATCACATTCAACATAAAATTAAAGGCCATGATAGTTGGTTTCACCTGCAAAAAATACCATCTACAGATACAACTATCACAATTAAATGTTACCATAAAATAGCACATGATATCTATGCATGCCATAATTTTAAAAAACTATCACTTTAATTAATTAAAGATTTTCAAAAATTATGCTTTGATTAATTTGGAAATTAATTAATAATTATCTACCAAATTAAATCCATAAAATTCGAATATATTCATAAGATATCATATTTGTAAATTAACCATAATTCTCCACCAAATAAAATCTTAATAATTTGAATTAATATATCTTAAGATTAACTTTGGAAATTAATTAAAATTATCTATCAAAGTATATCTTAATTAAATCGAAAATTGCCATAAGATAAAATTTGGAAATTGATCACAATTATCCACCAAATTTATATCTTAAATTTTCGAAATACCTTAGGGAATAAAATCTAGAAATTTTTGAAAAAATCTAAAATTAATCCTCCAAATTTTAATCCCTCGCCCCCTCCCTTAATTAATTAACCAATTTAGAATTTTGATACAAATCAAAATAGTATCCAAATTACGTTATTAGGTACCAAAATTAATAGAATTAAAATTAAGGTAGTTTTGATCCTCTTCAAACACATACCATAATTAAAATCTATTTTCGATCCAACTATGATTAAAATAAGGCAACTTTTGGTAGACACCAAAAATTATCATATACCAATTTTAATCAACAAAATTTTCGACCCCCCTTCTAGTGTAGGATATGGAAATTTTGATAACATCAAAAATCTATTCCAAATACTACACTAAATGGCCGAAAAAATTAAATCAAATTAAGGGAAAATTAACATCAAATTTTTGAAAAATAGGGAACCTTATTTTCGAAAATTACACATGAATTAAATCTGGAAATTAATGAAGAAAAATCCATGTAATTAAAATTAAGAATTTTCGAAGAAGACATCAAAATTCTTCCAACATTAATTACAACATGCTCGAAAATTAGCAACAATAAACCTAAAAATTTAAGCACATAAACTTATCATCAAGATTAATGTAATTTTCGAGACTCATCACTAGAATTAATCCTGGATTAATACCGATACCTTCTCTGATACTAGTTGTTGGGGTTTTTTTTGAATTACGCCCCACAAGATCTAATCGGATAATCTATAATTCTACATGCATGCAAATCATGATTTTATGTATGATGATACAAAAGAAACACGTTGAACATACTATCATCAAGATTAATGTAATTTTCAAGACTCATCACTAGAATTAATCCTGGATTAATACCGATACCTTCTCTGATACTAGTTGTTAAGGTTTTTTTCGAATTACGCCCCACAAGATCTAATCGGATAATCTATAATTCTACATGTATGCAAATCATGATTTTATGTATGATGATACAAAAGAAACACGTTGAACATACTATGCAAGTTCATCAAATTAAACGCAACGGAATAAATTAATTCGACAAAATCCACTTACATAGATTGTAGGGTTGACGACGAGATTACAGGTCTAATCTCATTGTTGTAGAAGAAATATCGAGCTCGGCCTTTTTCTTCACTGAAGTCGACACCTGGTAGAGCTGCAGTGATACTCCTCGATCTTCTACTGTATTCCCGATACCCGTTTAGATGTAGAGTGGGCTACAGGCTACTAAACTGTATGGATAACCTAGGGAATCAAGTGTACTGAGAGGGGCTGATCGTGTAACACATAATATACGCCTCCTCCCTCTATTAATACAGAGGGAGGCGTGTACAATTTCCAGAAACCCTAATGGGTTTGGGCCTCTCTACTTATTCCATTCTCATAGTCCATTAAGGTATTAATTGGGCTACAGTATGGATCTAGAAGAATATTAAATTGGCCCACTAATTTATTTAATATCTAATATCCAATACCTAGGATATAATTATATAAATTAAGTGTTATTTTTATTCCACTAACGAAATAACACTGACCTACCAATTTAATAAATTTTACTCAATACATTCTTCTTTAGTCCAGCCATTCCTCATGTTTAAGATATCATGCCCATTAATTAATTATATAAGCTCTGACAGCTATAATTAATTAATTATTCAATTCCTAGAGCAGTACCACACAAGCTTTACTATGTACGGAATAAATTCCACCTACAGGGTTTCACATGTACTTGTGTTCACTCAAGGGGACATCATCAACTTGGCGCACCAGGACATGGTGACCTAACACAGTGCACGACCCATATGTGTGAATATGTTACTGCCCAGAATATTGAGATTGTTGATTCTATCAAGAATCTCACCCATTGATAAATCAAAGCAATAATCATAACACATACATGTCCGCCACTGTGCAAGGCTTAAGAACTTGAACTCTGTGGATCTTTATTCTCTCCCTTTAGGGTTAGATCAGAGAATAATATCCTGTCGCATCCTCCTCAATACACACAACAGTATATCAGAATAATCAGTTAGTCGAGATAAACTAACTATCAGATTATTCTATAGTATAAAATGGTTGGTTCAGGACCATCTAAACTACGAACATTTTACTTTGTAAGGAACCCGATGATATGATCTTCACCGTGTGTTTATCTACACCATATCATCTACAATGCTAGTATAAGGAAATATGTATATATAAACATATAACAAAGTAAATAGATGCACAAACAGTGGCTGCAATAATAATCAATCTATATCGTCAAAACCATTGTTAATAGTATACAAAGACAAGCTTTCAGTATATAATCCTAACTGAGACTTCATTGACTACCACATTTCCTTTGACCACGAACCCTTCTCTAATGGTTCGGCTTCTGGAGTTGTCTCTGAATGTGACTAATGGTCCTTTCACTTTCTTGTATCCTTCTAGATCCTCTCTGTCTCCCATCATGTGTTTTGAGCATCTGCTATCTAGGTACCAAACCTCCTTGGTCCTCTTCTTCAATAAGATGCCCTTTTTCTGCAAGAGAGATGATTAGTTTTTAGGAACCCACATGATATCGGGTCCTACTCTGCTAATCAGGTTTTTGGGGATCCAGATTTGCCAAATTTTTTGCTTAATAACAGGTAGAGAGATTTTAGACATTGATCGTCTGATCAGTTTCACTCCCTTTTGAGCTCTTCTCCTCTGAGCTGAGTCATTTGACTTGTACCTGTGTCGAGAGTTAGTAGGATAGATCACTTCGATCATAACTCTCTGATTCCGAGCTTGTCTAGCTCTTCTCTGATAAAGCCATGCAAGGCCTTGAAGAACTAAATCCGGAGCTGCCATTTAGAGGTTCAAATACACGATTTCGAGCTAAGAAATTGCAAGGTTGTTTCTAAGCAATTATTCGCAAGAAATTTGAAGAATTAGAAGAAGTTAAATGCAGCCCCAAGATTGTTACTTTGTTAACAATTAAAGATTGGAGATCAAGATTTGAAGAGCAATGCATGAAGTTAGAACTCATCAAATTGAGCATGCATGACAGATTCGCATTGCATGGAATTTTCGTCCCTTATTTGATTTAATTAGGGATTGAATTTTATTTAGACTATAGTATTTATTTAATTATGTTAGACTATAGTTTAGTTCAGATTTTTATTTAATTATTGATGTAATTTTCGTCCATAATTAAATAGGTTTGACTAGAATTGTATTTAAGGCAATTTCCTACCTTGAATAGAATTCTAGTTTAGGTATCTTCCTAGTATAGTTAGAGATCCCTTTTGGATCAATTTTTAGGCCTTTTAACCTTATTATTTTCGTGCCTTTTAGCCCTATAAATAGGGGAACCATTCTACATTATTATTTTAGACGTTGCATGAAATAAAGAGTTATTTTCTCAATTGTCTCACGATCCTTAGGTTGATCAAACAAACACTTTTGTTGATTTAGTCATAAATCATCATTCTTAGAGGATAGCATCTTTAAGTCTTATTCAAGGGTATTGCTTAATCCACTTGAGGGATTAACCGGTATTCGCTATCGAGGAGCAACTTAGAGATTTTGGCCTCGTGGTACATTCGAGATCGCAAGGCAACTATCGGGTTGTGATTCACATCAACGAATCATCATCCATCAACCATAATCGATGCCATCCATACTCCATCAATGCACGCCTCGATTCAGCCCCATGTTCGAGTTCAAGTTCTACACCGGATCGTTCATACCGTAAGTTCAATCGTACTCTATCATATCCTACCTTCTCCAGCCATTCTTCACAAGCCATCACACACGAAAACCTCCATAATTCCAGCCTCTATACACGTTCCTTTTCAGCCCATATTCCTTTGGATTTGTGTTATATATTTGTGTCATCGTTCTAGGTATTTTAGTTGTCTAGATTTTCATAATTTTCATTGTTTATCGAGTCGGATTGGAACCCGTCATTTAGTTGACGTGTTTTGATTCTTAAGTCTTCCGCTACGTTGTTATTATCATTCTAGATTAATAGTCTGGGTCGTATCATTCTTTGTGGTGAATTCTTTTTAACACCATGAGCTTTGTCGCTCTTGTGGTATGGCCAGTTAGCAAACCAATTATAGTGAGAGTTAATTCTTGATTCATCTCTTGAATCCAAGTACTCACTGTACTGAGTTGCGAGATCTGATGGAGTGAACTTCTCTAGAGGGATCTGAATATATTGACGTGCTTGATATAGCTTTGTATGCAAGTTTCTTCTTGAGTTAACTTCTCTTCCAGGTTGACTTGCTGGATGTCTTCGAGGATAGGCTGGTTGAGCAGCTCTCTCCTGAACTGATGCCCTATCTCAATGAGACTGCGGTCCAAACTAAGTATTTCTCCTTACTCCAGTAGGTTGGTCTGTTCTGTTCACCATAGGCTTGTTCTGAGCTTTGGGCCTTTAAAAATCTGGTGACCTTTGTTGAAGTGACTGTCTCTGATGAGCTGGAGGTCTTGGCTAAACTGACGACCTCTATTGATAGGCTGGATGTCTTTACTGAGCTGGTGGCCTCTGCTGATAGGCGGACTGTCTATTTTGAATTCGTGGCCTTCTTTGAGTTGGTTTTCTCTACTGAACTGATGGCTGAACTAAGCCTTTCAGTTGGGAGGATTGGCTGGACTGCTTCAGCAGATCTGTAGGGATGTTCTCAATTCCCTCGCCTTCGGTCTCTTCAACTGGTTGGGTTGGTGCAGGTCTGACAAAACCAGGAAGGGTTCCTTCTTGACTGGTTTGAATGACTGTCTTTCCTTTCTTAGTGGCAGTGTACCTGTTGTATCCTAACCCTGGACTACCAGTTTTAACTCTTTGATGGCTTAGAATCTCATCAAGAGTTTGATATCCCTTTCTGAATTTGAGAGATATCTCCTCTCTCTCCTAGATCTCCTGCCTGAGCCTCACATTCTCAGCTCTTATCTCATCAACCGTGAGCTGCAACTTCTCACATTCAATTGACTGAGTTTCAAGTGATTTAGTTCTGTCATGATCACTTCTCAGTCTTTTGACCTCATCTCTTAGGTCATCATTTTCTTCCTTCAGTTGTAGATGCATGCTTGATATAGCAGCTAACTGATCTTCTAGCATACTTAATTGTTCATTTGTTTCATTGCTAGAGATAGAAGTTTCATGAATGTGATAAAAAGAGGTTAAGGAATCACGTGTGCTAACCTCTTCTTTGTTGTTAGCCATGAGAAAGAACAATGCCTCATCTTCAGAGCTATAGCCATCAGAGTCATCCAGCACGGCGTTCTCTATGTTGGCCATCATAGCTTTCTTTTTGAAAAAGCTTATCTTCACCTTGGCCTTCTTGTCTTCAGGGAGCTCTAGACACTCTTATCTATAGTGTCCTTGCTTGTGGCAATGGAAGCATTCTCCTATGCTTCTATTGGCTGCCCTGAGTTGTTCAGCAGGGGGTTGGTTTCTCTCGCCTCTGGGCTCCTCATTAGTTTGAAGCATAATTGATGGCTGATCTCTGATCCTTTTAAGCTTCTCTAGCAGTTTGGCAACTGACTGGATTTGATCATTGATATCCTCAGTCAGGCTCTCCTTCTTCTCCGCTGCTTCTCTTTTTCGATCACTTGAGCCTCGTGATTGTTCTCTGGCTTGAGAACTTCTTGGTAAGGAAGACATTTCTTCCTCGAGTTTCTTTAAATTGATTTCTTTCACCGTAGAATGCTGCATCCTGAGCTGATGATGATGTGGATGCCTCTATTTTTTGGCTTAGGCTACACTCGTGAGCCTTAAGAGAACCGAAGAGTTCTTTTAGGGTGATACAATTCAAGTCTCTTAACTCTTTTGTAGAAATCACCTTCATATCCCATTCCTCTGTGAGATTGTCCAAGATTTTGGAGTTCATCTCACTGTTGGGATATGTTCTTCCCAGATTGTTCATCTCACTGATGATGCCTAGAAATCTTATTTCAAGGCTGGAGATGGTTTCATCTGAGTGCATCTTAAAGTAATCATATTTTTCCTTTGCCAGTTGGAGCTTGTTTCCCTTGATGGTTTTGGACTCTTTTCACAGATCTGCAAGTAAGTCCCATATCTCCTTGGCAGTTCCGCAACTCTTTGTAGCCTTCATGCGATCTTCATCTAGAGTTTAGAACAACGCGGCTTGGGCCACGAACTCTAGGTTCTTCAACTTCTTCTCGTCACCCATGAGAAGATAAGTTGGCTTCGGGATCCTTGCTGGTTGATTGACATCAACAATGTGGGCTTCATTATCCATCATAATTGTGATTGGACCTTCTTTGAAACTTGCCACATGTTCTCGTAGATTGAGCAGAGAAGTGTCTTCATTCTCCTACTCCAGTTATCGTAGTTCTCAACTGAAAAGATAGGTAGCTTATGGTTTTCCATAGTGGATAGATTAGCATAGATAACAAGATCTGATTCAGTTGATCTGCAGAAACGGTTTATCTTTAGAATCAACCGCTCTAATACCATTTGTTGGTCCCGGAACGAGTCAGAATTAGTTTAGAGGGGGGATGAATAAACTAATTCTAAAACTGAACAACAAATGCAGAATATTCAGGGCCCGTTTTGACTCGCGGAGTTATCCGTGCTTTGTGGAGATCAGTTGAGATGATCTGCTAGCTCGAAGTGTTGTGTGTGCTTGAGGTGTGCAGTTTAAAACATATAACTGAAACTGAAAAGTAAAGCAGAGCACACAAGCAATTTATAGAGGTTCGAAGCTCAACTTCTACGTCCTCTCTTCCTTCTGCAGAAGAACAATTCACTTTGCAAGTGTAAAGTTCCTTTATTATAGTTACACAGTGAAGACAACTGCTGAACCTGACGAATGACAACTTTACGAGTTACGGCCTCCTTTTTAGCTGGTGTTATCCCAGAAATAGTGATCCAATGAACGTAGCCTCCTCAGCTGATAGGTCGACAGCTCACACTTGCGATCCCCAACTGCTTACTGGAGAGATAAGGTGCTATTACCCGTCTTTACACAATTTTAGATCTCACTCAATCTTCAAGAATACAGTCTTGAAACCGGTATCAACTGATCTGCACCTTTGCGCGTCTGCGGCTGAGCTTGGTAGTTGATCTCTGTAGCGCATGAACTGAGATAGTTGCTCTGGCTGGAAATCTTCAACAGCTAGCTTGATGAGCAATCTAGCTCCTTCTCTTCAATTGGACTTTTGATTCTTCTGAGTTTTGAGCATGAAGCTTTAGTGCTTTGGTGAACGTCTTCGCAGAAAGTCTTAACTAAAGCTCTCTCCAAAATTGTCAAAAGTTAACAGTCACCTTTTGGGTAGCTCACCTTTTATATATGAGTGGCTAATGACCGCTGATGATCACTGTGTGATCATAAATGATAAAGCTATTGAGGGGCTTTTATTTAAAGAGAGCCGTTGAGTTGTCTTTGCTCTTCTGACGAGCTTTTGTTCCAAGATCTCGGTTGCATTAACTTCAAGATCTTCTTTGGCTAATCCAGAAATTTGGATTTCAGTTACGGCTTCTATCTTGATCTTCAGTTCTGAGCTTTGTCTGGCAGTTGGAATCTTCAGTTCCTCGTCTGTCAGTTCTGCGCATCTCTTGGCAGTTTGGAAAGCTTCAGTTAAGATTATCTTCAGCTGGCAGTTCTGGGCATGGGCTTGATGCCTTCTGAGCTCTAGTTTGATTTGCTTCAGCTAGCAATTTGAACCAGTGTTCTTTAGCTAGCATTCTAGACTTGTGTCCTTTTAGCTTGAATTTCTTTAGACTGGTCTTCAATTCGGTTGCTGGTGCTTCATCAGTTGGACTTCAAAACAGAGGCGTCTTCAGCTGATATCCTTCGAACTGGTACTCCATCAAATGGAACTTCATTCTTCAGCCAGAACCTTTGAGCTGGTATTTCCTTCAGCTGGAACTTCCTGAGCTGGTATTTCCTTCAGCTCGGACCTTGGATTGGTACACTTCATCAGCTAGAACTTCATTCTTCAGTTGGAACCTTTGAGCTGGTATTTCCTTCATCTTGTACCTTGGTCTCTTCTTCAGATGGTATGCTTCTTCAGCTGGAACTTCCTAAGCTGGTATTTCCTTCAGCTCGGACCTTGGACTGGTACACTTCATCAGTTGGTATTCTTCTTTAGCTGGTATATTTTGAGCTGGTATTCTCATCAGCTCAAACTGATGTGGTCTTTAGCTGGTATTCTCCTTCAGCTTGCATCGTCTTCTCTTCGGCTGGTAGTCATCTTCAGTTGGTATCATCTTGAATTGATATGTTCATCAGTTCAAACTGCTGTGTTCTTTAACTTGTATTTCTTCAGCCGGGAATGGTCTCGAACTAGTATGTCCTTTAGTTCTTCTCTTCAGGTGGTATTTTTCTTCAGCTGGAACATTTCTTGAGCTAGTATTGGGCACTTCTGAGCTGGTGTCTTAAACTAGTATTTTTCTTCAATTCATCACTGTAGACTGGTGACATTTGGCACTCTTCTTGATGGTACCTGTAACTTCCAGTTTATCTTGCTAACTGATCTAGCAAGCTACAGTTTCTTTTTCATGACCCTCTGTGGCTAGATATTTTCTTTTTCTCTCTGTTCTTTTCTCTCCCTTTTCTTTACTCAGCTCTTGGTTGGTTTCTTTCTTTTCTCCTTTCTTTTCTCTCTTTTTCTTTTCTTTCTTTTCTTTATTTTCTCACATGGATTGATCATTTCTTTTGGCTTTGATAGCTCGATTTTTTATATGATCATGCTTAGTTTTCTGCTTGATTTGTTTTCAGTTCTTTAAACCTCTTTGTGTATTTTGACATATTTTGACATCTCATCAAAACCCCTTGTGGAAAAAACTTTGATAGTTTTTCCTAACAAATATTAATATGGAAATATTGATTTATTATATCATACACTTAATCTCGAATTTATTCTAAATTAAGCAAAATAGACCAAATAAAAATAAAGTAAAAGTATAATATGATTATATAGTCAAGAGGGCTTGAACACTTGACCAATAATATAAGTGAAATAATAAGCACTTAATCACTAGGCTAGAAAAGTTTATACAACATTAATTAAGCTGGTTTAATTAAATACCCTCATAAATGTTTGAGTAAAAAGAGAATTATAAAATGCATCAAAGTGACTTCAACCTTGGACCTCTAGCACAGAAATTGGATTCTCACCATTATACTAAATAATATTTTCGAAAATTGATTAGTGGTTTTAATTAAATAAAGTTCATAATTATCTTGGAATAAAAATAAATAAAGTGCATTCTAAAGGTTTTGAACCTTTGACCTATCATAATAAAATACATAATATAACCATTGGGCTAGAGGTCATTTTCAAAAATCATAACAGATTTTTATTTAAATATATTGCAGAATTACATTGGAATAAAAAGCATAAATTAAATGTTCAAAAAGAGTTTTGAACCTTAGACCTCTCAAATAATAATTTAGACTCCACCCATTTAGCTAAATACCATTTTCGAAAATTACATCATGTTTTAAAATTAATAACTTAGAAAATACATAAATTAATTAAAATAATAAACTACTTCATGTATATTTGAACCTTAGACTTTTGCATATAAAATTAAAGATTATCCATAGGCTAGATCTTTAGATTAATTTATAATCCAAACTTTTTAATTAAATAATTTTAAAACATCTTCAGGGAAATAGAAAAAAAAGAAAGAAAAAAAAACAATTAAAGGAACATACACACACCCACTGACGCACACACACAAATGGGTCAATTGGAATTTTCATCTTCCAATTTGCATAGCATCTCCGTCAACAATAGCAACCAAAAATCATATTTTTCATCTCTTCTTTCACCTATTCCACTTTAATGTTTTCAAGAGCACCAAAAATAATAAGAACATTAAATCAAAATATCATTTAAATGAGCAACAATAACAGCTCGTAAATCCATATCACAAATATAAAAATCAAAATAGTAATTGAGAAATAAGGAAGAAAAGAAGCTTTATGAGGCTAGGGTTTAACCTATACTTAGATCCGAAAATCGGATGCCTAAACCTCAAAATTATTTAAAAATAAACATATAAAGGGGAAGAAGAAAGGTAGGGGAATTCGAAAATATAATTGCATGTGAAAAATTGTGCTGGAAAAAATTTCTGACGATGGAGGAGGGTGGTGGCGACTGACGGCGGTAGTGGTCGGCGATGGAGGTGCGGCGGCGGCCAAGGGAGGTGAGGGGCTGATGAGGAGAGGGGAGAAATAGAGAGAATAGTTGATCCCCTCTCATTTGAATGAAATTAGCTAAATGAGGCTTAAGTGGTAATGAGGGGGTATTTATACCCCTCCATAACTTAACCTTAAAATCTAATTAAATCAATAATTAAATCATAACTTGGTTAATTGAAGTGTAACAAAGATGAAATCAAGTTCTATGGATTCCTATCGATGAGCACTATCATCTAATGTATTCGTTCATTTCGTTTCGATAATATTTGGGTCGTAAATAATTAGAATCTTAAGTGGGCTAGAAAGTCCATCATTTGGGCCTTTTATTAAAAATAGATATAACTTAAGCATTTGGGCTTTGGGCTTGTATTATTGGATTTGGGGTGTTACAAATCTACCCTTCTTAAAAGAATTTCGTCCCGAAATTCACGTATTTACTATCGATAAGTTTGCATATCATCTCATGATCTCATATTCACCTTTTCATATAATATCAATATTTTCATGTCGGCTTTACGAGCCCTTACCATCATTGCTTTTTCTTTTTTAGATTTTAAAATCTTGTTATCAAGGATTGCATTTCATGCTTTTTAACGAGTGATTTGGATCCATCTTTACTCCGTCTCTATAGATGGTATGGATTGGGCCAAACTCCTATTCTTGGAGTATTGAAACGTGAATACATGATTGTTACTAACCTTAATGATGAGGGTAAAACTTAGGTTCTCTCTATGCGATTCGAGGATTTTATAATGACCAATTGATCATGGTCATAATATCTTTTGTCCAAATCGTCTTTTGTATGAGTCAACTTGTGAACTTTTTCTTACCTTTGGTTAGATTTTGTTACCTTTGGAGATGGAAAGAGAGGCAAAGTAATGGGAAAAGGAGAGTTGATTGTTGAAGGAATGCCCAAACTCAAGAAGGCTATGCTGGTTGATGGACTCAAAGCTAATTTGATAAGTATCAGTCAACTATGTGACGATGACATGACTGTAGTCTTCACCAAGGAAAGCTGCAAAGTTATGGATAAGAATAATAACTTATTCATGGAAGGGAAGAGATCAGCTGACAACTGTTATCAGCTACATGTTCCTGTACCATGTTCTTTAATATGTCAAAGAACATTTATTGAAGAGTTAGAGATCTGGCATCAGAAACTTGGACACATCAACTTCAGAAATCTTCAGAAAATCATCAGCAAGGAGATTGTCAGAGGGCTACCTCAGATCAAAATTGACAGAGATAAAGTCTGTGGTCCATGTTAGATTGGGAAACGGTCCAGATCTCAACATAGAGAAGTGCAAGACAGAACTTCGAAGAGAATTTTAGATCTTATTCATATGGATCTAATGGGGCCTATGGCTGTGGAAAGCTACGGAGAAAAGAAGTATGTCCTTGTCTGCATTGATGATTACTCAAGGTTTACTTGGGTTGACTTTCTCAGAGACAAGAATAAAGCTTTCACAGCATTCAAGAGATTAGCCTGCAAAATCACAGTTGAGAAGGATGATCAGATTATCAGAATCAGAAGTAATCATGGCAAGGAATTTGAGAACCAGTACTTTCATACATTCTGTAGTGAGAATGGTATCAGTCATAAGTACTCGGCCCCCAAAACTCCTCAGCAGAATAGAGTTGTGGAAAGAAAAACACTTCAGGAGATGGTCAGAACCATGACTACTGCTAAAGGAGTTGCTGCTATGTTCTGGGCAGAAGCTATCAACACAGCATGCCACATCAGCAACAGACTTCATCTCAGACCAGGTACTCTCACTACTCCATATGAGATTTGGAATGAGAAGAAGCCAACAGTGAAGTACTTCCATGTGTTTGGAACCACATGTTATATTCTCAATGATAGAGAGTACCTCAGCAAGATGAACAAAATAGGAGTTGAAGGATGTTTGTTGGATACTCCAGAAACAGTAAATCATACAGAATTTACAACAAAGATACAAATGCTATAATTAAAACAGTCAATGTCAGATTTGATGATCAGGACAATACTATTAATACTCCTGAAGATGATGTTCACATAGATGTGTTTAAACATCCTAAGGTTCATGATGATACAGACAGAAAAGCTGAAGAACAGACAGTAAGGCACAGAAAGCTTTCGAAGTAAATCATCAAGAATCATCCTACTTCAGAAGTAATAGGAGATATTCATGAAGATAGGATGACCAGGAGCACTCTGAGGAAAAGGATGTATGATGAAATATCCTATGTCTGTTTCACCTCCAAGATTGAACATATGAAGATTGAAGATCAACTAGCTGATTTGTTCACCAAGGGATTGGCTTCAGCCCAATTTGAGAAACTCAGAGTAGCCCTTGGGGTGTGCTTGGTTTAGTAAACCAAGAAGAGGGGTATGAGTGTGACTATTTCACACTCAGCAAGAAAGAACCATTCCTGTACAAAGTAACTGAACATTCCCATAAATGGTCCTACAGATGTACACGATCATGATTCAAATCCTGAGTACATCTTTGTCAATAACTAGTTCTGATGTGATATCATCATCTTTGATTTTTCAGGATTTTTCTCTGATTTCTTAGTCCAACGGAAACCTGAGTTTACTCAATGAACGGAGTACTCTCTTATATATATGTTTAGCCGTTTAGAGAGAACGTTCACTTTTTAAATTTCTAAAATCAAAATCCCTTCTCTCTCGATAAAACCTCTGAGTTTTCTGAGTTTCCTTCCTTTTTTACCATTGATTTTCTTTCTGACTATTTCCTTCATATTCACATATATTGCTCAATGGCTCCAAAATAAAAACTTATCTATCCCAAGAAAGTTGTAAAGCCCAGAATGAGATATGGAACGGTTACATATTCCAAACCTCAAGACCAGTTCTACGAACAGGATGAGTTTGACAGGCAGGTTCGAGGTGAATTAACATACAAAAAGCCTGTTCAGAGAGCACTTCGGGATGAATTATCAAGAAAAGATACAAAAGAATTGATTGAGACGTTCCATGGAGATGACGAGGAAGAAGATATAGAAATAGAAAATCAAGAAATTGCTCTTCTGTGAAGAAAACAAAGACTCAAAGTCTGTCAATCAATGATCTTTTGAAGGAAGCCGCGAAGTCATACGATGTCAACAAAAAAAAGGCAAGAACAAAGGGAACTGTAGTCAAGAAAACAAAGAAGACTACAACCCCTTCATCAAAGAAGATCGTCACAGCACCTGTTGCTCAAGCCCTTCAGAAAGAGAAGAGATTTGTTGTTGATGATCCAGTTAAGCCTTCAGATGTGCCTGAACATGCTGAGGAACATGTTGAAGAGAAGAGCACTGCGGAAACATCTACTCCAGCAAATGTTGTATTGAAATCATTTGTTCAACCTTTTATAGTAGAAGGTGATGATGAAGACAGAGAAGATGATTTTCCATTAAGCCTAAAGATGAAGGCCATAGCAATTGCACTTACAAAAGGAAAGAAAAAGGTCATTCACAGAGAAAGTAGTTGTTCAAAGTTCATCCTCTGAATCTACTGAGAAGACTCCTGTTCCACAACAGGAGAAGTTGCTTGCATCTGCTCAGTATGATCCGTTTACCAGATCACTTGTTAAGAAGAAACCCCCAGAAAGAAAGCCTCTACTATTGTAGTACAGTTAGTGCCTAGAACTCTTGTGATTCGAAGCCAAGCTTCCATCACTCCACCATCCACTGTTGTGTCTATAAAGAAAAGGAAAGTTGTTGAGACGATTGGTCCTTCCAAGAAAGCTAAGAAAGATGTCCAGTTAGAAGATGTACCTGAAGATGTTCACTCACAGTCAAGTAAACATGAGTCTGAAGCTCTCAAATAGATTATTCGTGTTCCAGATACTTCAAGCCAATCCATATTTCGTTCTTCAAAGCATGTTGATTTGTGGGAGAGAGTGAAGCAGAGGTCTATGATCTCTGAGAAGAAGGTAGACAAGGATACATTATTAGCTACTAGTGTATATACCTTATTGGAGGAAGCTGGTCTTTTAGGAACCATGCAGAAGGTGCAAGAGTTTGCGCCTAAGCTTGTGTCTGAGTTATACTGTAATCTAACCAAAGAGATTGATGATCCAGAGTCTGAAGATTTTCAAAAAGTGTTTGTTAGAGGAGAGATGCTGTAGTTTTCTCCAGATCTCATTAATGAATTTCTGGGATGTGCATCTGAGGGGGAGTACAAGGAGATTGATGACTGGGGGATGGTTGCTAAGGAACTGACCCTGGGTATCTACAGCAAATGGCCATCACATCCGCAGACTATTCCAACTTCCAAGCTGACTCACAAGTATGGTGCTCTGTTTAGGATTCTGATCCACAATTAGCTACCCATAAAGCACAGAGCAGCAGTGACTCAAGCTCAAGGGAAGTTTCTGTATCATCTCGGAACTGGAAAGTAGTTCAATTATGGTGAGTTTGTGTTCTGCAAGATCATCAGCAGTACTGAATCTACAGTGGTCAAGGGACCTGTACGCTATCCTTCACTGATCTATAGCCTAATCAAACAACAAAAGAAGAATGTCTCTTCAAAGAATGAGAAAGTTGTTCCTCTCAACAAGCCTCTTGTGATCAAGGTTGCTCCTGAAATAGGAGCTCCTCACCTTCACCTTTAGTTCAAGCAGTACATGTCATCCAAGAAAGGAATGGATGATACTGTTGAGGAATCTTGCCTAAGAGTGTTGTGCTAAAGTTTTTAGAGAAAAGCTTGGAGTTTCATGCTCGTCTGATTTATAAGCATTTTTCTGAGAAGATGAAGATTCAAGCAATGATTGCTGATCTTTCATCAGGAGAAGATTTTGCCTCTCCAGCTGCAGATGTTCCTGAGAATGTTCATAACTTGCACAAGTTTGCAAGTACTGCTGAAGCTGCTGCTCAAATTAAGCCTACTCCAACATCCAAACAAGGGAAATCACAGACTGTAGTACAGGAGAAGGAAGCTGAAGTTATCCAAGAAGAGACTGTAGAAGAAGCTCATGAAGAAAAGCAGCAGGCTGTTGAAGAAGAAGTTGATAAGGAAGAGGAGGCTGAGACCGAGGAAGAGGCTGATGAAAAGACAGAAGCTGAAGATGAAGGAGAAGCTTCTGAAGTAGAAGGAGGATTTGAACAAGATGATGCTGATCAAGACCCTGACAAATCCGAGTAGTTGCTGGTTATTACTCTTTTTCCTTTCTCGGTGGCAAATAAAGGGAGTAATGAAATATAAGTTTTTTTTTTGTTTTCTGTTCTACTTATCTTGCATCATGTTTTGCAAGGTATTTTGTTTTTGCTTTAATAGCTTGTATTAGCTATTATGTTATGGAACATATTTTTCTTCCCTATATGATTCATATCTGCTAAAAACTTGAAACTGCTATCTAAAGATAAATATATAAAAGAAAAAATCAATATAGTAGAGTAGGTATAAGCTAATAAGAAAGTGAAACACAGCTGAATCTATGATGTTCTTCACAACATCCAAGTATGTTTTTAAGTACATGATCCTTTAGTTCAAGGGTTGTGTTCTTTTAAAACATGGAGCTAATTTGCAACCAGATAAAGACAAAGAGGGAGATTATTAGTGTCATTTGCACTAAGGTGATCAGGATTGTCATTATCTTTTTAGATATTATGGCAATTTCAAAATAACACAAAAAGGTTCTGGTTATTCATGTTCAAATAACATGTTCTGGACATTTCTGTGAACATTCCACTGCCCATCTGATTAAAGATCAAGACATGTACTAAATCATGTTCAGAGACATGATCATGTACATGGTTGTCCAGAGAGTTTTCAAGAGACGTGCCATGGTAGATTCAAGGAGTTAAAGCTGCAGATTCAAGATGGACGTTTCAGAATAGAAGCTACCTTGTTCGTGATGAAGATCAAGAAGGAAAGAAGGAGTTCTATTCAAGGAAGACATCTAAACTAGGAAAGTCCGATTTATTTAAGGAAATTGTTTCCTTGTTAAATCCTAGTCAAAATAGGACTTCTGAATACCTTGTTTAGGCTATAAATGTTTCTTATAAATAGCCTGAGATTCAAATTAGTTTAGGTGACATGAATTTTTACGAATACACTAAAGGGCTAAGAGTTATAAGACTTCAGATTCGAAGCATATAGTATTCGGGTAGACTAGGTTTGATCGGTTATATCATTATGTTTCTAGTATGTGTTTGAAACTCACTTTCATACACACTTAGAGGAGTCTCGGGAGAGATTTCCTGTGGGAACTAGAGGGATTCTAGGTTGTGAGGGGAGCTCATAATTCAGTTTAGTGAAAGAGGTTGAATCGGGTAGGAAATGGGTCAAGTGACGGGAGTCTTCGTGTAATAACCTTTGAAACCATTCAACGGAGTAGTAAACTGTTTTCCACGAACTTGATAAGTCCCCCTAATGTAGATCAGTTGATCAAACATGGTTACCAACCTCGTGTTCTTTATCTGCTCAAGTTTTTACATTCTGACCTTACATGTTCACAACAACATGATGATAAACATGACCGCATAATTTATGTAACTTCAAGGACCTTATGCTTAAATGTAGGAATAACCTTAATCGTCATCCTAAATGAGTCTCGGGTTAGGACCTATACATAAGAACTATGTCTTAATAACATATTAATCTTCTAAACATATATCATAACGTAAATAAGAATATAGGTAATGAGTCCTTAAAGTAAGAGCATACCCTAACGTCGCCTAAAAGTCGAACGAGATCCTAGCTTAAAATATATCGGAGCCCTTGATTGTACAAATACATGCCTTAGATTCATAGGAAAATTATAAAACTTAATTTAAGATTTAAAGGATCATAGAATATTAATATGGAAATATTAATTTATTATATCATACACTTAATCTCGAATTTATTCTAAATTAAGCAAAATAGACCAAATAAAAATAAAGTAAAAGTATAATATGATTATGTAGTCAAGAGGGCTTGAACACTTGACCGAAAATATAAGTGAAATAATAAGCACTTAACCACTAGGTTAGAAAAGTTTATACTACATTAATTAAGCTGGTTTAATTAAATACCCTGATAAATGTTTGAGTAAAAAGAGAATTATAAAATGCATCAAAGTGACTTAAACCTTGGACCTCTAGCATAGAAATTGGACTCTCACCATTATACTAAACAATATTTTCGAAAATTGATTAGTGATTTTAATTAAATAAAGTTCATAATTATCTTGGAATAAAAATAAATAAAGTGCATTCTAAAAGTTTTGAACATTTGACCTATCATAGTAAAATACATAATATAACCATTGGGCCAAAGGCCATTTTAGAAAATCATAACAGATTTTTATTTAAATATAGTGCAGAATTATATTGGAATAAAAAGTAGAAATAAAATGTTCAAAAAGGGTTTTGAACCCTAACCTCTCAAAAAATAATCTAGACACCACCCATTTAGCTAAATACCATTTTTTAAAATTACATCATGTTTTAAATTTAATAACTTAGAAAATACATGAATTTATTAAAATAATAAACTACTTCATGTATATTTAAACCTTAGACCTTTGCATATAAAATTAAAGATTATCCATAGGCTAGATCTTTAGATTAATTTATAATCCAAACTTTTTAATTAAATAATTTTAGAACATCTTTAGGGAAAGAGAAAGAAAAAAGAAAGAAAAAAAAAATAATTAAAAGAACACACATACCCACTGACGTACACAAACAAATGGGTCAATTCGAATTTTCATCTTCCAATTTGCATAGCATCTCCATCAACAATACCAACCAAAAATCATATTTTTCATCTCTTCTTTCACCCATTCCACTTTAATGTTTTCAAGAGCACCAAAAATAATACGAACATTAAATCAAAATATCATTTAAATGAGCAACAAAAACAGCTCGTAAATCCATATCATAAATATAAAAATCAAAATAGTAATTGGGAAATAAGGAAGAAAAGAGGTTTTATGAGGTTAGGGTTCAACCCATGCTTAGGTCCGAAAATCGGATGCCTAAACCTCAAAATCATTTAAGAATAAACATATAAAGGGGAAGAGGGAAGTTAGGGAAATCCGAAAATGTAATTGCATGTGAAAAATTCCGCCGGAAAAATTTTTTGACGGTGGAGAAGGGTGGCGGCGACCGACGGTGGTGGTGGTCGGCGATGGAGGCGCGGCGGCGCTAGGGGAGGTGAAGGGCTGATGAGGAGAGGGGAGAAATAGAGAGAATAGTTGATCCCCTTTCATTTGAATGAAATTAGCTAAATGAGGCTTAAGTGGTAATGAGGGGGTATTTATACCCCTCCATAACTTAACCTTAAAATTCAATTAAATCAATAATTAAATCATAACTTGGTCAATTGAAGTGTAACAAAAATGAAATCAAGTTCTATGGATTTCTATCGACGAGCACTATCATATAATATATTCGTTCGTCTCCTTTCGATAATAATTGGGTTGTAAATAATTAGAATCATAACTTGGCTATAAAACCCATCATTTGGGTCTTTTATTAAAAATGGATACAACTTAAGCATTTGGGCTCTAGAAAATTAATTGGGCTTGTATTATTGGATTTGGGCTGTTACAAAGTTAGTCACTTTTAATTAATGTTTCTCTTTTTTTGAAAAAATAATATTTAATATTTACAACTTTCAAAAACATAAATGTTTAATTTTTTAAATTTTCAAAACCTAACAAAGGCATAATTGTACATTCCTATTAAAAATAACACTATTTATAGTAATGAGACTATATAATCGGGACACCTCAAAATAGAAATGAGAACTATATAATCGAGACGGATGGAATGATATTTTTCCTGTACGACGACTATCTTATTTTTAGATATAATAATATAGAATATAGATTAGCAATAGAAAATTAAGAATCAACATCAGCACAAACTTTGCATCAAACTTGTTAGTGTATGAAAAGTGCATTGCGCGAACCATTGAATCAAAAAAATTAAATAAATTCACTTTAATTTTAGAGTTCATTAATTCCATTTTAGGATATATACTTATTTTGAATAAATTAATTATCGAGTCTTTGGGAGCACGGGTCGTGCTAGGTGCAGCACGGTCCATGCTCTTCTTTTGACGCCCTGACACTTTGTTTTCTGACCTCCGTTCTCTTTTCCTACTCTCTTAGGCCGTTTTTGACACACCAAGTCATTCTCCAACTTCATTTTGTTCATAACTCATTCAAAACAAGTGGTTTTCCTGTCAAAATTCGATAAAATTGTGACATAACAACATACAACAAAACTAAACCAAACCCGTCACAGGGGCGTACGGAATCGACAAAAAAAAAAATACAAACTCCTGAAATGCATATAAACCCCAAATTTATCATTTACTATATATTACATATAAAAAGAATTTAGTCAAAACATCACCATCGGATATCAATGGCGGCGTGAGTGAGCCTAATCAAATTTTTATTTTTATTTTATAAATTGCTAAGATACAAATTAAAGTCATTATAAGCGGGCTTGAATAGCTTCTAGTCAAGATTAACTCTATATAAAGATGTATATCTAAATTCAATAACAATAAATTTAGGCCCCTCGTACCCAATAATATTCCAACTTGCCACCCCTATACCAAACAACGTTTATTGAAATCAAATTGCCAATTTAATTAGTACCCTATCACTTTCATATCGTACCCCCCAAATTAATAAAAACAGATAAGTACGTAGCATAATTAATCCTCAACAATAAGAAAAAAAGAAGCACTTCCTTTATCCATTATATATTACCAAACACAATTTTTACAAATTAATTATAATCATGCAAACATTTTCCATAATCCAAAGAAAAAAAAAAATCCAAAATTCAGAATGCTGATAATCTTCTTGCAGATACAGCATGGCTTCTGCTTCTCGGATATTTAATTTCATTTCTAGTATTAATTAAACCACCATTATCATCTCCAAAATAGGCGGGCCCATCTTCATCAATCCTTCCCATAGCAACGCTGGTGCTCCTCGGCGGCATGGCCCGCGGGCCAGCCGGGGGTGGGCCCGCATTCATCCTCATCTGCTGCTTGATGTACGAATCTATGTCAACCCTATCCCCCATGGTTCGGGTTGAGGAGGCCCGAACCATATTCTCGAACTCGTGAGACCGGGCCGAGCTGACGCTGAAGCTCTTCGGCAGCGCCGTCACTTGCGAGGTAACCGGAATCGGCATGGCGGTGCCGTAGTTCATTTTGTCGGCGTAGTCCGACAAGCTCCTCACGTAGAAATCTCGGGCCCTGCTTAGGGCCCGAACTGGAACCGTGATGATTCTCAAGAACCTGTTTTGCTGGCTTGCTTTTGATTTCATATTCTCGATCACCAAATAAAACTTGAAAATAAAATGGTTTTCTTTTTTTTTTCTTTTGTTACGTAAATGAAGAAGAAATAAGAAATGGAGTATTGTTGGTTTGGAGATGAATAAACTTTTGAGTAACTAGTGGATATATATATAAACTCGAGAGAGGGGGGGGAGGAGAGAGAGAGAGAGAGAGAGAGAGAGAGAGGTAGTTTCGATGAGAGAGAGAATATAGTGAATAGTGATCATGATGATCAAAATAAGTTTGAAGTGTGAAATTAAGAACAGATTAAAGGGGGGCGCGTGGACTTTTTCTATGTAGCACACCAGATAAGATTAAGAGTGAACTAGTAGTAAAGGGGTAGCCATATATGCTTGAAATTCAAACAAAGCATTAATAATTTTGCTCGACTTAATATTAAATGTTGGTCTCGTGCCAGCTATATTATTTAATTCCCACAGCTTCAAACTTTGAATATTGTTTACATTTTTGTAAAGGTTTAATTATCAAGGTATAGTTAGCATGGTTTGACTTTTCAATTTTTGTGGAGAATAATGTCCCAATTATAATTAATATTATTGATATTTGTGTTTTTGTATTTTTCATTATCCTTTCAAAATAGGTTGTTCTCTTAACATTTTTTCGTGGGGTGTGCGAAAGCGAATCGAATTTAATTCGACTTTCAAAATTGTAAAATAAGTCCGATCAAACTAGTTGTTTCTAAAGGAAATTAAATTTGATTCTAAAAATAGAGAGGACAAAAACCCAAATTGAAATTATAAAATTCAATCGATAAAAAAAAAAAAGATGAAGTTATTTCCAATTTGAATTTCTTTAACTGAACCGAACCTAACTTTAAAAACAAACAAGTTGAGTCCCGATTGAGATGACATAGTGGTGGAGTGAGATTGCTTGAAGATCAAAGGTCACAGATTCGAATTTGATCAATGCCACTAGGTAAGGTTAGACATGTGAGTTAAAAAAAAAAACAAATTGAACCTAATTGATCAGCTCATTACTTGTTCGTACATATTAAAATTTTATTTAATATACTTGAAAAATTAAAATTAACACATAATTTCCCTATAACTGTGCAAATATCATAATTTTGGTATTGACTTGCACAAATGAACAGGATACTATGTTTTTGTATTGATTGAAACAAACAGGATACTGTTTATTTTTTTATATTAATTTCGTACCTACAATAAAATATTAGAATGTTGAAACCCTATCAATCATACAAGTTTAACCTAATTTTAGTCTTTTTATAATATCTGAGTACAAAATTAAGACATTTTTACTTTTCATCCCTAAAAAACTTCCGACTTGTTTGTTTTTATTTTTAAGTAGTGAAAAATTTCAATTCTATACTATGCAAAACAAGTTAATTAGGAAAACAATTATGTTTACACGTTTTTTTATATTCATATTTGCACTATTTTCCAATCATAAATCATGTCATCTATTCAGTTTGTGCGTGTGTGTATATATATATATAAACTACTTAAATATTCATTTATTATTACTAATCACATAAATATTTATCTCTTTCATCTCAATCCAAGGAAAAGAAGGCAAAGCGTAAAATACACGATAATTTGGATGACAATATTATCCACCATAATTAACTTCGACTAGTTAAAACTATATATATGTTAACGTCAAACTTATTAATTAGTTAATTAATAGTTATTATTCAATAAGATGGTTCCTATTTTTTATCACCTGATTTAATTAATGTGTATGGACTATGGTCCCGTTAGGCCAAAATTAGAAATAGCAATTACATGTGAGAGTTAGAATCGGTGTTAATGTTTTGCTGCATGTACTTTGATATTTTTTAACCATATTGTTCCATTTATCTATATTAACTAATAACATCATTATAATATATAATGTGTATATTAATACAAAAGAAAATTCATACTAATAAAAGAGTTATAAATAATTATATTTGTCCACAATATAATGTTATGGCAGAAGTTATTTTCTAGTGAATCAAATTATTATAACTTGATTTTCACCACAAATTAGTACTCCCTCCGTCCCATTTATATAGTCCATATTCTTATTTTAAAGTGTCCCAATTATATAGTCTCATAACTATAAATAGTATTAATTTTCATAGTAATATATAAATATACCCTTGGTAGGTATTGGAAATTAAAACTCAACCACTTAAATTCTTTAAAATCATAAATTTTAAATAAGGATAATAATGGAAGTTGAGCTTTAATATTTTATTTTTATAAATATTTTTAATCTACGTGCGAGGATAAAATGGACTATATAAATAGAATGGAGGGAGTAATTATTGACCCTTTGATGTCTGGAGACTGGAGGGAACATTTCTTGAATATTTTAGAGATAATATATAATGCTATAATATGGAATATATCTGTGAATTGTCACCACAGAATATGAAGAATCAGAAATCCACTTCTATGATCAGTATAAATATATCAATTTTTTTTTTCTCAAGAATTAATCCTCACAAACTGCATGCGTAACTAGTCATTAATGTCGACATCATCCACTAGAATTCTTTTGGCTTCATATCCATACACGTAATAAAAAATTAAAATATTCATCCGCCTGGGATCATTACTTTACGGAAGAAATCATTGTTGATAAGAAAATTTGTCGATAATATGGCCAAAATAAGGGATATATAAAAGATTATAGTGTAACCGTGACTATTATAACATTTTTGTTATATTTTTCGCATTCAAGTACAGAACATTTACCTAGCTTGTTTAAAAAGGTACAAAAGATTTACCTAGTCCACGTGTCGAGTTATGAGTAAAAAAAAAAAAAGATTTACTTAATCCTAAAAAAAATTATACATATATTTTTTATTAAGGCAAAAATTTCCATGCACCACGTGTAAATAATGTTTATTTAAGACGGATAGGGTCAAACCGCGGGTCAACCCGCAAAAAATTAAAAAAATCGATAAAATCAGTATCAACTGCAATACTAAAAAGTATCACTCAAAATTTTAAAAGTATCATCTGCATCATTAAAAAGTAAGGTGTCTGATAGTTATCTTATATAAATTTATTTAGTTCAAATTGTGATTTTTTCCATTCCAATTAATGTTTAGAGTTTAGGAATTCAGAGTTTTTTTAGGGGTTCATGGTTTTTAAGGTTCAAGGTTTTTTATGAGTTTATTTTGTATTTTTTAGGAGTTTTAAGGGGGTGCTTTTATGGTTTATTTTTTATCTTTTAGGATCTTTTGGGGTTTATTTTGTATTTTTTAGGATTTTTAGGGGGTGTTTTTAGGGGGTTTTTTTTTAGGTTTTTTTTTTTGTGTTTTTAGGGGTTTATTTCGTTTTTTTAGGGTTTTTGAGGGGGTGTTTTTAGGGGTTTATTTTGTTTTTTTAGTTTTTTTTTTGTACTTTTAGGGGTTTATTTCGTTTTTTTAGGGTTTTTGAGAGGGTGTTTTTAGGGGTTTCTTTTGTGTTTTTTTTATAGTTTTTTAATTCCATTTTAGGATATAAATTCATATTCATTTCAAACAAATTAAATTAATTTATTTTAATTTTAGGGTTGACTAATGTTGTTTTAGGGTATAAAATTTTTAGGAACAAAGAAAAAATCAAATAGAAAAAACGAAAAAAAGAGGAAAAACGTCCAGAAAAAAAAAAAAAAACAGTGACAAGCGCGTGACGCACACACGCCGCGCGTGGACAACACGCACCTGCCGCAAATAGTCTTAAATAAGACCTTCTGCACGCAATACCTCCTCTTTTATTAATTTGTGATTGGACAAATTTACACGGTACCCCGTGATTGTAAATAACAATAGTGGGGTATTTTTAGAATATTAATATATATTATGGGGACAAATTGGAAATATCTGAAACTAAGAGAGTATGCACTATTTATGTACCTAATAAGTCAATTAAGGAACATTCCAGATAAAAACGCTGTTGAAAGTGGGATCAATCATGAGCTAAAGCCAATCCACAATTCAATTTGGTCAGGTCACATTTATGTGTTCAGCCTTTTTTTTTTTTTTGAGGAAATATGTGTTCACGATCACGTTGTTAGCATTGTATCATTTCAAAAAAAATAAAAAAAAAATGGCAGTGACATATGTTTTCGATAATTGATTTATTTTATAGCATTCATGCTATCATATATTATGGTATAGCTATAAATTTCAGACGAAGTAATATTGCAGATGAGTAATTTTATTCACAGCTCCTTATTTCTTCTCACAATCTCAATTTTAAATTAAATTATAAATATTATGTTGATAGACTTTTGTACCCTTAAATTTATATTATTCAAAATTCTAATAAAATAAAATCCACCCCTCCCACTCCACACCACACCACACCACACCACATAACCTTCCGTAATTAAAAGGAAAAAATGTTCACATAGTTCATAAGTTTGATGTACTGTACCTTACTTCGTCAATCAATTTTTAAATTCTGGAATCAATTTCCCCAGCCAAAACCTTAATTTATCATAATATTATTATTGCACACTCATCTGATTATTCAATTGATAGAGAAAGAATATAATAACTAATTTATTGCATGGTTATCTATCTAAGTGTGTTTCTCTTTTTCTTGAAATCTGAAAATTTTGCATTAACCCTATTTTTGGTCCCTAAAGTTTTAATTTTTTGAATTGGATCCTTGAGGGACTTGATTTTAATTAAATTAATAGTATCTGGATTTCATTTTAATTAAATTGATAGTAGATCGCATCATTTTAACCAAATAAAATAGAGTGATCCAATTCGGAAAAAAAATTAAAAGTACTGGAACCAAAAACAGTGTTTTACCTAATTTATAAGGATAAAAAAGTCAATCAAATTATATAAATATCTATTTTTAAATTTAATTAGAGATTTGTTAAGAGAAAAAAAGGGGCTGGGAATAGAATTACCCATTACATATTATTACAATGATCATCATACAGTATTCTGAAGATTGCTTGGAGTCTATATCCAGTGATTGAGCCCATAATTGAAGGTCTTAATTTACTCTCTATGCTGAGAAATACATATATATGATATTGCGGTGGATGATTTCAGGTGCAACAAAATATAAGGAATTTTTTTCCAAAATTTATCTGGTAACTTTAGTGGGTGGTAAAATAAAATTGGTTACTTTTATTATTACTTTGGCATTATATTTATTTTGCTTAATTTGTGGATAAATATATTATTTAACTTCGTCAGAAATCGCACGAGACCGGTTGCAAGTTTTTATTTTTATTTTGAATGACAAAGTAGATTAGTGTATAGAGTCTGTAGACGTGAGTTCAATCTATAAGAAATAATCAAATTAAATAAAAATAAAGAAAATAATATTTTCCTTTTTCTTTTCTTTTTTTTAATTTTATTTTCAAAGAAGAAATATATCAGACGTTTTTCGGAAAAGTTTTGGGGCCAAAAATGATTAGATTTATTTAAATAATTTTAGATTTTAATTACAATTTAACATTTCTGTGATATCAAGATTTTAATTTAGATACTGAATTAAAGTTAAATAAGTATCAACCCGAAGCCTAAAAAAATGAAAACTAGCAATTTAGAACATTAATGATTAAAAATATCAAGCTAAGGCCTAAAAATTATTTTTTTACTTTGATTCTTATTTTATTCTTTTATTATTTTTAATAAATTCTTTATTATATTTAATAGATAATTCGTGAATTAAATTTCAATTGAAAATTAATATAAAATTCATTAAAAATAAATAAGAGTGAAAATGCATGATGTAAGATGCCTTATATTTATAGTTTCAATCATTGGTGATTTAAATTTATAGCTTTCATCTATCAGACACCAAATTACTCGTTAACATATCTTTTGAACTCTAAATTATAAAACTTCATATTTGAATAGTTGTTCATTGGGATGACCTAATGATGTAGTAGTTTGCTTCTGTATGTTTGCAAATTATTGAGACTATTGTGGTTTACCATTCTGCATGATTAATAGACTATTGAAAAAGGGCATTAATGTTATTTTGCTTCTGTATGTTTGCAAATTAAATTATTGAATATGATCGATGTTTATTTGCAGATTATTGTGGTTTAGGATTCTTTATGATTTGCAGTCTATTGAACATGAGCAATGTTTATTTGCAGACTATTGTGATTTAGCATTGTGTATGATTTGCAGGATATTGAATAAGAACGATATTATTTGCAGACTATTGAGCAGTGAGTGGTGTTTACCCAATATTGTGCACCCATGGGTCTCCTTATCAAATTTCACTATATTTCCACCTTGTTCGAAAAAAAATAAAAATTGTAACTCCAAACAAATCCCACCACCTTCCCATGCACCAAGTTGGGAAAAAAGAAATTAATTTCGATCGAATAATTCAATTTCATGTATAAATATTAAATATTGTAGAAACAATGGGTGCCGCCTTAAATAAATTAGGTTGAAAAGTAGTTAGCTTGTTTTGTGGGTTATAAATATTTAAAAATGTTGGGCCACAGTGTCCTTATTGTATGTATATTCCAGATCAATAAATAATCAAATGAATTTTGAGTCATAAGAAAGTTGTTTTTTTTTTAATTATTATTTAATGTTTCGCTTCAAAAAGAAAGTCTTTTTTCTTAATTTTTTTTAATGTTTCCGTTCTTTCTACGCTTGCAATGCAATGTACAAATTAATTTCAAAATCTTTAATTTATTAATTCTTATTTCTACAGATTAATGGTTTCTATATAATTTTTCAATTAATCTAATATAACATTAAGCATTAATTCATCTAAAATAAACATCCAATTAATAAATAAAGATGCAAATTAAGAATACGAAGTTCCTTTTTATTTTTAAACAAAATTTAAAAAGTTATCTACTCATAGTTCAAATTCTATAAATCCTTTGATAACAGTCACTATGAGGTACTTAGAACATGCCCAACAACTTGCTGTAAACTTCATTTTAGAGCAATTTGTCCATTTGAAGCACTCCAACATATGCTCTATCGGTTGCTCTAAAATAGAGATAGAGCACTGAAGCTCTAAATTTGAAGCAGCACTGTTGGTGCTCTAAAACACTATTCACAATTTTTTTTTTTAATTTACGAGGGATTGTTGGATGCAAATCGAGCTATTTTTTTATATTTTAATTAGATTAATTTTTGTTTATGATTTATATATATATATATATATATTAATCTTATACTTTAATTTATTTCTTTCTTAAAAATACTAAAATAAAAAATTGTATATCAAAATAAAATCACATTTAATAAAATTACATAATAAAACTACTTAATATAATAACAAAGAAAATACAAAGCATTAAAAATACAAATAAAGCATTGGAAAAAACATCAGAAAAATACTAATACAACACTGAAAATATAAATAAAGCAACACAATGATATTATCTAATAATCAGATAGACTACTCCCACTTCCTCTTCCAACATCTGAAAAATCCATTCCTAACAAGTTAAAAGTAGAGTTGGCTTGTAGCTCCATGTTTTATTATTATTATTATTATTATTATTATTATTATTATTATTATTATTATTATTTAGTTTCAGAAATTTTAATAGTTATTTTTGTTGTAAAAATCTTGATTAAAATAAATATATAAAAATGGATATTATGGAATATTCCTTTTTAGAGTAGAATTTAGAGTGAACTGTTGGAGATGAAGTGAAGACTTTACTGTATAATAGAGATAGAGGTACTGTAAAATAAAGTCAACTATTGGAGATGGTCTTAGAAGAGACCCGAACCTTAAACCCCGAATCTCGTATAAGCTCTCTATCTTTTTTGTTTTCCGTCATTCAGAACACCATTTACATAATCAACTTGTGCATTCTTTTCTCCTTTTTCATTACAATACACATATATCTCACTATTTCTATCTCATCCATTGACTTTCTACTAATTGTACAAAGACGTACATCAAATTAGCACAACACGATGTTTTATACAATCTATAAAAAATAACACCTTCATCAAGTGATTAAATATTTGACCCTCATGAGATGGCTTCAAATCTAAATCACATTTTTTGGAACGTAGACTTCATACAACGTTCGGGTTACAACAATATATGTGTGAGAAAGACCATTGCCATCTGCGGTATAAAAAAAAAATGCACATATTTTTTATTTATTTTTTAATTTGTATATTGAAGTACATAAATATTAATAAATTTCACCCCCACAAAATTATATATACCCATTAATTCATAAAAAATCCTACACAAACACTAATCAAATAAAATAGCATTTCAAAATCATGAATGAAGCATCCTGAAGCATAAAAATAACATAAAAATATATTATGACATTTATTGTTAAGAATTGAAATTTTAAAAAATTGCATACCCTAATTATGGGATAAATTTTAAATAATCAATTATTAACTAAAAATATAAAAATTAAATTATAAAAAATAATCATAAACTCTAATTGGGTTTAATGAGCCATAATTAAATTGACTTTTAGATGCAGTGGCTTTACTTATTCATGCCACCCTAATTGGATGGAATAAACCCTAATCAATTAGGCTCCAGTAGAGTTACAAATGAGGGTATTGTGAAAGTAATTTTATGCAATTGTAGAAGAATCAATTGCATGAAAGTAGTAATATCTGCAATAGCAGTAGCAGTAGGAGCATCAAAAACAGTAACAGTAGCAATAGTAGTTGTAGGAGTAGTAGGAAGAGGAGGAGTATCAATATTAGTAGTAGCACTGGGATCAAGTAGTAGAGGAGGGAACAAATTATTGTGAAAATAATTTTATGCAATTGTAGAAGAACAATTTGCATATGAAAAACTTCTTCAATTCTTCAAATCTCATTCAATTCTATGCAATTGTAGAAGAACCAATTCCGTGAAATCTTCTTCAATTCTCCATAACATGAAGGTGTTTGTAAACATATCCGCGAACTTTTGAAGAAGGCGCAAAAGTCAGTATCCCAAGTTTCCAAACAAATACCGAAATAGAGTAATAAATGTCAATACAATGCCGGTCCGATCGCATGTGTGCATTTCCCCATAAATTACACAAAAAAATTAATTTGCAACCTATTCAAAATCTAAAATAAATAACACATGACATTCATGACGAAGAAACTTGTCAAACTTCAGCAATGTCTATGAAAAAATATTTTAATTCCTTACCTTGCAATTTTTCTCCACAAAATTTATGTTATAGAAACGATGTTACAATTGATTGGAACTCGTTACAATCTGAATTACACGGAAACAGAAGGAATAAAAGAAGAACAAATACAAGTAATTGAAATAAGACAAATTAACAACAAACTGGAACTGAAGCAGGTTTCGGCAATCCGAGTTGAGGGGACCTCTCTCCGCAAGACAAATACACCCCGGCTAGTGCTCACGGTTAGACGGATTGTCTCTCAAAGATGAAACGGCTTCGTCCTTCCGGCAGTAGCACCACAGATCCAGTAAGGCTCCGGCGAACTAGACAACGTTGAGAACTGGGAAGCTGAGACTCGAAGGAACTTGTATGCAGCAATATGATGATTTTCATTTATGCAGAATGAAGGTGAGACTCGAAGGAACTTGTATGCAGCAATATGATGATTTTTGTTTATGCAGAATGTAGCATTTTGGACCATGCAGAATGTTCTATTTATAGGCATATCTCCACTGCAGGGGACAACTAGAATTTGAGGGCATTCAAACCAGGTGTTGTAACCCCCACGAGTTACAGCTTTGCAATTAAGCCCTTCAAGAGTTACCTTCTGCAGATCCCGACAGGTGTCCCATGTCGGCTCAGATCCCAACACGTGTCCAAGGCAGCTGCAGATGCAGATCCCGATAGGTGTCCCATGTTGGCTCGGATCCCAACACATGTCCAGAGCAGCTGCAGACTTTGACTCCCGACAGACCACTAAGTGCACCCATGACCCCGCGATCCAGATAGCCAATCTGCCGACCCGCTCCACGACCTGACCGTTTCTGTACCGTAAAACTGGTACAGCTAAGCCCCGGAAGCCCACGCACCAGGCATCGGGCACCAGGCACGGGCGGGTGCGCGCGTGTGGGCTC
Organism: Perilla frutescens; assembly: GCA_026008535.1. Lineage (NCBI taxonomy): Eukaryota > Viridiplantae > Streptophyta > Magnoliopsida > Lamiales > Lamiaceae > Perilla > Perilla frutescens. Next base: position 26,342,824 of record BRKX01000019.1, read on the forward strand.
GTGGCCCACATCCTTGTGCATTTAATCACTTCACTTAAGTGTTAATACACTTAAATACACTTCTTAACTTGATTAAGAAATCAATGAGGGATCATTTAATCTGTCTTAAACACATTATTCCACACACCATAAATGCTCAATTGTGTGTGTTAGAATTTGTTGCCTGAAACAATGTGAACTACAGATGTAAATTGCAAAGTTAAAAGTAATGTTAAAGCTAGTGTTATCACATTGCCTTCAACATGCAGCGGAAACGTAAATAAAACTTTGCACAAAATAAGTTTTAAATCACACTCCTTACGGTATGTGATTGCCTCAAGGTGAAATTCACTATCACAAGTGAAACACAAAAACAATGCTGATGTTGTCTCGGTTCACTCCCTTGACAACACTGCATAAAACATACAGAGGACTATCCTAGCTTTACTCACTTAAATAACCACTCAAAAACAAACCTATCTAAACACATAGATAGATTACAATCAGTCACTCTAAATCCTAGACCTCTCAAAGTTGACTATCTAACCTACACACACAACTGGAATGAAAGTCTCCAGCTGATTGTGACGCTAGGCAGATGTCGAGAAAGATGTCTTGGATTTCAGATATGACACTAGATGCAAGGTTTAGAGCTTCTCACAAACCACGGTGATAACCTGCTTGCATAAATGATTTTAAGGTCTAAGGAGACCTTAAATACTTCCTCCATCTCGTCTGGGTAGTTTCTATACGATCCTTGATGAGTTGGATGCAAAACTACCGCCTTCCACTACCTTTGCTGAACTGGACTCGAGATAACTGTCCTCTGCACTGTGTGGCACACGTTCTTCAACATCGTGTAGCAATGGCAGTTACTCCAGCAACCCAAGTTCTCTGCAATGGTTAGTGTCTAAGATGAAGCGGGGAACATCACGTCGCTTGAAACTCGGAACAGATTCTGACCTAGTCAAAATCAAGCATAATCCACGTTTTAATTCACAATAAAATATTAAATCGTGAAAGATGATATGTGACAAAAACTCACAATTTATTCAGATTAATTTAAAATAAATTAATCTAAAATACTAGGAAAGGATAAGGTTAGAGATTCGAGTGTTATACTCGGTGTGACGAGAATGACGGACAACATTAGATACGACATTGATCGCGATGTTATCAGCGAAGTGATAACATCATCTAGAACACGTCATACTCAACAATCTCTCCCTTAAGCTTATCCTTTCTGCACAAAACACAAAGCTCAATATACACATGATTAGAGCCGCAGTAGAATACGATAAAAATATTGGAGTTCAAAAACTCCCCCTTAAGGTCTGCTTCTCCTTAAGTTATTATCTGTAAAATAATATACAAGGTTAGTGGGTATAATCCCCTATACAGAATTATACAACATTAGTGGGTATTTACCCCTGTACAGAAAAAATATTAGTGGGTAATGATCCCCTATATATAAATAATGTTGAGAACATTCTCAACAAACATCACACATTTTAAAAACGTGCGAATACAATCACAATGTTGAGACCATTCCCAACATAAAATATCACATACTATAAGTTATGTGAAAAACAGAATAACAATGTTGAAAACATTCTCAACATAAAACATCACACATTAAAATATGCAAACATAATATATAGAGCAAGATCATCAACTAATGCTTGATGAATAAAACCAAAATATTCAAGGATATCCAACGAGGATACCCAACAACCAAAAGAACATGTGTCCAGCACATCACAAACCAACAAGGATGTAAACACATCCAAAATAAAATTGTGTCCAGCACAATACATAACCAAAAAATTAAATTGTTTTTGTCAGAGAAAAATCATATTTTATTCTTTCCCTTTGCCTTAGCCACGGACTTTCCAGCCTTCTTTCCTTCAGCACCATCAGCACCATCATCACCAGCGACATCACCAGCGGCGGCAGCATCTACTCCCCCTTTTTGTGTAGAAAGTGCACTTCATAGAGCTTGGCGATGTTCAACCATAACATTGGTGAGGACTGTGCTTTGATGGATCATAGAATCCATCTGCTTGATAAAAGAATTTAACACCTGCACAGAAAATGTCACCAAATGCGAAGATGCACTAGCTAATTCACTTTCAGACCGTGGGGGAGAGAGAGCAGTCTCTATTCCAACATCCTGATCAACATCTCTGGAGGCAGCCATGGAACTTAGAGCAAGGTTGTAAGGGAGATCTATCACTCGATCATCATTCCCTTTTGGTTTGACAATTGTGATAGTCGATGTTTTAGTGACTATCTTCTTCTTGTTTGGCTTCACGCCTTACTCAACCATAACTGCATAGATAAGGCAGGGAAAAGAAATGATGCTGGTGTTGCTGGTCTTTGTAGCAGCCTTCATCACATAATCAAAAATATAGTCTCCGGGGCTGAAGGAGATCTTAGTGCCAAGCTTAAAGAGCAGAAATGCTTGATCAACAATGAAGACTGAGGTGTTAGTGGTAGGTAACCAATTACACACAATAATCTTGTGTAAAATAGAGTATAAAAATATAAGCTTAGAAGTGGAAATTTTGTTTGTCCACTTGGTTACCAATCCACCAGTTATAGTCGACACAACATCATCAATAAGATCTAGACTAACAACATCATTGTCATTGCCTAGACCCAAGAACTTGTTGATCACCATCGAATTAAACTTAAACACATGATCACGCATATAAATTTCCCCATATTTGCTCCTTGTTTTATCACCCATATCAAGAGAAACATTGGCATAGAATTCAACAATCACATCAGGCTCAAAAGTTGACAAAGTAGAAACAGATTTCCACAGACCCCTTTCTTTCAAAAGCACATCCATGCCATACTTCTTAAAGCTTAAGACATCAATTTGTTTCGCAACACGCACAAGACGGTTGCACATAATTTTGTATTGAGCCTTAGCATGCTTAGAGTAAAAAGTTTTACTAAAAGCATAAGTAACGTCATGAGAGGAACCTGGTGGATAGACTGGTTCATAATCTTCAGACTTATCATCATTTTTGACATTGCCTGACTGAGTAGGGGAGAGAACATCTTGAGCAGTGCCGGAAGAGACAAGATCATGAGAAGAGGTGGGAGAGGTTGATTTCTTCACATCCTTAGAAGAAATTTCTTCCTTGACAGCTTCACGAATGTCCAAAGCAGTTTCTTGTTCAGCATCCACTTCAACATCCACAGGGGCTTTAATGGGAGAGTTCTCGGGAAGAATTTCTTCATCATCAGACTCATCCTGTAAACACCTCACCAGCTTGGTCTCCATCTGGAGAGTTCTCCTAGCCTTCTTGCTAGTTTCTTCAATCTCTTCCTTTTCAGTGTCTTGAGAACTGTGAAGCCTCTTAGACTTACGAGTTGGCCTGACCTTTTTCTTCTTGCTGGTAATAGCTTGAATGTGCACCCCAAGATCAGGATCTATGGGGTTTTCTTCTTCTCTTAAGAGTACTTGTTGAAGTGGTGTTGGATTTAACACTTGAACCCCTTCGGAAATTTCATCTTCCTTCATCGGAGTATCAGTTTGTTCGGTCGGAGGGGATGAGGGCTTTTCCGACTCAGATTTTGCACCTTCCTCACGCACTCCAGGTGTTACAGTGACTATTGGGGTTGAAGTTGAAGTTCCAGCGGGAACTAAAGTTGAAGATGAAGTGCCCATGGTTTTCTCCAACATTTGTTTCATCATTTGAAACATAGCAGCTAAGTCATTAGGATCCGCCATGAATGTTCTGAAAAAGCTTGAGAGAAAACAGAAGAAAGAGAGATAGACAAGATGAAGGGAAAATGAAACAACTCGGTGGAGAGAGAATGAGTGAGAGATTTGAATTTTAATTCAAGATATGGATGTCAAGATCCCTCAAATCTCGGAACTCCCCAAAACCGTCACATCAAGAATAAAAAAAAAAGTGAATAGGGATAAACGAAGGTGTACTTATCACCAAAGTACAAATTAGAGATATTAATGGGCCCTCTAAACAAATCCGTCCTTTTTTTTTAAAATAGAATAATAGATAAATGGAATACACGTAGATGACAAATATAATTCTAGGCAAATACTTTATGAATATTAACGTTTTTCTGCATTCTTAGTAACAACATCAGCTACAACATAACCAAACAGTGAATAGATCCAACTATAATGCACTTTATAGAATTACGGGTAATTTATTCACAAACATAGAAATGAAATTTCAAGTAGCTGATTTTGTTAAATAGAAGCAGAAACACAATAACTTCATTAGGTCAGCCTTGACTTATATTTAAAAGGAATGACTAAAATAAATAAATGAAAAACACATATGATAAGCAACTGATGTTGATACAAAGAACTCACATAGAGTTCAACATCAGTAAACAGTGTGAACTAATTAAATAGAACACATTCCAAGAGACTTTCTCAAGGCAGAAAACCTCTCGAAATCAAGGGGCTTGGTAAAAATATATGCAGTTTGATTCTCAGTGGATATGTACTTGATGTTTATGATCTCCTTTTCCATCAAGTCTCTGATGAAGTGATGTCGAATGTCAATATACTTAGTGCGTGAATGTTGTACAGGGTTCTTGAAAATTTCAATGGCACTAGCATTATCACACAACAGGGTTAGTGATGAGCTTCTCTTGCCATAGTCATTCAACATTTGATTTAGCCACACAAACTGAGCACCACAACTAGCAGCTGCAACATATTCCGATTCAGCTGTTGACAAGGAGATACAATTTTGTTTCTTGCTTGACCAAGAAACCATATTGTTCCCCAAAAAGAAGCAACCACCACTTGTGCCTTTTCTATCATCAACATCGCCTGCCCAGTCTGAATCACTGTATCCAATAAGGCTGGTGTTTGTATCTTTACAATACCTGATTCCAAAATTGACTGTTCCAGCAACATATCGAATTATTCTTTTGACAACTTTCAAGTGAGACTCCTTGGGTTAAGCTTGGTATCTAGCACATACTCCAAGGCTGAACATGATGTCAGGTCTGCTGGCGGTCAAGTAGAGCAAGCTTCCAATCATTCCTCTATACATCGTTGGGTCAACATTGACTCCAACATCGTCTTTGCTCAGTTTTTCAGAGGATCCCATTGGTGTCTTCATAGGCTTTGAAGCTTTAAGCCCGAAGTGCTTGATCAAATTTTTGGCATACTTGCTTTGGGATATGAAAATCCCGTCTTTGTCTTGCTTAATTTGGAGACCAAGAAAGTAGGCCAATTCACCGACCATGCTCATCTCAAATGTGCTACACATTGCATCAACAAACAACCCGAGGAGATTAGAACAAGTGGATCCAAACACAATATCATCAACATAGATTTGTGCAACAGTGATATGTTTGTAGATCCTTTTGATAAACAATATTTTATCAACCATGCCTCTTGTAAAACTAAAGTCAATTAAAAATTCAGTAAGACGAGCATACCAAGCTCTAGGAGCTTGTTTCAGTCCATACAAGGTCTTGTGTAGTTTCAGCACATGGTTTGGTTTTTCATGACATTCAAAGCCTTTTGGTTTTTCAACATAGGCTTCCCGATTCAAAATGCCATTCAAGAATGCGCTTTTGACATCCATTTGATGCAATGTAAACCTAATGTGGCCACCAATGGCAAGTAGGAGACGGATAGACTCTATTCTAGCAACAGGAGCGAATGTTTCATTATAGTCTATTCCTTCTACTTGTGTATAACCTTATGCCACTAGCCTGGCTTTGTTTCTAACCACATTCCCAGACTCATCATTTTTGTTCTTAAATATCCATTTAGTTCCAATTACATTTTTATTTTCAGGCCTTGGAACCAATTCCCACACATCATTTCGAACAAACTGAATTAGCTCATCATGCATTGCTTCTATCCAGAATTCATCTTTTAGAGCTTCTTTGACATTTTTAGGTTCAACACTGGATAGAAAGCATGAGATAGACATAAAGTTAATGACTGATGACATGCAAACCTGTTTGACCAATTCAGCAACATCGGCTGAGCTTTTTGTTCTTGTTTTGACTCCTTGAGATCCATCACCGATGATTTTGGAATTTGGGTGATCTCTTTTGATTCTTCTGGAAGGATCACATCTTGGTTCATACTGAGCAAGTGGAAGATGGTCATCATCGCTTTCAGAGGAGGATTCTGAGTCTGGTGTTTGAGGGGATGTTGAATCATTTGCTGAGGGAGAAGGAACATTGGATTTGACATCAGGACTTCCTGTAGGACTTGTGGGAGTTCCACTTGGCTCCTTATCATTCATGGAGGAGAAATGACACATCATCTTCCTCAGACTTAGTTGCCAGACCTGCAAGATCATCAAACACAACATTGATAGATTCTTGCACAACTTTGGTTCTAAGGTTAAGAACACGAAATGCTCTGCTGTTTTGAGCAAATCCCAAGAACCATCCTTTATCACTTTTATAGTCATACTTTCCAAGGTAGTCTCTGTCGTTCAGGATGTAGCAGACACATCCAAACACATGGAAATATTTTAGATTTGACTTTCTTTCTCGTAGAAGCTCATAAGGTATCTCCTTTCTTCTTGGTTGAAGATAGACTCTGTTCCCGATGTGACAGGCTGTGTTGACAGCTTCAGCCCACAGCTTCTTCGAAAGACCTTTAGCCTGTAACATTGCACATGACATTTTCTGCAGAGTTCATCAATAATCTGGGAGAACCTCATCTTCAATTTCACATTCTTCAATGTCCAGACCATCAAGTTCATCAATACCATTCAAGGCATCAATAATCTGGTCGTCTTCCTCCATGACATTGATGAACAACACTCTCTGATCTGAATCATTTTCAGTATCAGACTCATCACTGAGAACATCATTAAAATTATTTCTTTGTCTTCTTCGTGCTGTTGGACATTCATTTGAATAATGTCCATACCCAGAGCATGCTCTACATTGAACTGAATCAATGTCTTTCCCAGTGTCAGCGACTTCCTTCTTGACATTTGATCTTCCAGAATTTGATGTTGATGAGGATGGGGAGTCAAACAGCTGTCGAGGTTTGATATTTGGGAGAATTTTCTTCATGGAACGAACCAGGAAGTTGAACTTCATTGTCAGTAGTGCAACACTTAGATTCTCTTCCTCATTGATTTCCTGAAGACTGTCAACATCATCATGAACATCAGATGACACAGTTGTTGTCTGGAGAGCAATTCCCTTTGAGGTTGAGTTTGCTTTCTGATTTTGCAGATTCATCTCAAATGTTAGCAAGATGTTGACCGCTTCAGTCATACTCATGGTTCCTAAATCGTGTGGTTCTTCGATTGCAGAAATTTTCATATCGAATCATTCAGGCAGAGTTCGAAGTAACTTGCTCACCATGTACTCATTAGAAATTGGACTTCCAAGAGCGGTAGATTGGTTTGAGATCTCACATAATTTTTCAGCATAAGATGAAATAGTTTCATCTTCAACCATGCGCAAATTTTCAAATTTTGATGTGAGTAACCTCAGTTTGGTTTTCCTTACACTGACATGCCCTTAACAATGTTCCTGAATAATGGTCCATGCTTGATATGCAGTAACACAATTGCAAATCATCTTAAAACATGGAACATCAACAGAAACAAAAATTGCATTCAGAGCGCGAGCATTAAAATTTGAGATAATTCTCTCATCATTTGTCCATTGAGATTTCGGAGTTAACACAAAATCTCCATTCGGACCTTCCATCCTAGGAGGGCTCCATTCTTCAATAACTGCCATCCATGCTCTTTTATTGATAGATTTGATGTAGATCTTCATTCGAGATTTCCACATGACATAGTTACCACCATTGCTATCTAGAACAGAAGGACTACATTGTGAATTACGGATGTAAATTGCAAAGTTAAAAGTAATGTTGAAGCTAGTGTTATCACATTACCTTTAACATACAGCGGAAACGTAAATAAAACTTTGCACAAAATAAGTTTTAAATCACACTCCTTACGGTGTGTGATTGCCTCAAGGTGAAACTCACTATCACAAGTGAAACACAAAAACAATGCTGATGTTGTCTCGGTTCACTCCCTTGACAACACTGCATAAAACATACAAATGACTATCCTCGCTTCACTCACTCAAATAACCACTCAAAAACAAACCTATCTAAACACATAGATAGATTACAATCAGTCACTCTAAATCCTAGATCTCTCAAAGTTGACTATCTAATCTACACACACAACTGAAATGAAAGTCTCCAGCTGATTGTAACGCTAGGCAGATGTCGAGGAAGATGTCTTGGATTTCAGAGATGACACTAGATGCAAGGTTCAGAGCTTCTCACAAACCACGGTGATAACCTGCTTGCATAAATGATTTTAAGGTCTAAGGAGACCTTAAATACTTCCTCCATCTCGGTTGGGTAGTTTCTATACGATCCTTGATGAGTTGGATACAAAACTACCGCCTTCCACTACCCTTGCTGAACTGGACTCGAGATAACCGTTCTCTGCACTGCCTGGCACACGTTCTTCAACATCATGTAACAATGGCAGTTACTCCAGCAATCCACGTTCTCTGCAACGGTTAGTGTCTAAGATGAAGTGGGGAACATCACGTCCCTTGAAACTCGGAACAGATTCTGACCTAGTCAAAATCAAGCATAATCCACGTTTTAATTTACAATAAAATATCTAATAAATCCCTTAAATCGTGGAAGATGATATGTGACAAAAAATCACAATTTATTCAGATTAATTTAAAATAAATTAATCCAAAATACTAGGAAAGGATAAGGTTAGAGATCCGAGTGTTATACTCGGTGTGACGAGAATGACGGACAACATTAGATACGACATTGATTGCGATGTTATCAGCGAAGTGATAACATCATCTGGAACACGTCATACTTAATAGTGTGACCAACTTCAACCACTTATTTCTCACTCACTAAAAATCAAATTTGAGCAAATAAAAATACTACCATTATCTACTAAAATCATAGAACAATCCTAAGGTATTTAATTCCTCCAAAATTAAATAATCCGGTCATAAAAATCGGATAAAATGAGTGAAAACTCAATTTAACAAATCCAATTTTCCAACAATTTCACGATTCCATTCCATGTTGAGTTGGCTCAACATTGGAAAACATTTATTTCTCTCTTTGTTTTTTCGTGAAGACATTGGGGGCTATATTGATACTCAAATTTAGAGATTTACAATATGAATTGAGGTTGGGGACCCATAAATTATTAGATATTCTACTTACACCCCTAAATACCGTTGGCGTTGGCATTGACCGAAAAAATTTAGATCCGGTTGTGGGACTAAAATTGACAATATGTATATAGTTGGGGTATCATTTCGGCCTACTCAAAACATAAGGTACCAAAACAGATTAGAGTACAAACATAAGGGTACCAAAATGGCCATTTTTTAATTTAAGGACTAAAAAATATAGTTATTGAAACTTAAATGATTTGTTCAATAATTAGTGCATGGTAAGTTATGTTATATTTAATGTTAATTAATATAAATTAGAAATTTAGGTGACTTCAATTAACAAATTTATACATATTAAAGATTTTTTGGTATACTTTTTGTCCCGACAACCAAAGGGATAAGGTTTGGGCTAATACTTTTCAGCTTGAAATAAATTCATCCTAAATTATCCCGAACCGAATAGTCTGAAATCCCAATAGGGATGACCCGAAAGTGAATGGGTTGGCCCGATTGACATCTTTATACACTAGAGATTAATTTTGTTTTTAGGATTTTAAGTATTGGAGACGAAAAGGCAAACAAATTAATATTATCATTTTTTTATGATGAGCGTAGACTGCAGTCGCTATTTGGCAAGTTCAGACATAATTCCGTTGGTGGAGTTTGAAATCGAGACTTTCAATCTGAGTTTTTTTTCTTCTAAGAAACACCCCTAAGGGTGGTGCATTCAGCACCATACCCACCTATCAATAGATGAAATAAGTCATACAATGTTTCGAGCAGGATATGTCACAAAAGTGAATACACTACTACAAAAAACCCCTAAGACAACAGTTTTTAACCGTTGTCTAACCAGAAAGAAAACTGTAGTCTTAGTCACTGTTGTAAATTTTACACGCACATAGACATTGGTTTTAAACCGTTGTAACTTTACAACGGTTATTACAACCGTTATAAATCTGTTCAGTATGTGTTGTTTAATGAATAAAAAGACAACAGTTTATAAAAATAACCGTTGTAACCAGACAACAGTTAGCCTAAAACCGTTGTAAAGTTACAATAGTATGACATAAACCGTTGTTATTTGACAACGGTTTTAGATAAAACCGTTGTAGTGGGACAACGATTCTTTTAAAACCGTTGTCACTTTAGAACGGTTTTGAAAAACCTGTTGTAAAATTACAATGGTTTAACAAAAAATCATTGTAAAATTACAACGGTTTTAAAAAAAGCCTTGTAAATTGACAACGATTTAAAAAAAACCGTTGTAAATTTGTGTTGTCGAAAAAAAAAATCACAACAGTTAATTGGTTTTCTGTTGTAATTTTACAACAGATTTTTAAAATATATGTTGCCTTTGTATTTCAAATTTTTAATTTTTAGTATAAAATCTATAAAATCAGTAATTAATAAAATAATTACATTAAACCTACAAAAATTAATTAACCATTCAAAAAATAATATATTTCGATACAAAAGCATCCAAAATACAATATATTTCGATACAAAATCATCCATAGTACAATAATATCTTAAGATAATTTATCTAATTAAAAATATGACGTAACATATTTAATGTTCAATTACAAAAAGTACGTATGCTTCTTGATCTTGTCATCATCACCCAAGCACAAAGCAACATCAATTCAAGTTCAAACACCACCATGTCCTAAGCTAATTAACATCCCATCATAAATATTTAAACATCAATACTTAAAAAAACAAACAAATAATAGATAATCTAAATAAAAAATACCTTGCAAAATGATCTTTCATACTTAATCAAGCACACAATTTGCCCATTCAACACGAACTTCATCAATCTCCTTCGCAGAATATGGTTCTTTTCTAAACTGTTAACGATATAAAAAATCTATTGATTAGTCCAAAAATTCATAAAAATATAATTAAAGACAAAATAGAACCAATAATTAGAAGTTCATTTAACTTACCCTACATTGCATGGAACTACACCTGATTTGAACATATACCCCAATTAGCCTATCTAGTTCTTAAAAGATCGGGTCCTCTCTACCACCAGGAGAAGGGACATATATATGCCTCATGCATGATACAATATTTATAATAAAGTAAATATGTATGCGTGCAATTTAACTAAAACATGCTGCCTGATGTATATATTATTACTACCCCGATCCTATTTAACAAATAAATAAATTTCAATATATATATATAGTAGTAATTAATTAATGAGTAGTACCTTCCTTTGCCTTCCTTTGCCTGGCTTGAGTAAGAGCTCCTTCAAGTTATTTTTCAACATTCTGCAACTCTTTAGGTCTCAATGGTCAAAGATCTTCTCCGAGTTGCTGCCCTTATTAACCTATCAAATATCGATATATATATATATATGTGTGTGTGTGTGTGTGTCAAATAACATTCATATATAAATATATATATGTAAATCTTAATCTACTAATTATTAATATATATGCTAATTAAAAGTAAAACAAAATTGATCAGATTGAGTTGTGGGAATATATATTCACCTCTGAGTCCTTTGAAGAGATTCATACTTGGTTTTTAATTTTGAGGCCCCCTGGTACCAGCTCTAATTAATTTAACGCCAATAATTAAAAATAGATCTATTAATATATATATATATATATATATATATGAACTGATTGATAAAGTCATACAAAAATTAATATAATATTGTCACACAATGTGAAAGATCAAAACTATTAATTAAAACTTGTGTTTCTCTTTCACCACCATTTTCTTGAGGATTGAAAGAGCAACGTTGATAACGCTCAAGAGTCTCGGTTGTGCTGCCAAACAAAACAAAACATGTCTGTAAAATAATCGAGCAATTGTAATTGATATCAACATAGTTCAAGTTTTTAAATAAAAAGATATTAAATTATGACTGACAAAATCATTTTTACCTTAAATATTAGAAGTTGACACGCATAAGGAAGACAATAAGAGTATAAGGCTATATATATAGTTTTCCCTCAAAATCTAAAAAAGTAATTAAGATAAGAAAATTAAAATAAATATCAAAGTGCCAACCTTCAGAATCCAATAAAAGCCAATAATTAGTAACAATATATATATATATATATATATATATGTGTGTGTGTATATATTTATTACACGTGAGTCATATTTTTATATATATAGATAATGCACGTGCAGTGCACATGGAGACATTTTCTAGCACGAACGAGGCAAGAATCTGAAGGAGAACCAACTGAGCGAAATTTTAAGAAAAAAATCTCACAGAAAAAATACACCAGAGAAAAACAATGCATTTAAATGATGGACAAGAACAAAATTTAGCAAATCCTACAACCAACCTGATCCAGTAATGATAATGCATCCTGTGAAGTGAACGAAATTATTCCACTACTATAGAACACATTGGCAGCAAAGTTCACTAGCATCGAGTTCACCAGAAAAATGCTGCTAAATATGCATAAAAAGGCAAAAAAATGATCATAACACAATGCCCATTTAGAAATGTATGTTTGCCCCTCACCCTGCAAAAAAGGGGAAAGAATAATCAGCAGAGGTTCACAAGATCAGGGAAATTAAACTACTAGAAGTTCAGAGAACTAAGAACTCAAAAACACTGAAATTGTAAGACACTGCTGTTGAGTATGACGTGTTCTTGATGATGTTATCACTTTACTGATAACATCGCGATCAATGTCGTATCTAATATTATCCGTCATTCTTGTCACACCGAGTATAACACTCGGATCTCTAACCTTATCCTTTCCTAGTATTTTGGATTAATTTATTTTAAATTAATCTGAATAAACTATGATTTTTATCACATATCATTTTCCACAATTTAAGGGATTTATTAGATATTTTATTGTGAATTAAAATATGGATTATACTTGATTTTGACTAGGTGAGAATCTGTTCTGAGTTTCAAGGGACGTGATGTTCCCCACTTCGTCATAGACACTAACCGTTGCAAAGAACGTGGGTTGCTGGAGTAACTGCCATTATTAAACAATGTTGAAGAACGTGTGCCACGCAGTGCAGATGACAGTTATCTCAAGTCCAGTTCAGCAAGGATAGTGGAAGGCGGTAGAAACTACCCAGCCTAGATGGAGGAAGTATTTAAGGTCTCATTAGACCTTAAAATCACTTATGCAAGCAGGTTATCACCGTGGTTTGTGAGAAGCTCTGAATCTTGCATCTAGTGTCATCTCTGAAATCCAAGACATCTTCCTCAATATCTGCCTAGTGTCTCAATCAGCTGGAGACTTTCATTCCAGTTGTGTGTGTAGGTTAGATAGTCAACTTTGAGAAGTCTAGGATTTAGAGTGACTGATTGTAATCTATCTATGTGTTTAGATATGTTTGTTTTTGAGTGATTATTCGAGTGAGTGAAGCTAGGATAGTCCTCTGTATGTTTTATGCAGTGTTGTCAAGGGAGTGAACCGAGACAACATCAACATTGTTTTTGTATTTCACTTGTGATAGTGAATTTCACCTTGAGGCAATCACACACCGTAAGGAGTGTGATTTAAAACTTGTTTTGTGCAAAGTTCTATTTATGTTTCGCTACATGTTGAAGGCAATGTGGTAACACTAGGTTCAACATTACGTTTAACTTTGCAATTTACATCCGTAATTCACATTGTTTCAGGCAACAAATTCTAACAAGTGGCATCAAGAGCCGGTACTTGACAGACTAAGTACTCGATCCGGTGTTGCTTGAAATATGTGATGGATATTCAAATCAATCAATGTCATCCTCCTGCTCGAGATAGCAATGGTGGTAACTATGTCATGTGGAAATCTCGAATGAAGATCTACATCAAATCTATCGATGAAAGAGCATGGATGGCAGTTATTGAAGAATGGAGCCCTCCTAGGATGGAAGGTTCGAATGGAGATTTTGTGTTAACTCCGAAATCTCAATGATCAAATGATGAGAGAATTATCTCAAACTTTAATGCTGGCGCTCTGAATGCAATTTTTGTTTCTGTCGATGTTCCATGTTTCAAAATGATTTGCAATTGTGTTACTGCATATCAAGCATGGACCATTCTTCAGGAACATTGTGAAGGGTCTGCCAGTGTAAGGAAGACCAAACTGAGATTACTCACATCAAAATTTGAAAATTTACGCATGTTTGAAGATGAAACTATTTCATCTTATGCTGAAAAATTATGTGAGATCTCAAACCAATCTACCACTCTTGGAAGTCCAATTTCTAATGAGAACATGGTGAGCAAGTTGCTTCGAACTCTGCCTGAAAGCTTCAATATTAAAATTTCTGCAACTGAAGAAGCACACGATGTTGGAACCATGAGTATGAGTGAAGCGGTCAGCATCTTGCTAACATTTGAGATGAATCTGCAAAATCAGAAAGCAAACTCAACCTCAAAGGGAATTGCTCTCCAGACAACAACTGTGTCATCTGATGTTCATGATGATGTTGACAGTTTTCAGGAAATCAATGAGGAAGAGAATCTAAGTATTGCACTACTGACAAAGAAGTTCAACTCATTAGTTTGTTCCATGTAGAAAAGCCCCCCAAATTTCAAACCTCGACGGCTGTTTGACTCTCCATCTTCATCAACTTCAAATTCTGGAAGATTAAATGCCAAGAAGGAAGTCGCTGACACTGGGAAAGACATTGATTCAGTTTAATGTAGAGCATGCTCTGGGTATGGACATTATTCAAATGAATGTCCAACAGCACGAAGAAGACAATGAAATAATTTTAATGTTGTACTCAGTGATGAGTCTGATACTGAAAATGATTCAGATCAGAGAGTGTTGTTCATCAATGTCATGGAGGAAGACGACCAGATTATTGATGCCTTGAATGGTATTGATGAACTTGATGGTCTGGACATTGAAGAATGTGAAATTGAAGATGAGGTTCTCCCAGATGTTGAAGATGAAGTCACTGAGATCTCTCCCAAAACTACTAATTGGTATAAAATGACTCTACTGGATGAGTTTAATCATACTTCTGAGATCAGAGAGGTTAATCCACAGGAAGAACGTCCCTCTGCCTCTCTTGAAGAACTCAGTGATACTGTGAATGAAGTTTGCAGTCAATGGACAGCTCAATCCAAAGAACTGAAATTTCTTATGGAAGAAAATCGGTGTCTTAGAGAGAAGATTGTGCGATTGGAAATTAGACTCACCAGGAGTGATGCTGAAATCACTAAACTAAAGAAGGAAGTGGAGAGCACATCAAGAATATTTTAGAAATGGAATCAAGGAACGAATGTCCTAAATGAAGCCTTAACATTAGGACAAACAGACAAAGCTGGACTGGAATTCTCAAACAAAGTTTCTATGACTTCCTCAAATCACAATGTTGTGAAATTTGTAAAGGAGAACAACCCAAATATGTCTACAGGGAGCAATGTTGAAGATGATGATCAGAAAAAATGTAAGGGCTCAAAGGTTCAAAAATATGTTTGCCATTACTGTCAGGAGCCGGGACACATCAAACCAGATTACTTTAAGTTTCACGATGATGTTGCAACCAGAAGAACAACATCAGGGATCACATCGAAGAACAAGAATCAGCTGAAGTCCAAAAAGATGAAGGTTACATGCAATGTTGTGTATACATCACTGAAGGCTAACATTGCCGGAACATGTACTTCGACAGTGGATGTTCTCGACACATGACCGGTAATAAGGAGTTTCTTGAAGAATACACCACTTCAAACAAAGGCAAAGTCAGTTATGGAAGAGGAGCTCAAGGAAACATTGTCGAAAAAGGTACATTGAATGTCAAACATTTTTCTAAGCTTCAGAATGTCTTACATGTTGAAGAGTTGATGACCAACTTGATCAGTATCAGTGAGTTATGTAACGATGGTATGCATGTCAAGTTTGATAAAAATACTTGTGAAGTATTTGGCAAACACGACAAATGCATAATGTTTGGAAGCCGCGCATCTGATAATTGGTTCCATGCTGACAAAGATGAAACGTGCAACATGACCGTAAATGATGAAACAAAGCTGATTCAACAAAAACTCGGTCACATGAGCATGGTAAATTTGAAAAAACTGATCGTGTCAGATGCTGTTCGCAGCCTACCAAAACTGAATGGTGAGCACGGTGTTGTATGTGGTGCCTGTCAAAAGGGAAAACAAACCAGAATTCCTCACAAAAGCCTGTGTGGATGTCAAATAACAAGATGTTTCCAACTCTTACATATGGACATCATGGGTCCAGTCGATACAAAAAGTATGAGTGGTAAGAGTTTCATCCTTATCATTGTTGATGATTTCTCAAGATATACTTGGGTTGAATTTCTACAGGAAAAATCTGAAACATTCAAAGTCTTCAAAAGATTCTACCGGATAATATGTGTGCAATATGACACCAACATTGCACGCGTCAGAACAAATCATGGAAGAGAATTTGAGAATGCTGCATTCAATGAATTTTGTGAAAAGAAAGGAATACTCCATGAGTATTCAGCTCACAAAACTCCTGAACAAAATGGAGTAGTGGAGAGAAAGAATCAAACTCTGCAGGAAATGTCATGTGCAATGTTACAGGCTAAAGGTCTCTCGAAGAAGCTGTGGGCTGAAGCTGCCAACACAGCCTATCACATCGGGAACAGAGTCTATCTTCGACCAGGAAGAAAGGAGACATCTTATGAGCTTCTACGAGAAAGAAAGCCAAATCTCAAATATTTCCATGTATTTGGATGTGTCTGTTACATCCTGAACGACAGAGACCACCTTGGAAAGTTTGACTCTAAAAGTGATAAAGGATTGTTCTTGGGATATGCTCAAAACAGCAGAGCATTTCGTGTTCTTAACCTAAGAACCAAAGTTGTGCAAGAATATATCAATGTTGTGTTTGATGATCTTGCAGGTCTGGCAACTAAGTCTGAGGAAGATGATGTGTCATTTCTCCTTCATGAACCAGATGTTGCTGATAAGGAGACAAGTGGAACTCCCAAAAGTCCCACGGAAAGTCCTGATGTCAAAGCCAATGTTCCTTCTCCCTCAGCAAATGATTCAACATCCCCTCGAACACCAGACTCAGAATCCTCCTCTGAAATCGATGATGACCATCTTCCACTTGCTCAATATAAACCAAGACGTGATCATCCCAGAAGAATCAAAATAGATCACCCAAATTCCCAAATCATTAGTGATGGATCTCAAGGAGTCAAAATAAGAACAAAAAGCTCAGTCGATGTTGCTGAATTGGTCAAACATGTTTGCATGTCATTAGTCATTGACTTTGTGTCTATCACATGCTTTCTATCCAGTGTTGAACCTAAAAATGTCAAAGAAGCTCTAAAAGACGAATTCTAGATAGAAGCAATGCATGATGAGCTGATTCAGTTTGTTCGAAATAATGTGTGGGAATTGGTTACAAGGCCTGAAAATAAAAATGTAATTGGAACCAAATGGATATTTAAGAACAAGACTGATGAGTCTGGGAATGTGGTCAGAAACAAAGCCAGGCTAGTGGCACAAGGTTATACACAAGTAGAAGGAATAGACTATGATGAAACATTTACTCCTGTTGCTAGAATAGAGTCTATCCGTCTCCTACTTGCCATTGCTTGCCACATTGGGCTTACATTGCATCAAATGGATGTCAAAAGTACATTTCTGAATGGTATTTTGAATGAGGAAGCCTATGTTGATGTGACCCGGGGCTAATGACACGACGAGACATAAAAATACACGGAAGCTAAGGATTGAAACTACGTCGGTGAAGTAAGGATTCTATACTCGAATATCTAGACGACTACGACTCAACCAAAATACCTAGACAATATCACACAAAATAACACAAATCCAACAAAGTGAGGGCTGTTTTGGACAGCTATGATATGGTAAGGATGATGGAATTTCGATGATGATGATTAGGTTTAGAAGGGTTAGAGTAGATAGGGTATGATAGAGTTGTAACGGACTTACGGATTGAACGAGACGAACTCGAACTTTAACACGCATGTGGCTGGACTTGAAACGGACGTGGATGGCTTATGGTTGTCGTTGAAGATGGTGGCTGGACGATGGAGGTGTTGTGATTTGCAACCCGATTAATCCCCGGCGTATCTTGTACGACGAAAACGAATCTCAAAGTTACTCCTCGGTAGCGAGTTCACCCTAATTCCTCGTGTGAATTAGAACGTTCCCTTGATGTAAGACTCAAAGTTTCTAGGCTTCAAGAATGAATATTTTTGACAGAAAACAATCAAAAGCTTTGACGGTTGAGACACAAATTGAATGCAAAAGCAATTTTAATCAATAATGTCTAAAATAACAATATGACATGGTTTCCCTATTTATAGGGTTAAAAGCCACGAAAATAATAAGGTTAAAAGGCCTAAAAATTGATCCAAAAGGGATCTCTAACTATACTAGGAAGATACCTAAACTAGAATTTTATATCGTTCGTGAATTTATGCTGAATGGAACCGAACCCTTGATGATCGACACACAATCAGGTCTTGATGGCTTGGGAGTGTCACGGACGTTGATGGAAGGTGTAGGAAGTCGAAGATGGTGGCTGGACGATGGAGGTGTTGTGATTTGCAACCCGATTAATCCCCGACATATCTTGTACGATAAAAACGAATCTCAAAGTTACGCCTCTGTAGCGAGTTCACCCTAATTCCTCGTGTGAATTAGAACGTTCTCTTGATGTAAGACTCAAAGTTGCTAAGCTTCAAGAATGAGTATTTTCGACAGAAAACAATCAAAAGCTTTGAACGGTTGAGACACAAATTGAATGCAAAAGCAATTTTAATCAATAATATCTAAAATAACAATATGACATGGTTCCCCTATTTATAGGGTTAAAAGCCACGAAAATAATAAGGTTAAAAGGCCTAAAAATTGATCTAAAAGGGATCTCTAACTATACTAGGAAGATACCTAAACTAGAATTCTATTCAAGGTAGGAAATTGCCTTAAATACAATTCTAGTCAACCTTGACTTTAATATGGACGAAAATTACATTAAATTAAATAAAAATCTGAACTAAACTATAGTCTAACATAATTAAATAAATACTATAGCCTAAATAAAATTCAATCCCTAATTAAATCAACTAAGGGACGAAAATTCCATGCAACGTGAATCTGTCATGCATGCACAATTTGATGAGTTCTTCTTCATGCATTGCTCTTCAAATCTTGATCTTCAATCTTTAATTGTTAACAAAGTAACAATCTTGGGGCTGCATTTAACATCTTCTAATTCTTCAAATTTCTTACGAATAATTGCTTGGAAACAACCTTGCAATTTCTTAGCTCGAAATCGTGTAATTGAACCTCTAAATGGCAGCTCCATATTTAGTTCTTCAAGGCCTTGCATGGCTTCATCATTCCCCTCCTCTTGAAAAGAATTCGTCCTCGAATTCAAGTCTCCGGGATCAAAAACGAACACGAACTGACCATTGAACTCTTTTTGCACAAACTGCATAAAACACATCTTCATGAACGTACACATCAACTTGGTGTCAATTGGCCGAAACTCTAGCTCCAAAGAATGCATTGGCATGGCATCCACGATCAAATCTGGTGGTACATCAACTTCCAATGGAATTTCTTTGACAACCTGTAAAATAAAGACATCACAAGAAAACGGTTGATAAAAAATGTTAGAACTCCATGGATCCGCCATGCTAGCTTGTTCAAGCTCTTCATGATCTTCAACCATTGCCTCACGGAGATCATTCTCCTTTTCAAAACATGGTTGTATCTCCAACAACTCTTCAACTTCTTCAGCTTCCTCAACTGTATCATGGATCTCCAAATTCACAATTTGTAGTGTGTCCATACAATCTTTAGGATCGATAACCTCCATGGACGAAACTTTCAAAGTGTAATTTTCTAACTCCTCCAAAATTGGCATCTCTTCATTCATTGTTTCTATCATGTCTACTTCCGGCGTAGCTTCTTCAACTATCTCATCCTCTAAACACATAGAAACAGATGGTAATGAGATAAAAGGTACTTCAACGAAGTCTAGAATTTGTACCTTGGAAGTAGAATCATCATGGAGGACAATGCTCGAATCTACTTGAACCTCCTCTTTTGACTTCATCTCTAGTTCCTCTAGCCATTTTTCTATCCGATTGGCATAATCAACCATGTCCTCCAACTCATCGAAGCGGTACAATGCTACTCTTTCACGGATTGCCCTTCGTAGACCAGCTAGAAATCTATCCATGGTATCTTCTGGATATTCTTCTACATCAGCTCGCCTCATGGCTTCAATCATTTTATTGTAGTAGTCATTTACACTTCGATCTCTTTGTCTAAGTTTGTATAAGTTTTCCTCCAACTCCCATTGGTAGTGATCTGGAATGAAGCTTTTCCGCATCAAATCTTTCAACTCACGCCATGTGTCGATAGCTGGAAGGTGATCTCTGTGGTGCCGGTCTTGCTGGAATCCCCACCATGTTGTTGCGTAGCCTTTAAACTTTGATGAAACTAGCTGCACTTTCTTTTTCTCGGGGAAGTCATAGCACTCAAAAAGTTTGTCTACTTTGCGTTCCCAATCCAAATAGGTGTCGGGATAGTATAGACCTTCAAACTCAGGTATGATCATACTATTGTTATGGTAGAGATGACGAGAATTTGGTGTGTAGGGAGTACGGGCGTATGGTGTATGAGTAGTGTATGGTGTATGGACCGGATGGTACATGGGTGCATATGTGTATGGTCCGGATGGTGTATATGAGTGTGAACAGATGGTGTACGTGGACTAGGATGAATTTTCGATCCCCTTGATGATGGTGGATGAAAATTTGAAGGAAGAAAGTGTATATGGAAGGTTTGGAAGGATTTGGATGAAAGAAAGCTAGAAAAGGAAAGAATTAGATGTATTTTTGAAGTTCCCTAATATAATAGGAATCCAAAAATAAATCCCAAAGGTAGAAGGAAAGAAATAGGAAAGAAGAAGGAAAGAAAGATTAGGTAATTTGGAAAGTGTTACACAATTATGACACAATCTAAATATCCTAATTGAACTAGACTCTAAAAGGAATGAACCAAAATTAAAACACAACTCAAAAGGAAACTACCAAAAAGAATTAAAACTTGGAAGGAAAGTTCCAAAAATAAAATAAGACTCTAAAGGAAGTTACCAACTAAGGAATTATCCTAGAAGGAAACTATCAAAATTAAAATAGAACTTAGAAGGAAAGTTCCAAAAATAAAATAGACTCACAAGGTAACTACCAAATAAGATGAAATACTAAAAGGAAATTACCAAAATAAATCAAGACTCAAATGGAAACACAATGAATATACCTCTTTTTTTTTTTTTGAATTTTCGGATTTTTTTTTATCCGATTTTTTTTTTTATCGCTCTTTTTCTCTTTTTTTTTATACGATCTGATTTTTTTTTTTAACAATGAACAATACGGAAATTAAATTACAACTCGATAAAACGCAAACAAAATAAACGGGACAAATAAACGAGTATGGAATCACGAACGATATAAACTAACCTGGCTTTGATACCAATTTATGATGTGACCCGGGACTCAATGACCAACGAGACACAAAAGACGCGGAAGCAAAGGAAAGAAACTACGTCGGTGAAGTAAGGGATCTATACTCGATTATCTAGACGACTAAGACTCAACTAAAATACCTAGACAATGACACACAAAATAACACAAATCCAAATAGAAATAGGGCTGTTTTGGACGAGTTTATGGACGGCTTGGATGAAGGTAAATCAATGGTCATGAATGGGTTTAGAATGGCTAGGGTAGATAGGATATGATAGAGGTTCGAAGGACTTACGGTATAGATTGAAAACACGATGAATTTATGCTGAATGGAACCGAACCCTTGATGATCGACACACGATCAGGTCTTGATGGCTTGGGAGTGTCACGGACATTGATGGGAGGTATAGGACATCGAAGATGGTGGCTGGACGATGGAGGTGTTGTGATTTGCAACCCGATTAATCCCCGGCGTATCTTGTACGATGAAAACGAATCTCAAAGTTACTCCTCGGTAGCGAGTTCACCCTAATTCCTCGTGTGAATTAGAACGTTCCCTTGATGTAAGACTCAAAGTTGCTAGGCTTCAAGAATGAATATTTTCGACAGAAAACAATCAAAAGCTTTGACGGTTGAGACACAAATTGAATGCAAAAGCAATTTTAATCAATAATGTATAAAATAACAATATGACATGGTTCCCCTATTTATAGGGTTAAAAGCCACGAAAATAATAAGGTTAAAAGGCCTAAAAATTGATCCAAAAGGGATCTCTAACTATACTAGGTAGATACCTAAACTAGAATTCTATTCAAGGTAGGAAATTGCCTTAAATACAATTCTAGTCAAACCCTATCAACTAATGGACGAAAATTGACTAATAATTAATAAAAATCTGATCTAAACTACAGTCTAAATTAAATAAAAATAACACTATAGTCTAAATAAAAACTAACAAGACTGGAACTTCTCGGTATGGGCATACCGACCGAAACTAGTCGGTTTGGGCATACCGACGGGTTCACGCACTTCAACTCTTCATGCACATGCACATGTGCACTTCTTCTCTTTAGATCTTCGATGGTGTGATATTGATCCTCATCTTCAATTGATAATGCTAAAATCCATTTGGGGCTGCGTCCAATTTCTTCTTCTCCAACTTCAATCGTTCTTCGCATTAACATGTGAACATAACTTTGAAATTGTTTAGCTCTCATACGCATAATTGGACCTTTGAATGGCATCTCCGGGTTTAGTTCTTCAAGGCCTTGCATGGCTTCATCATTCCCCCCCTGCTGAAAAGAATTCGTCCTCGAATTCAAGACTTCTGCATGCTCGAATTCACCTGCAGGAATGGACAATAAATCAGTATAATAAACAATGGAATGAAGACGTGCCATACCTTGGAGGTTAATCCCATAAGGGTTGTCGTAGATACGGACTACGTCCCTCTGTCTTTGAAGTTTGATGGCTTGGTTATGCCTAGCACAACACTCAACAAAACAATCAACTATCCAACGTGTAACATACAGATCTAACGTGGTATAAGAAACAATTATGCAATTTCCAGCATGTTCAACACTATGAATAGCTTTCAAATGATCAATGGAAAAACACAAACTAATCAAATTCAAGCACCATGCACGCATCTTACACTTGGTTGGAACAAACAATGGCTTCCTACTATCCAACCTTTTCATGCAATTCAAGTAAAATCCAAATGTTAAATTAATTCTAAAAAGGAACATGGATTCAACTACACACATCAAATACCTATCAATGCTAGAATACGTTAGACAGTATTTACCTCTCTCGATTTCAAGTAACACGTCCTTAAGATAAACAATGGGGGTATTGGATGACTTATCTAGAACAAGTTGATCTCTAAGTCGAACATCATCGTGCTCCAACTTCAGCTCTTCGTTGATCTCCTCTTGAGAGTTGGAAACTTCTTCCGAGCTACCATCAGGGTTGGATGTAGCTATTCCAGGCTGCTCAATCTCGAACTCTCTCTTCTTGATCTGCACATCACTAGAAAACACAAGATCATGAGTAGCACTGTTCTGAGAAATTAACAGATTATCCGACTTACCCAAATCAAGTGTGGGATCAATGCATATGGGCTGGGACGGAATTGTAGCTTCACTTATCATATCTGAATTTAACTGATGATCTGCGTTGGATGAACTAGGCGACATGTCTTGATATGAACAAGACTCCAACGATGTCATAGTATGGCTAGGGATAGTGGCGATTGATTCACACTGGGTAGCTGCGGCCTTCCTTTCCCTTTCGGCTTTAAACCTCTCTTGCATCCACTTCTGATCCTCAATGACATCCTCGGGCGCCAAAGGCTTTAGTCTGGTGGTTCGTCCATTCCAGGCAAAGGAATAAGTGTTGGCGCGACAATCGTGCACTACTCTTCGATCGAATTGCCACGGTCGACCTAGAAGAATGTGTGTTGCCTCCATTGGGACGACATCACATAGAACAGTGTCAGTATATCGACCTTTAGTAAATGAAACGTGTACCTGATTTGTAACTCTGAATTTATCACTATCTGTAAACCACTGCAACTTATAGGGCTTGGGATGCTTCTGTGGTACGAGGCCGAGCTTGTCCACTGCATATTGACTAACGGTGTTAATTGCACTTCCGCTGTCAATGATCATGGAACAAACTTTGTCTTGGATGGAACAACGGGTGTAGAAAATATTTTGCCGTTGATCTAGCTGTGGTGGCTGAGCTATAGTCATTTGTCCTGCAAAACGAACAAACGTGACGGAAAACAAGGTAGGACCTCACAGTCTCACGTCACTCGTTTGTTTTCACTCTTGATTTTACCACTCGTGTATCACTCAATATATGGGTGCACAGTGTGTGAAAATCGTGTACTTGGAAGTAGATGCAAAATTGATCCAAGGGTTTATATCGTTCGTGGTTCCATACTCATTTATTTGTCCCGTTTATTTTGTTTGCGTTTTATCGAGTTGTAATTTAATTTCCGTATTGTTCATTAATTAAAAAAAAATCAGATCGTATAAAAAAAAGAGAAAAAGAACGATAAAAAAAAAATCGGATAAAAAAAATCCGAAAATTAGAAAAAAAAAAGAGGTATATTCATTGTGTTTCCATTTGAGTCTTGATTTATTTTGGTAATTTTCTTTTAGTATTTCATCTTATTTGGTAGTTACCTTGTGAGTCTATTTTATTTTTGGAACTTTCCTTCTAAGTTCTATTTTAATTTTGATAGTTTCCTTCTAGGATAATTCCTTAGTTGGTAACTTCCTTTAGAGTCTTGTTTTATTTTTGGAACTTTCCTTCCAAGTTTTAATTCTTTTTGGTAGTTTCCTTTAGAGTTGTATTTTAATTTTGGTTCATTCCTTTTAGAGTCTAGTTCAATTAGGATATTTAGATTGTGTCACAATTGTGTAACACTTTCCAAATTACCTAATCTTTCTTTCCTTCTTCTTTCCTATTTCTTTCCTTCTACCTTTGGGATTTATTTTTGGATTCCTATTATATTTGGGAACTTCAAAAATACATCTAATTATTTCCTTTTCTAGCTTTCTTTCATCCAAATCCTTCCAAACCTTCCATATACACTTCCTTCCTTCAAATTTTCGTCCACCATCATCAAGGGGATCGAAAATTCATCCTAGTCTACGTACACCATCTGTTCACACTCATATACACCATCCGGACCATACACATATGCACCCATGTACCATCCGGTCCATACACCATACACTACTCATACACCATACGCCCGTACTCCCTACACACCAAATTCTCGTCATCTCTACCGTAACAATAACATGATCATACCTGAGTTTGAAGGTCTATACTATCCCGACACCTATTTGGATTGGGAACGCAAAGTAGACAAACTTTTTGAGTGCTATGACTTCCCCGAGAAAAAGAAAGTGCAGCTAGTTTCATCAAAGTTTAAAGGCTACGCAACAACATGGTAGGGATTCCAGCAAGACCGGCGCCACAGAGATCACCTTCCAGCTATCGACACATGGCGTGAGTTGAAAGATTTGATGCGGAAACGCTTCATTCCAGATCACTACCAATGGGAGTTGGAGGAAAACTTATACAAGCTTAGACAAAGAGATCGAAGTGTAAATGACTACTACAACAAAATGATTGAAGCCATGAGGTGAGCTGATGTAGAAGAATATCCAGAAGATACCATGGATAGATTTCTAGCTGGTCTACGAAGGGCAATCCGTGAAAGAGTAGCATTGTACCGCTTCGACGAGTTGGAGGACATGGTGGATTATGCCAATCGGATAGAAAAATGGCTAGAGGAACTAGAGATGAAGTCAAGAGATGAGGTTCAAGTAGATTCGAGCATTGCCCTCCATGATGATTCTACTTCCAAGGTACAAATTCTAGACTTCGTTGAAGTACCTTTTATCTCATTACCATCTGTTTCTATGTGTTTAGAGGATGAGATAGTTGAAGAAGCTACGCCGGAAGTAGACATGATAGAAACAATGAATGAAGAGATGCCAATTTTGGAGGAGTTAGAAAATTACAATTTGAAAGTTTCGTCCATGGAGGTTATCGATCCTAAAGATTGTATGGACACACTACAAATTGTGAATTTGGAGATCCATGATACAGTTGAGGAAGCTGAAGAAATTGAAGAGTTGTTGGAGATACAACCATGTTTTGAAAAGGAGAATGATCTCCGTGAGGCAATGGTTGAAGATCATGAAGAGCTTGAACAAGCTAGCATGGCGGATCCATGGAGTTCTAACATTTTTTATCAACCGTTTTCTTGTGATGTCTTTATTTTACAGGTTGTCAAAGAAATTCCATTGGAAGTTGATGTACCACCAGATTTGATCGTGGATGCCATGTCAATGCATTCTTTGGAGCTAGAGTTTTGGCCAATTGACACCAAGTTGATGTGTACGTTCATGAAGATGTGTTTTATGCAGTTTGTGCAAAAAGAGTTCAATGGTCAGTTCGTGTTCGTTTTTGATCCCGGAGACTTGAATTCGAGGACGAATTCTTTTCAAGAGGAGGGGAATGATGAAGCCATGCAAGGCCTTGAAGAACTAAATCTAGAGCTGCCATTTAGAGGTTCAATTACACGATTTCGAGCCAAGAAATTGCAAGGTTGTTTCGAAGCAATTATTCGCAAGAAATTTGAAAAATTAGAAGAAGTTAAATGCAGCCCCAAGATTGTTACTTTGTTAACAATTAAAGATTGGTGATCAAGATTTGAAGAGCAATGCATGAAGAAGAACTCATCAAATTGTGCATGCATGACAGATTCGCGTTGCATGGAATTTTCGTTCCTTAGTTGATTTAATTAAGGATTGAATTTTATTTAGACTATAGTATTTATTTAATTATGTTAGACTATAGTTTAGTTCAGATTTTTATTTAATTTAATGTAATTTTCGTCCATATTAAAGTCAAGGTTGACTAGAATTGTATTTAAGGCAATTTCCTACCTTGAATAGAATTCTAGTCAACCTTGACTTTAATATGGACGAAAATTACATTAAATTAAATAAAAATCTGAACTAAACTATAGTCTAACATAATTACATAAATACTAGTCTAAATAAAATTCAATCCCTAATTAATTCAATCCCTAGTTAAATAAAATTCAACCTCGCTCTGATACCAATTTATGATGTGACCCGGGGCTAATGACACGACGAGACACAAAAATACATGGAAGCTAAGGATTGAAACTACGTTGGTGAAGTAAGGATTCTATACTCGAATATCTAAATGACTACGACTCAACCAAAATACCTAGACAATATCACACAAAATAACACAAATCCAACAAAGTGAGGGTTGTTTTGGACGGCTATGATATGGTAAGGATGATGGAATTTCGATGATGATGATTAGGTTTAGAAGGGTTAGAGTAGATAGGGTATGATAGAGTTGTAACGGACTTATGGATTGAACGAGATGAACTCGAACTTGAACACGCACGTGGCTGGACTTGAAACGGACATGGATGGCTTATGGTTGTCGTTGAAGATGGTGGCTGGACGATGGAGGTGTTGTGATTTGCAACCCGATTAATCCCCGGCGTATCTTGTACGACGAAAACAAATCTCAAAGTTACTCCTCGGTAGCGAGTTCACCCTAATTTCTCGTGTGAATTAGAACGTTCCCTTGATGTAAGACTCAAAGTTGCTAGGCTTCAAGAATGAATATTTTTGACAGAAAACAATCAAAAGCTTTGACGGTTGAGACACAAATTGAATGCAAAAGCAATTTTAATCAATAATGTCTAAAATAACAATATGACATGGTTCCCCTATTTATAGGGTTAAAAGCCACAAAAATAATAAGGTTAAAAGGCCTAAAAATTGATCCAAAAGGGATCTCTAACTATACTAGGTAGATACCTAAACTAGAATTCTATTCAAGGTAGGAAATTGCCTTAAATACAATTCTAGTCAACCTTGACTTTAATATGGACGAAAATTACATTAAATTAAATAAAAATCTGAACTAAACTATAGTCTAACATAATTAAATAAATACTATAGTCTAAATAAAATTCAATCCCTAATTAAATCAACTAAGGGACGAAAATTCCATGCAACGCGAATCTGTCATGCATGCACAATTTGATGAGTTCTTCTTCATGCATTGCTCTTCAAATCTTGATATCCAATCTTTAATTGTTAACAAAGTAACAATCTTGGGGCTGCATTTAAATTCTTCTAATTCTTCAAATTTCTTGCGAATATTTGCTTAGAAACAACCTTGCAATTTCTTGGCATGAAATCGTGTAATTGAACCTCAAAATGGCAGCTCCAGATTTAGTTCTTCAAGGCCTTGCATGGCTTCATCATATGTTGAACAACCAAAAGGATTTGAATGTCATGAAAAACTAAACCATGTGCTGAAACTTCACAAGGCCTTGTATGGGCTCAAACAAGCTCCTAGAGCTTGGTATGCTCGTCTTATCGAGTTTTTAATTGACTTTTGTTTTACAAGAGGCGTGGTTGATAAGACATTGTTTATCAAAAGGATCCACAAACACATCACTGTTGCACAAATTTATGTTGATGATATTGTGTTTAGATCCACGTGTTCTAATCTCCTCAAGGAGTTTGTTGATGCAATGTGCAGCACATTTGAGATGAGCATGGTCGGCGAATTGGCCTACTTCCTTGGTCTCCAAATCAAGCAAGATAAAGATTGGATTTTCATATCCCAAAGTAAGTATGCCAAAAATCTAATCAAGCACTCCAAGATTGAAGCTTCAAACCCTATGAAGACACCAATGGGATTCTCTGAAAAATTGAGCAAAGACGATGTTGGAGTCAATGTTGACCCAACGATGTATAGAGGAATGATTGGAAGCTTGCTCTAATTGACCGCCAGCAGACCTGACATCATGTTCAGTGTTGGAGTTTGTGCTAGATACCAAGCCCAACCCAAGGAATCTCACTTGAAAGTTGTCAAAAGAATAATTCGATATGTTGCTGGTACAGTTAACTTTGGAATCAGGTATTGTAAAGATACAAACACCAGCTTTATTGGATACAGTGATTCAGACTGGGCAGGTGATGTTGATGATAGAAGAGCACAAGTGGTGGTTGCTTCTTTTTGGGGAACAATATGGTTTCTTGGTCAAGTAAGAAACAAAATTGCATCTCCTTGTCAACAGCTGAATCGGAATATGTTGCAGCTGGTAGTTGTTGTGCTCAGTTGGTATGGCTGAATCAAATGTTGAAAAGCTATGGCATGACAAGCTCATCACTAACCCTATTGTGTGATAATGCTAGTGCAATTGAACATTCACGTACTAAGCATATCGACATTCGATATCACTTCATCAGAGATTTGGTGGAAAAGGAGATCATAAACATCAAATACATATCCACTGAAAATCAGACGGCAGATATTTTCACCAAGCCTCTTGATTTCGAGATATTTTCTGCCTTGAGAAAGTCTCTTGGAATGTGTTCTATTTAATTAGTTCATTTTGTTTACTGATGTTGAACTCGATGTGAGTTCTTTTTATTAAACATCAGTTGTTTATCTTGTTCTTTTATTTATTTATTTATGTTAGTCATTTCTTTCAAGTATAATTCAAGACTGACTTAATGAAATTATCGTATTTCTGCTTTTATTTAACAATATCGGCTACTTGAATTTCTATGTATGTGTTTGTGAATGAAATACCCGTAATCCTATAAGGTGAATTATAGTTGGGTTTGTTCATTGTTTGCTGTGTTGTAGCTGATGTTGTGACCAAGATTGCAGAGAAATGATAATCATTAGAAAATTTGTCTAGAATTATATTTTTGTTGTTATTCCCTTTTCTTTTTTATTATTTATTCTTTTCTATATATATATATATATATACATAATAAAAAAAAATGGGGAAAACAGAAACTATGTTGGGACCCATTCAAGATTTACTTTTTGAATTGATGTGATAAATACACGTTTTGATATGGTGTATCCCTATCCACTAATTCTGTTTTATTTAAATATTTTTTATATAAGGAAAATAGAAAAAGTGGGTGATGTGACAGAGTATGTTCCGATTTTTGAGTGTAAAGCGATATATCAACCATTTTTGAAAACATTTTATTCTATCACTCTCTCTCTCCTTCGAAGACTCTTCATCTCCCACTTTTGGTTTCTCTCCTCTTCAAGATCTTTTTCAGTGTATCAATGGCGGAACCCAAGGATATCTCTGCCATGTTTGAAATGATGAAATAAATGTTCGAGAAGACTATGGGCACTCCATCCTCTGCCTCTGGTCCTGCTGGAACATCAACTATTACACCCTCCGCCACATCAACTCCAGCAGTTATTGCAACAACCGAACTCACTTCAGAGGAACCCAAATCAGAGTCCGACAAACCCTCATCTCATCCGGCTGAACATGCAGATGCTTCTATGGAAGATACTGCTGCTTCTGACTCTCTATTGGTGCTAAACCCCACTCATCTCCAACACGTAAGTCCTGGTGCAGAGGGAAATCCTATCGACCCAGATCTGGAGCTACACACTCAAGC
The DNA here is from genome assembly GCA_026008535.1 of Perilla frutescens. Classification (NCBI taxonomy): domain Eukaryota; kingdom Viridiplantae; phylum Streptophyta; class Magnoliopsida; order Lamiales; family Lamiaceae; genus Perilla; species Perilla frutescens. Next base: position 26,373,487 of record BRKX01000019.1, read on the forward strand.
TCTTGCCGAGAAAAAGAAGAGTGGCCCTACTCGCAAGTCTAAACGACTTCATGGCCAAAAAGGGTCTGTTAAGGAAGAGGCTGGTGAGGGTTCTAGCAAAAAGGCAAGGAGAACGCTGAATATGGAAGAAAAATCAGCAAGATCACTGAAAGACGAGTCTGAGGATGAGGAGAACCCCCTTGAAAATTCTCCAGACAAAGTTGTTGATGATGTCGAAGTTGATGTTGAACAACAAGAAGAGCCTCTTTCTACAATACCAGAGGATAATGTTTCTGCCAAGCCTGCGACTTCAGGACAAACTTTGAAAGGAAAAGGAAAAAAGGGCACTACAACTGGTCCTAAGAAGAAGGAACTTTCCCCCACCTCTTCACAAGAAATGGTCTCCTCTGGCACTGCCAAAGAAATAGTATCTCCAACTTCCACTCATTCAGCCGATGTCAAAGACAATGCAGATTCCGCTGACTCTGAACCAGTCTATCCTCCAGGTTCCCCACATGATGTTTCTTCCGCTTTCAGTAAGACTTTCTACTCCCAACATGCAAAAACACTTCATAAAACTGTTATTCTTCGCCCCACTCATGTTGAAAAATAAATTGATGTGCTTAGTTTTAAGAAGTATGGAAATAAGAGGTCTCTGGAAATCTGTCACTGAACTGTCATCTTTTGAACCTGATGTTATTGCTGAGTTTTATGCGAATGTGTCTCCTGAGATGGGTGATAAGCCTAAGAGCAAATTTGGAGAGGTTTATATGCGAGATAAAATCTATGTTTTTAACCCTATGGTGATCAACAAATTCTTGGGTCTAGGTAATGATTCGGATATTATTAGCCTAGACTTAATTGATGATGTTGTTGGGACTGTTACTGCTGGTGTGGTTACTAAGTGGACTAACAAAATTTCCACTTCTAAGCTCACATTTTTCTACTCTGTTTTACACAAATTGATTGTGTGTAACTGGTTACCCACCACCAACACTTCAGTCCTCACGGTTGATCAAGCCATCTTGCTCTTTAAACTTGGCACAAAAATTCCCTTCAATCTCGGAGAATACATCTTTGATTGCATATTGAAGTCAGCTGCAAAGACAAACATCGCCAGCATTTTACCTTTTCCCTGTCTCATCTATGCCCTCCTAGTTGACCAAGGTATGAAGACAAATAAGAAGAAGATAGTTAGTGAAACTGCAACTATCTCTATCATCAAGCCTACAGGGAATGAAGATTGTGTAATTGATCTTCCATACATTTTTGGTCGAAGTTCAACAGCTGCATCAAGGGATGTTGGACATGATGTTGCTGCAGATAGTGCACTCTCTCCTCCTCTCTCCGGAAGTGATTTAGCAAGTGTTTCCTCACACTTGATGACAATTTCTGTGCAGGTCTTAAAGTCCTATGTCTCACAGATGGATTCCTTAAATCATCAAAGCACAGTGCTCACCAATGCAATGGTTGAGCTTCGTCAAGCACTTCAGGGAACCCTTTCTACATAAAAAGGGGGAGTAGATGTTGATGCTGCTGCTGGTGATGTTGGTGCTGAAGGGGAGAAGACTGGAAAGTCCGTGGCCAAGGCTAAGGGGAAGAAGAAAATACGAATTTTCTTTAACAAAAACAATTTAATTTTTTGGTTATATATTGTGCTGGACACAATTTTATTTTGGATGTGTTTACATCCTTGTTGGTTTGTGGTGTGCATGGACACATTTTTCGTTGCTTGTTGGATATCCTCGTTGGATATCCTTGGATATTTTTGTTTTAATCATCAACATGAGTTGATGATTTTGCTATATATTTCGTTTGTATATTTTAATGTGTGATGTTTTATGTTGAGAATGTTTTCAACATTGTTATTCTGTTTTTCACATAACTTATAGTATGTGATATTTTATGTTGGGAATGGACTCAACATTGTGATTGTGTTCGCATGATTTTTAAAAATAATGTGTGATGTTCATTGTGTTGAGAATGTTCTCAACATTGTGTTTCTGTACAGGGGTAAATACCCACTAACCATGTTGTATACTATTGTATCGGGGATAGTACCCACTAACGTTATATATTATGTTACAAATAATAACTTAAGGGGGAGCAGACCTTAAGGGGGAGTTTTTGAACTCCAATATTTTTGTTTTCGTATTCCGCTGCGGCTCTAATCATGTATATTTTGAGCTTTATGCTTTGTGCAGAAAGGATAAGCTTAAGGGGGAGATTGTTGAGTATGACGTGTTCTTGATAATGTTATCACTTCGCTGATAATATCGCGATCAATGTCGTATCTAATGCTATCCGTCATTCTTGTCATACCGAGTATAACACTCTGATCTCTAACCTTATCCTTTCCTAGTATTTTGGATTAATTTATTTTAAATTAATCTGAACAAATTGTGATTTTTGTCACATATCATTTTCCACGATTTAAAGGATTTATTAGATATTTTATTGTGAATTAAAACGTGGATTATGCTTGATTTTGACTAGGTCAAAATCTGTTCTGAGTTTCAAGGGACGTGATGTTCCCCACTTCGTCTTAAACACTAACCATTGCAAAGAACGTGGGTTGCTGGAGTAACTGCCATTGTTACACGATGTTGAAGAACGTGTGCCATGCAGTGCAGATGACGATTATCTCAAGTCCAATTCAGCAAGGATAGTGGAAGGCGGTAGTTTTGCATCCAACTCATCAAGGATCGTGTAGAAACTACCCAGCCGAGATGGATGAAGTATTTAAGGTCTCATTAGATCTTAAAATCACTTATGCAAGTAGGTTATAATCGTGGTTTGTGAGAAGCTCTGAATCTTGCATCTAGTGTCATCTCTGAAATCCAAGACATCTTCCTCGACATCTGCCTAGTGTCCCAATCAGCTGGAGACTTTCATTCCAGTTGTGTGTGTAGGTTAGATAGTCAACTTTGAGAAGTCTAGGATTTAGAGTGACTGATTGTAATCTATCTATGTGTTTAGATAGGTTTGTTTTTGAGTGATTATTCGAGTGAGTGAAGCTAGGATAGTCCTCTGTATGTTTTATGCAGTGTTGTCAAGGGAGTGAACTGAGACAACATCAGCATTGTTTTTGTATTTCACTTGTGATAGTGAATTTCGCCTTGAGGCAATCACACACCGTAAGGAGTGTGATTTAAAACTTGTTTTGTGCAAAGTTCTATTTACGTTTCCGCTGCATGTTGAAGGCAATGTGGTAACACTAGCTTCAACATTACTTTTAACTTTGCAATTTACATCCGTAATTCACATTGTTTCAGGCAACAAATTCTAACAAGTGCAATCGTGAGATTTACATTACAAAGGTGTAACATGCTCAAAGTGTATATTTGCTACAAAAGATGCTACCAAAGAGAGACAGAGATTACACAACTGTACAATAGAAGAATGAAGGTATAGGTTGTGGGGTATAATATTTGCTCGAAGAATGCTCATGAATGTGAATGCATTTACTCTGGTCAACTTATTAAGAATCCCACTCATGGAGAGTGAGCTTTCTGGTTGACTTACCAGAACCATAAGATACTAATATGAAGCATGTCAAGCATATGGATAAGATCTTGGCTCTAGAATTTCCCTGAAAAATAATTATACCATAACTAATATTTTGTACAAATCCAATCAACAAATTGTAGTCAAATGAAGCATATAAACTTACAAGGAGGTTAGCAAGAAATGGAAATATGACAACATTAATGCCAGTCAAGATAACACAATTAATAGATCAATTCCAAAGACAACATTGAGGCCATAAGCAGAGCCCAGGACCTACAAGAAGAAATATTTGTGCAATTAGAAAGAGAGAATGTGAAAAGAAATAAGTAAATCCAAAATAATTTCTGAAGTAACAAAATCATTGATATCTCTGCTTGAATTTCTAAGAGCATGCATGTCAAATCATTGTATTCCTCGCTGCAAACCTACGATATCATAAAAAGCCACAGTAAGTTCACATTCTTTTTGGGAGTTCATACAACATGAATAAGTCAATAAAATGATAAAGTAGAGTGCACTAAAAAGAAGTTTGACACAATAACTACCACCTTTAAAGCAGCTGTAAAGGAGATGAAAAATTACCAGCTTAACTACCACCTTGAAAGGGGTAGACTATGAAGTTAAACAGGAAAGCCTTTGAGCACTTGACAAACATATTTGAGAGCTAGCAAAGTTCATGACACATAGTTTTTGACATCGGATAGAGCCTTGAGTGAACTAAATTCCAAGGTAAAAAAATGCAGCAAAAACTGATAAAAAAAACTGCCAAAATTTCATACCAAGATACAATCATTAAGCTCGCAGGTAAAAAATAATTCCAATCATAAACTCATGAAACGTAAAAAAATAAAGCTCTGCTAAATGAACATAACGACAACTGAAAGAAAGTTAACGGTGAAGGAGAGATGGAGAAGTGAAAGAATGACCTGTTAGTGCCCGGCATAGACAGCGCGATTGCCGGCACCGATGACTTTTCCCATTTTTGCGTTTGATGGAGGTCCAAATGGAAGCTTGAGAGGGGGGGAGTCTGGCTTGCAGGTTAATGCTTGGTGCCAATGGATAAAGGGGCAACAAGAAGAATTGAAACAACAAACGGTTTAAGCCATCTGTAAATCGACGTCAAGACGAAGAATTCAAACAATAACCAAAGTTTTCGAAGAATGGCTTTACAAATTTATGAGAAGTGGGAGAGAGTGTTCAAAGAAGAAGCGCGAAGAAGAAGGACGGCCACTGATTTTTGTGAATTCAAGAACTAGGTTTTAATATTTTTGAATTTTGCTAAAAAAAAAAAAGAAATCAAATTCTCAACAGTTGCATTACAACGGTTATATTTCAACCGTTGTTCCAAAAATACGTTCATACACAACATTTTTTATAAAACCGTTGTTAAGATACAACGGTTTTTTTAAAACCGTTGTTATCAGACAACGGTTTATTTTAAAGCGTTGTAAATTTAAAAAAAAGCACGCACATAGTCAACGATTTTGGACAAAACCGTTGCAATTATTAAAATTACAACGGTTTTCCATAAAAACCGTTGTGTACCATGTGTTGTCTTAGTGCCTTTTTGTTGTGATATATAAAAAAAAACACTATAACTTGTACCATAGAACTAACGAAATAGTTAGCATGCAGTCATAAACCAACCGCTAAAAATCATAGCAAGATTATAAGTGAAAACACAAATGACTCGTAAAGTGAGGCCAACTAAGAACAAAATCCAAACACATTAAGGGGAACAAAATCATCTAACTATAATGAAATTTGAAGATGGGATAACCTAACTGTTCTATCCGAACCAAGGAAAGCAGGTATCGGGGAGCTGTAGTAGTCTCAGATAATGTGAGCACAGTCAGCTGGATAGTTCCCTTCACGATGAAGGTGAGAGAACTGAACGAACTTATCTTGACAAGAGGAGATGAATTGACCTAATAATATGATAAATTCGCGCAGAACCACGTCCATCGATAGAAAGAACAACTCGAGACTTTCAATCGAGCTAACACCATTTTATCATTATATCATTCTCAAAATATATTAATATTTGCATTTTAATTATATTTGGAGGCTAGAAAGAGAAAAACAAGAGTTTTGTTTAGATTTACATTTTTTTAGAATCAAACCAGTGCATCATTGGTTGGCCTTCCTAAAAACATTACGATCTACCTAACGGGAATTTCTACCCTACATGTGGGGTACTACCCGAAGTGCCCCCATAGGTCTATTGTGACACTTCAAAGTGTCCTAATAGATGTATTACACTACAAGAATTCAGTAATATGGCGACGGACATAGCGACAGAATTTCTTCCGTCACCACGGATGACGGATTGGCGACGGATTTACCGTCGGCATATAAGGCGATAGACATATTCCGTCGTCTTCTGTTTTTTTTATTTTTTGTTTATTTTTAATTCCTGAAAAAATAAGGTGACGGAAATATTCCGTCGCCTTATTTCTTTTTTTTCTATAGTTTTTTCCGATTAATAAGGCGACATATTATTTAATTTTTTTTATTTTTTTTAATTAATTTTAACGGTCCATCTCCAATCCATCGCCCCGTCTTGACATAAGGGGGCTGCAGAGTCTTTTTCCTCATTTCCCCCCATTTTCGAAAAAACCCTAATCACCGCTTCGCCACCCCTCCGCCGACCTGCCGACCGTCGGACACCCATTCAGCCCCGAGACGATGACGACCACCCCCTCTCGCTCTCTATTGTTGCACGCCGACCACCGCCGCTCGCCTGCCCAGCCGCCGCTTGCCTGCCGCCGTGCCCGCTGCTTGCCTCGCCTGCCCAGCTGCGGCGCCCGCCACTCGCCTGCCGCCGGTAAGTTCCAGTTTTTCATTTTTTTATTTTGTGTATAATTAGATTTTGATTAATTTGATTAGTTTTGATTAATTTGTGTTTAAATCGATTAATTTGATTAGTTTTTGATTAATTTGATTATGTTTTGATATCTTTGTTTTGTGTATAATTAGGTTCCAGTTTTGATTGATTTGTGTTTCATTAATTTGATTAAGTTTAGATTGTGAGCCTATGAGAATTATGAGAATTATGGTGTATTTACCTTTGGCTATTTTTATAATTTCGCAATATATTTTTCAAAAAAATAATAATAATTTGGCAATATATATTCTGAAATAATCTGTTCCGGAGGTATTTGAGAGATCATAAAGTCCAGTTCAGTGATGCATGTAATTGATTGGAGCTTGTATTCTAAAATAATATTATTGGACCAAAAACTAATATTGGAATTGCATGATTTCAATTGAAAAGTAAAGTAATTGAAATTTATCTATTTATTTGTCAAGTAAAGTCGTTAAACCAACAATATGATAAGCCTTGGAAAGCTAGAAATAAGCGTAGTGGTATAGAATATAGAAGATATGATTGATATAAGTTGCATTAATTAATATTAGAGGCATGTGACACATGCTGTCTGAGCTAGATTAAAATTATGAAAAATATGTTTAGATCATGTAGTTTAGATTACTATGAAAAATTATGTTTAGATTTAAGATCATATTACAAAATTTTTTGTTGATTTAATATTACATATAGTAAATAGATAATTAAAGTTTGTTTTTTTTAATATGAAAAATTATGTTTAGATTTAATATAATTGTGTTTAAATTTAATATGAAAAAATTATGTTTAGATTTAATATAATTGTGTTTAGATTTAGTTTAGATTACTATGAAAAATTATGTTTAGATTTAATATAATTGTATTATATACAATTATACATGTTAGTTAAATTGGACGAGGGCCCCTGGATCCCTCTATATTAATTGTACGTATTTATATTGGACGAGGGCCCCTAGATTCCTTTGGTGTTTGGTTTTTTCTAGTTAAGTTAAGTTACACCGATGACTTGGTCAAAATATAGATTTCACGTCGTTATGCTGTCAAATTTTTATCTTTTTTGAATTTTATATTTTTGTTTAATTAATATCATGTGTATAGATATCTATATGAGTTGTTTTTGTCAGATGACTAGAGGTGGTGGATCTCACGAGGCTCGGTCCCAAGCTATATCACCTATGGGATCCGTTGGCGGTCCCATTGATGATAGTGTCGATTAAGATGAGACTGACACTCAGGTTGAGGAGTCCTGCACTGTTGACTCGAGACGGGAGCTCGAGCTCGAGACCTGGGCAGAGAGACGTATGTTGATCAATATATTTAATTAATTTACTTTAAGTATATTATAATTTAATCTAATTTGCATTTTCAGAGTCATGAGGCCCTCAAACCAATGTTCAAGGGCAATTGCAACTATCTTCAAGAGGTACATGCATCCTACGGGCTTAGCTTCGAAGAAGGTGCCCGTGGAGAGGAGGATGTTGTACTGAGGGGAGTTCAAGGTAAAAAATTGATATGTATGTATTTTGTGTTGTCTAATATTATTACTAACGCAGTTGTTTATTTATGTGTTAATATAGAAGGAGTTTATGTAGTCTTATTCTGATGAGGAGGTGCTTCCGCTGTTTTGGAACAAGTGCCAGGACCGGTACAAGGACATGGTGCGCCACATGAAGAAGTATGACTACCAGCGGGACGACAAGAGGCCTGATTTTGTGCGCCAGGAGGACTGGCCTGGCTGGATAGCATACTGGCAGGCGGAGAACACTCAGGATAAGGCTCGAGTGGCCAAGAAAAACCGCCTGACCGAGCCTGATGAACCAGGATCATCCAGCCCGACTCACCACGGAGGTGCCAGATCAGCCGCGGATCATATGCATGATCTGGTACGAGTTATAATAATTATTCAAGTTTATAGTATAAAAAATTAACACTTTCTAATTAATTTCATTTTATTTTGTTGAATCAGGCTAGAGAGCAACACCTGTCCGAGTGGGAGGCGCGCTATCAGACCTACCTCCGGCTTCACTGTTCGGATGGCCTCTAGACCTCAGCCAAGGCGAGGGAGAACAAGGTAAGTTTTTACTAATATTTTAATATATATATATATAGGTATAAATATATATATTATTTACTAATATTCTAATAAATGCAGGAGAAGTGTGACACCTTGGCCGTTGAATGGATAGCGGACGGTAGGGAACTGAACAGGGGCGAGATTTACCGATAGGTGGTGGTGCCTGATAGGAAGGGCGCGCTATCGGGCTGGGAAACATGGCCTCTGTCGTTCGTCACCCTTCCACTGCAGCTGGAGGATTCTCCTCGTCAGCCAGCCTGGGCTCCGGCTCGCTGTACACCCAGGCAGAGCTCGATACGAGACTGGTTGAGATGTAGTCGCAAGTGCAGGCACAGATGTAAGCACAAATGGTGGTACAAATAGAGGAGAAGCTGAGTGCCGAATGGGCGACTGTCCAGTAGGTGCTGGAGAAGCAGGCCAGGATGGAGTCCCTGCTTGAGCGCCTTCTCAGCCAGCACTCGGGTGGTGCTGGAGGATCCGAAGGGTTTGGTAGCGGATCCGGCAGGCAGGATGATGGATTCGAGGAGTAGTGTAAATTTGTATTATATTACATTTTTGAATATTTATTAATTTGTATTTAAATTATGTACAATTATATTTATAAATATATATATATATATATATTAATTTTATGATGTTTTATTATATATATTTGGGTACAAACAAATAATAAAAAAATAAAAAAAACTGAAAAATAATCGAATAAAAAAAACAAAAAAGGCGACGGACTGGTTTCCATCGCCTCACTCATCACCTCGATTTCTCGACCGAAATCGACGACAGTTGAAGGCAATGTAATATTCCGTCGTTAAGTCCGTCACCACATGGGGCAACAGAATATTCTGTCGCCTTATTTTTTTAGTGACTACAATAATGAGACAGACAATTTCCATTACCATTCCATCGCTCATTACATTAGCGACGGAATTCGGCCATCGGGCGACAGAAATTTCCGTCGTTATTTAATGATTTTCTTGTAGTGTTAGGACACTTTCAAGTGTCCCAATAGACCTATGGGGACACTTCGGATAGTACCCCCACAGGTAGGGTAGACTTTTCCCTACCTAACATGTAAAAGAGCTACAAAATAAGTACTATTTTTCCAAATAATTTATACTACTTTAGTCTATATATATATATATATATCGTACATTCATAATTTTAGTATGTTGTCCACGTAAATATTTTGAATTGAAACTTTAAGCATAAATTTTATTCAGGGGAAAAAAAACTAGATACGCAAATATGTACTCCCTCCATCTCAATATCAAGGTCCACAATCCCATTTTTTGTTGTCCCAATACCAAAGTCCACTTCTATTTTTGACAAAAATTAGCAAAAAGATAAGGGTTTTAATAAGGGTTAATTAGGTTAATTAAAAATGTAGATCCATATGAAAACCCTAACCCTAACCCCCCTCTCTCAATTCACTGTGCATTTTGGTCTTTCATTTCGATATCTCCTCTCGCTCTCTCCGCCTCCTTCTCACGCTCTCTCCGCCTGCAACACCACCGCCAGGCTCCCTATCACTGACTCTCTATCACTGTCTGTGACAGCCTTTCCTCCCTCTCACTTACCCTCTGTCCCAAACTGCAAGGTCCACCCTAACTTTAACCCTAACCCTTCGCGATTCCGCCGCCATGTCTGAGAGCGGTGACGATTCCCATCATAAATCGGAGCTCTATGATGTTTCGGCCTCGATGCGGCTTGATTCGGGCAAAAGCCCTAATCTCTGTGACGTTTCCGACTTGTTGCAGTCCTCGGCCTTACACACTGCGAACATGCGGCTTCACATCTTCCTCTGCCTCAATCTCTGTCGGCCGCCGGTGGAGGAGGCTCCCGATTTTGAGGAAATCATATCGGAGACTCTGAAATACCTATTGATGGAGGAGTTTGTTGCTGAGACGGCCGAGACTTCGGTGGGTGACCTGGTGACGGCGGCAACGGGTGCGGCGGCGGTGGTTGAAGCGGTCGGTGCAGATTGGAGAGCCGAGGTTGTCACTGCGATGCTCCGAATACTCCTCCCTCTATACTTCGAATCGGTGAGATCTGTCCCTTTGGGCCTGTTCTGGTGAGATCTAACCCTCTCTATGTGTTCTGGCTCTGTCCCTTTGGTTGATTGATGTTGATGCTGTTGAGGCTTGATTGATTCTGTTGGTCAATTTATGTTGATTCTGTTGAGGCTTGATTGATTCTGTTGGTCAATTCATGTTGATTCTATTGTGGCTTGACTGATTTTGTTGGTCAATTTATGTCGATTCTGTTGAAGCTTGATTCTATTTGTCAATTGATGTTGGTTCTGTTGGTTGATTGATGTTGGTTCTATTGAAAATTGGAGGTTAATTGTGGGATTGTTGGTTGTGTTGAATATTGGAGGTTAATTGTTCAATATTGGGATTGTTGGGCTGAAATGATTGTAAAATGTGCTCACACAAAGTGTTATTAGCCAATGACATCAATGATATGAGATGTCATGCCTTGGATCCTAGATTAGGATTGCATTTATGTGTTTCATTTCATATCTTATGCATCTTTACAAAAACATTGAACATATGACATGTTCAGTTGCATGTTTACAACAAAACCAAGTGCCTAAATCTAAACTTGTCTGCACAAAGATGTTCGGTTGCACTGTCTTCAATCTGCACAAAAAGTTTCTTCACAAAAACTTGTCTTCAATCTGCACAAAAATTTTCTGCACAAAAACTTGTCTTCAATCTGTACATAATCACTTCAACCTGCAAAAAATGGTTGTGTGTGATTGTTAATTCCCCTCTATCCTGTCAACACCTAGGGAATTCTTCAATATTTCTATATCAGTCCCCACTTCAGCTTCAATCAAATGATCTATGCTCTGTCCCAACAATTCTGGTGGGACTTCCAAGTTCAGAGGCAAGATTGCTTGCCTACTAAGAGCATCTTTCCCCATGTGTGGGATCTTATAGCCATTGTGCTCTTTGACTTTCATAATCTCAAGCATACAACTCTGTAGAGTCAAGAAAATCTTGTTTAATTTTGTAGGGCATAGATTTTCAAAGGATGTAACCACTGCATTCACTAACTCATCAACAGTATTTGTCTCTGTTTCAGTCTGCAGTGACTGAATACTCCTAAACCAGCCTAAATCATTCACATTTAGGTCTGGTGAGTTAGGTGGCTACTGTATCAGTGTGAATACAAAGCCATCTGCACTTGATGCATCTCTGAAATTTATATCTGAGTCCTTGATGTGTGGTTTGGCATTGTCTTGTTGTATGTAAATCACTTTGCTTGCTTCTACATGCCATTTTACCTTTATAGCTGGCAAAACCTGCAACAGAGATCATTTATTACAATGATCATTTAATGAAATAGAAACACTGTTTCATTACCTGATTGATCAGACAGTCTCTGATCACTTCTTGTGTAATTGACTCAATTGGTTTTGTCTCTAGTGTGCCTCTGCTTCTGTTTTTACTTGCCCTTTTTGTTGGGACCTTGTGAGTGAAAGGAAACACTCCAATCTTCCCATCAAATAACACACTACCATCTGCTACCAAGAGAGGCCTACTCACTGCACATATGAACATTATTTTTGAGATGAACTTCTTGCTCTTGCAAGATCTGTGTGGTTCAGCCTCTTCTGAAATCAAGTAGAATCTGTGTGTCTCTTTCTTCATGCAAAACCACTTCTCATCTATGTGAACTGTGTTGTACATGCTTTTAAAGGTTAGAATATTTGCATTCCTGTCTAGTTCCAAGGCCTCAAGTGTAAATCTCAGCCTCAACAGCTTATCAGAAGCTGTTAGGTCAGGCCTAATAGCTGATGTGTGAGCTCTAATCAGCCCTTGTCTAATCCACCTCCCAACTGTGGATTTTTTGCAGTTTATCCCCTTGGCTAATGTTCTTATGTTGCTTCTTTTCTTAAGTGGTAGACTGGATACTCTCTCTAAATCAAGAGTAACTCTCTTAGTTCTACTGAAAATTAGTTGTGGTTGAATTTGCATTGGCTCATTATTTTCTCTCTTTTTTTTGCTGCAGCCCACAATCGACTTATAGTGCGGGTGCATACCTGGAATTTGACCGCAGCTTCCACCCACTACTTAACACCTTAATCCATTTCTCCTTAATCTCCGTGTCCAAAAGAAACAGGACATTACAAATGGGACGGAGGGAGTATTAAAAAATCTCATCTCTGCATTTAACTAACAAAGGAAAACATGTTTTTAATTAATAAAATAATAAGAAATTGATAATACATATATGAGTCTTTTCAATTTACATTGTGAGAACCATCGATAAGTGGAGGCTACTTCACCAATTTTTATTATATAAATAAAATTTATTTTAACATTACTAATCATAATTATAATTAATTGATAAGAATTGAAAATTTTAAAAATTATATATCCTAATTGTGAATAATTAATCGTAAAAATCAATTATTAACTAAAAATATGAAAATTAAAATTTAAAAAATAATTATAAATTTTAATTGGTTAGAATAAATTGTAATTGATAATTATAAAATTTAAACTAAATCAATTAAAATTAATAAAAACTAGCTATATATATATATGGTTTCCTTATTAATGGTGCGCACAAGGTGTGTAGGATAGCAAAACTCTGCTTATAGAATCATCTCAATTGTGTAATATTCCTTAATAATTTTATTTATAGGTCCGAATCAATTGTGTAATATTCCTACATAATTTTATTTGTAGGTCCGATACAATTGCATTTGATTATTTCCCTATTGAATTTTTTTTTAAAATTTCCATAGGTCGTTCTTTAATTTCAGTATTTCACACACAAGTTGAGGAGACCAAAGGATTCCTTTTCACAGAAAGAAAAAGTTGATAGCTTCCAAAAAAAAAAAAAAAACAACTTAACACAATTGAGACTGCATACACGTAAGATATACCGGATCAAAATAAGTACACATCACATATGCAACAAATAATTTCATATGCTATACAATGTACATTTTGATCAAAGATAAAACATATTTAATTTAAAAAAAAACACGAAATAAAATAGAGAACTCGATCATGGTACAATACAATCATCGAAGCAGCATATCGACCACCTGCGTCATAGATGGCCTTGCATCTCTATTCTCTTGTGCACACAACAATGCTACTCTCACCAAATTCACCAATCTATCCACATCATATTCAAGATCACTTCCCAATTTTGGATCCAAATTTTGGTCAATCCAACTCGAAACCGATGATGACGAACCTTCCTCTAAACTTTCCACCCTCTTATTCCCCAAAACCCCACCATCAAAATTCATCTCTATTGGGTTCTTACCGGTCACCATTTCGAGCACAACAATCCCATAACTATACACATCTACTTTAGCAGTTATAGGCAGATTATAAACCCACTCTGGTGCCATATATCCTCTCGTGCCTCTTATAGTAGACACATTGAAATTCTCAACACTACTTCTCTTCACTTGTTTAGACAACCCAAAATCCGCCACCTTAGGCTTATAATTGGCATCAAGAAGTATATTATGAGGCTTGACGTCACAATGCAGAACCCACTCGAGGCACTCTTCGTGTAGATAAGCCAACCCCTTCGCGGTCCCTACCGCGATTTCAAACCTCTTTCTCCAATCAAGCTTGTTGGAGCTCAAATTTTCTGCTAAAGAACCATTCCCCAAATACTCATAAACCAATAGCCTATGCTTCCCTTCTGCGCAATAGCCCCAACGCTCGATCAAATTAGCATGGTTCAATCTCCCTATTAAGCTCACTTCAGCAAGAAACTCTGCTTCTTCTCCAAATCTGGCCTCGTTCAGACGCTTGATTGCTGCTACTCTATTATCTGAGAGCACGCCTTTATATACCACACCACTGCCTCCTCTACCAATCTCTTCACTGAAATTGCGCGACGCCTTCTTCAGCTCTGCATACGTGAACCTCTTGAACCCTGTCATCACTTGAAAGTAGCCTTGCTCGCGTAAGTTGTTAGATATACCATGAGTTTTGTACAAGAAAATTAGCAAACACATAACCTCAACGGCCCCAATTGCGCCCACACACCAAACCAAGGACTTCAACCAAGCATGCTCATTCTCCCTTGGATAGACTCTTTCGACTTCCATGATAGAACTCGTGCAATTGAGGTCGAATCCAACGGGCTTGGTCTCATTCGAGGCTAACAACAAATGCTCTGGCAACCTGACATAAATCCAATGATCAAATCCAGATGATTGATATCCGTTGAATAATAGAGTTTTGGGGTAGCAGCTGTGGACGCCGGTGTCCCATTCGAACTTGAACTGGAATCCTCTGCAGTCGCAGTAGCTCAAGCAGAGGCTCTCGCACTCTTCCAACGTCTGATTCTGGAAATATCCAATGTCGTAGCCGTAAAACTCTGCGTGGTTAATAACTGAGAAACCATCTGAATTATTTTCACATTTATTTTGATCAAAATCCGGCAAACATCCCTCCGACCAATCTCTGCGGTTCTTAATCTTGTATCCCGGTAGGCAAGCGCAACTCCGGCCATGTTCATGACTGTACCTGCACAAACTGTTAGCACCACAAATGCCATGAATACTACACGCCGACATTTGGAGTTGCCAGCTCACTTCCCACATGTTTTTGTTCTTGTTTAGACTATAAACTCGAACGAGGCCATCGGCATCTAACGTCATTCTTCGTTGAGGTCCGATGCCGATATCCGACGTCGGGAATCGAAAATTATCCGTCGATGAAAAATTTCCATACAAATCAAGCATGGCGGTCCTGCTAGTGTTGTACGTGGACCGACCGGCGGACCAGCTAGTGAGCCAGGATGGAGGCCAGAACACGCTGGTGATCTCAATGCCGGCGTAGAGTAGGCGAAGAACGTTATCGTTATCGAAGTAGAACGTGTAGAAGCCGGAGGAGTAGTTCGTGAAGCTTCTAGAAGAGATTAGCTTGGTGTTCTTGGTGAGTGGCTGCTGAGGAAGAAGCGTGTCCGTGGGAGAATCGAAACTTCGCCAGATGATAGTAGAGTTTTCTGTGTCGAGAAGCACGAGGTCGCCGCTGTCTTGCAGCTGCAACTGCAACGTGGAATGATTGGATTCGGTGCCGGTCGTCCAGACAAGGAGATGGCCGGCGTCTTGGAGTTGGAGGTTTCCGGAGGTTGAAAGATGCAGCTTCGTGTTTCGACCGTTGACCGGTTGGTCCCGGTTGGCCGCCCAGACTACGGTGGAAGTTCCGTCGGCGATGGGTTGGGTGAACCAGATTGCGAAGCAGTAAGCGTTGTCGCCGACGGGGTGAAAACCGGCGGTGAAAATGCGTTTGGGCGATGAGACCAAGACATCTGCAGGAGAAGAGAGGGATGAACCTTGATTTAGGGTTGTATATGTTGTGGATGATGATGAAAGTGGTAACAGTATTATTGGAAACAACGCAAGAAATTTGATGAAATGGATTGCCATTCAGATATTCAGAAGAGCTCTTACAAATTACAATGTGCGTCTGTGTGTATATATAGTTCACAATAGAAATTAATTCTACCAATGGTGTTTGACTATTATTTTTCCAATATTTGTTTCCGGGATCCTCTATTTCAGATTTGGTGTTTCAATCCGTATTCCACGATCAAATCTATGAAATTTTCTTCCATTTTTTTATCAATTTTAATTTATTATATTTTAGTCTAATTTTATGATTGTTTTTAGGGTTCACCCCACCCAATGGATTTAATCATTTTTAGTATTTAATTGTCAAAAAAATGATTATTATGGTTGATTATTTTAAAAATATGATTTATAATTTTTAAAAATCCAATCCTTTGTTGATAGATGTAACTAGGTTGATTGTGTAATAATTAGTTTTTATTTTTATAATATATATTATTAAACATGTTAAATCTATCGTGGAATACGGGTTGAAGCACCAAATCTGGAATAGAGGATCCCATCCCCCACATTGACTAGTTAAATATGAGGATTTCTGTGCAACGTGGATTTATTGTTACAAAAGAAAAAAGGATTGTCTATTTAGCTATAAAACATTCGCATACAATCCTCTATTTCATATTTGGTGTTCCAACTCATATTACACAATTAAATTTATCATTTTAAATAATAGATATTCCAAAAATAAAAATTAATTATAACAAAGACATTCATCAATAAAAGATTGAAATTTAAAACATCATACATAAAATTTATAAAATAATCAACCATGATAATTATTTCTTTGAAAATTAAATATTAAAAATTAAAAATAAATCAGTAATTAGGCAGAATCAATCATAATTAATAATTATAAAATTAAATAAAAATATAATAAATAAAATTAATAAAAAAGAAAGAAAAATTCATATATTTGATCGGAAATATGAATTTGAATACTAAATTTGGAATAGGGGACTATATCTGCCAAATATGAATTTTTATTCCAGCGTCTAGTCGTGTTTAATTATCAATTCATTCAAAGTAGATATCTTGTTTTTTTACAATTAATTAACCATAATAATCATCATCATCATATATATATATATATATTACTTTATAAAATGGATGCACTTGTTCATTAATTAATAATATTAGAAAGGTGTTACGATAAACAATTCAGATTTTGAGACGCGGATATGGACTAATTAACTTGCACAAATTTTCAGATGTTTTACACTGCTGAACATGGCAGTCCGATGAGTTAGGTAGATTTAATTTATTGGTTAATTACTTGTTACACTTTTCATATAAATATACAAACACTTGACCAATATGTTTAATTACTCTTTTATTTGCAGCCTTTTTCCAATTCTTTCCAATTCTTTCAATTGACCAGAGAAGCTGTATTCACTCAGCTGAAGTATACACGTGACTTTTAAATGAATTTCGAATTTTGTGACTGACTTGTGTAGTTGTCTGTGTGATATATGATATATGTTAGTTATTACACAAATTTAAATTAAGGCAAACACTCCCATACATCTATTATAAATAGTGTTATTTAAGACGGGTCGAGTCAGTTCGTTCTTTAACCCGATCAACGCGGTCAAACCCGCCCTTTGATCAAGTTTTTTTAGGGTATTTTTCGGTTTTTTAGAGTTTTATGGGGTTTTTTTTAGGAGTTTATTTTTTGTTTTTTGGGGGTATTTTTAGGGTTTTATTTTGTGTTTTTTTGGGTTATTTTGGGGTGAAATCGAATAAAAAAAATGAAAAAAAAGTAAAAAAAAATTGCCAGGAAAAAAAAATAAAAAATAAAAATAGACGGACGTGTGGACCGCGCGCGTGGCCCCTCGCGCCGTTTGAAATAGTGCTATTTGTGGCCCTGTTGCATGGAATACCAACTCTTAAATTAATTATAACATAATAAACTTTAATTAATATTTATCAATAAATAATTAGAATAAAATAACATGAGCATTGAGACTCGAACAATTATTTCTATTATTTATTATGTAAGTGATTGCACATATATATGATATTATATTTATTGCATGTCTTATATTTAGACCTCGTTCATTATTTTTCCTCAGAATATATATATATATATATATATATATATATATATATATATATATATAGAGGGTGGATCAAATGAGAATCTATACCCAACGTGGGAACTAGGAACTAATCTTGGTCATCAATTCTCTTAATTTTGACAGTAAGGATTAGCTTTGGTTTGCCTTGGTAATTTTAATATTTATGGTAAGTTTAAGTTGTCTGGGGGTATAAATGTAATTTAGTAATTATCATGTTTCCTTATTAGATTTGCATTATACTTTCTCTCACGATTTCGATCACAATTTCTTCCCCTCACGAACGCTGCGAATCATTCCTGCTCATGGCTTCGGCATCGTTTCTCTCATAATCAGCTGCGATTTCATTGAGTTTGATTTTTTTTATGTAATTCAATTTTTTTTTGTGTTTGAGATTGATTTTTTAAACGATACACTTTGATTTTATCGTGTGTTTGATTTTTTTTCTTCAGCATGATATTTCTGAATTTTATCATTGTAGCATGATTATATGTTTCATCATAATATGTATGAATATTAATTTTAGCATGCTAACATGTTTGATCGTAGCATATTTGAAAATATATTGTAGCATGATTGTGGTATGACATATGTGATTTTTATGTATTTCTGATTTTATCGTGTGTTTGATTTTTTTTTTCTTCAGCATAAGATTACTGAAATTTTATCATTGTAGCATGATCACATGTTTCATCATAGCATGTATGAATATTAATTTAGCATGCTAACATATTTGATCGTAGCATCTTTGAAGATATATTGTAGCATGATTGAGCAGTTTTATGGTTCATCTACTCCAGCTGAAGTCGATGTGCATCCTCCCATTCAAGTTAAAACTAAAGGTAACTGCAGTCAGTTGAAACCAAGGAAAGAGGCCATAGCTGAGAAGAAGAAAAAACCCCTGAGAATGTGAATGTGTAGCAGGTGCCATCAAATGTCTGACCATGATGCAAGGAATTGCAAAGCAATCATATCAGCATAGTTCAATTTTTTTTTTCGTTTCTTTTAACATACTATTTGATATTACGATAAACAGAAATGTGTTGATACCATATGAGAATAAAATATTTGTTAAGATGTTTCATTTTTATTTTAGCATTTCAGTTATACTAGTATTAGCATAATCGTTGGGTGGATGTTAGCATAATAATGTGATTTTTGCAGCAAGCAATGTCTTGCAATATTATATATTAGCATTTTATATTTTATATGTCTGATTTGTGTTATCATGATAATAGGGTTGCGTTGTTATGGTGATAGCATTATGTTGTTATGGTAACAGAAATTCATATCTTTTATTTGTGTTAACACAATAATAGCATTGTGTTGTTACGATAATAGCATTGTATTGGAATGATAATAGCATACAGGGTCACTCGTAATAACAGATTGTATCTATACTTATCTAATATGTTATTCACAACAATATACCAAATACAAACAAAACTTCATCATATACACACAATATTTAGCAAAAGAAACCCATACATACGATTTCTTCATTACAAAATCGTTAGTACATGAACATTCATAGTAATCATGTGTTCATCAACAACAACAAAAAAACATTTGTCATTATATTAGTCATACAAAAGGTCATAACAGAACATCAGTATTTAGTCTTTGATATTTAGAATCATTGAATCAACATCGATCATCCCATTCTCACATGACAATTTGTAATGTAGGTTGGCCTCAACATTGATTCGTTCTCTTAAGACATTCGTCTCTGCATTTAGAATCACTGCAACATACTTTACCCTCAGATATTTTATATGTCTTGCATTATCAATCTTGAGGCCACAATCCCACTTCTTCAAGTAGTCACCCTTATAGGTCTCCACATGCCTCATGACGAATGCTCCGCAGTCAATCATGTTTGTTTCATTTCGCCATGACATCTTCACCCTTTCAGTAGCTTTGAATTCATTTGACATTTTTGTTGCTTTTTTCCCCTGGCCTGTAGTTCTTAGGAAACTTGTGAAAAAACTAACCTGTGTTTTTTTGGAAATGTTAATATTTTTCTAAAATATATTTAACACGGACACATATTTTCAATTGACTATTTCTCTGCACTTACCATCAAACTTGGGATTTCACCATACTTCACGTGCAGTTCCTTATCATCCATCGCCGAGGAGTTGTTAATGATCTCTACTTTGTACTTTCGCAGATCAAAGGTCATTAGGTAGAAGTGATTTTCACTGTATACTGGGAATAAATACTAGACAAGAAGATTTTTAATGTCATTTTTTTGCATAGAAATATGTTATCTATCAATGTGAGATTACCAACTCAATGTCGTTTAGCTTCAATTCTTGAGAGCTTTGAATCTCCATCAGTATGCTAGTATGAGTACAAAATAATTCTAAAATCATGAGATATATTTGGTATTAGAAACAAATACCAAAAACATTCAACACAACCACCATTTATCTATCAAACTAGCTCAATCGTTTCAGCATTATTGCTAGCATACACACGCAATGTATTTATCTTAGTGTATAATAACGATGCAATCATGAAATATTGCAAATGTAACACTTCAAGCTATAGTTCAGAATACACTATAGTTCAGAAAAAAGCCAAAAATCAAGCTCATATGTTTTTGAAACATATTGAGTACTAAAATATAACACATCAGTATGCTAGTATGAGTACAAAATAATGCTAAAATCAGGAGATATTTGGTGTTAAAAACACATACCAAAAAAGTCAGTAGAACCACCACTTAAATATAAAACTAGCTCAATCGTTTCAGCATTATTGCTAGCATACGGAAGCAATGTATTTATGTTAGTGTATAATAATGATGCAATAATGAAATATTACATATGTAACATTTCAAACTATAGTTCAAAATAAACTATAGTTCAGAATAAAGCCAAAAGCATACTCATATGTTTTTAAAGTATATTGAGTGCTAAAATCTAACACATCAGTATGCTAGTATGAGTACAAAATAATGCTCAAATCAAGAGATATTTCGTGTTAGAAACAAATACAAAAAGCAGTCAACAGAACCACCACTTAACTATCAAACTAGCTCAATCGTTTCAACATTATTGCTAGCATACTCACACAATGTATTTATCTTACTGTATAATAACGATTCAATAACAAAATATTACCTATGTAACACTTCAAACTATAGGTCAGAATAAAGCCAAAAGCATGCCCATATTTTCAAGCATATTGAGTACTAAAATATAACACATCAGTGTGCTAGTATGAGTACAAAATAATGCTAAAATCAGAAGATATTTGGTGTTAAAAACACATACAAAAAATAGTCAGCAGAACCACCACTTAACTATCAAAATAGCTCAATCGTTTCAGCATTATTGCTAGCAAACGCAGGCAATGTATTTAGTGTATAATAACGATGGAATAATGAAATATCACATATGTAACACTTCAAACTATAGTTCAGAATAAACTATAGTTCAGAATAAAGCCAAAAGCATGCTCATATGTTTTTTAAGCATATTGAGTGCTAAAATCTAACACATCAGTATGTTAGTATGCGTACTAAATACTGCTAAAATCAGGAGATATTTGGTGTTAGAAACAAATACCAAAAACAGTCAGCAGAACCACCACTTAACTATCAAACTAGCTCAATCTTTTCAGCATTATTACTAGCATACGCACACAATGTATTTATCTTACTGTATAATAATGATTCAATAATGAAATATTGCCTATGTAACACTTCAAACTATAGTTCAGAATAAAGCCAAAAGCATGCTTATATGTTTTCAAGCATATTGAGTGCTAAAATATAACACATTAGTATGCTAGTATGAGTACAAAATAATGCTAAAATCAGGAGATATTTGGTGTTAAAAACACATACCAAAAATAGTCAGCAGAGCCACCACTTAACTATCAAACTAGCTCAATCGTTTTAGCATTATTGTTAACATACGCAGACAATGTATTTAGTGTATAATAACGATGCAATAATGAAATATTACATATGTAACACTTCAAACTATAGTTCAGAATAAAGCCAAAAGAATGCTCATATGTTTTTCAAGCATATTGAGTGCTAAAATCTAACACATCAGTATGCTAGTATGCGTACTAAATAGTGCTAAAATCAGGAGATATTTGGTGTTAGAAACAAATACAAAAAACAGTCAGCAGAACCACCACTTAACTATCAAACTAGCTCAATCGTTTCAGCATTATTGCTAGCATATGAACGCAATGTATTTATCTTACTGTATAATAACAATGCAAAAATGAAATATTGCCTATGTAACACTTCAAATCTAACAAAATCATTGCTAACAGTAGATATTTCATCGTGCTATTGTACATTTTCCCAGTCACGCTTGGATTTATGTAAACCTTTTTTTTTGAAACACCTATATTTCATAATATTCAAATGTTTTAGATTCTTCGCTTAAAAGTAAAAATATTTTATGAAGTCAAAGCTAAATCATATTTTGCAGTTGAAGGTTTAAAATATCTATCGATTTGTAAAAAATTTCAAAGGCAAAATTAACTTTACCTTGCTTTTTCTTCAAGATCAGTTGAGATTTCTTGTCCGCCATTAGGTATCTGGTTGATTTTGTTGTGGATTTCAACAAGCTTTTGCCAATAATGGAAATTTATCGTCGATGAACAAGAGATTTGATCGCAATTTTTGATGAGTTCTTCGATGGAGTTAGCGTCAATTTTTGCGTGAAGAAGTTGTGGAAGAGTAATTTCGAAAAGACTGAATTGTATAAAGTTCCGATTATGCCCTTATGTGTTTGGCGGTATAAAAAACTTCTACGTAATTACAGTTTTGCCACCGCATTAAGTATGAAATCTCAACCGTTGATTTGAACTGTTTTAGTGGTGGGGATGGATTCGTAGTTCCCACATGGGGATTGGTTTCCATGTGAACCCTACCATATATATATATATATATATTAGATTTTAAATTAAAAAGCCAAAAGAAAAGTGAAGTAAAGAAAATGTGTTTGCCGAGTTTACTTCGCAATGTGCACAAGAGAATATAGATGTGCACCATATTAATTTTTTATAAAGATACTCGTAATGTTATTTATAAGTAGTCGTTCGAGGTAATCTATACTATATATAAAAACAAAGTAGTGCACAATTTTTGAGAATAAATTTTCCCGCTCAAAAATATCAAATCATAAAATAAAATATATTTATAATTTTCAATTGATTAAAATGTTAACTTGAGCCAAACATAATTATTATTTTTATGTAGTTTAATTCAAAATCTTAAATAGTTCGCATATGACCATTCCACAATTTCTTAAATAAGATTTCAGATACTAAATCTTTTTGCTAAAAAAATTAGGTCCTCTTATACCATTTGAAATCGTCTGTTGCACATTTTGTGTTGCATTTCATTTTGCACACTCAATTTTTTAATTTTTTGTCAATTTTTTTCTTTGATTTTAATTTTTTATGCTTTAGTTTATTTTTACACTTATTATTTAGGATTCATTCCTACCCAATTAGGGTTTTATATACTTATTTAGTATTTAATTTTTTAAATAATCAATTAGTAACTTAAAATTTAAAATTAAATAATAAAAAATTACAATGTATTCTAATTGGGTTTGATGAATTCTAAATAATAAGTGTAAAATTAGAATAAAGTATAAGAAATTGAAATCAATGAAAAAAATTGAAAAAAAAACTAAAAAGATCGAGTGTGCAATAGGAATGCAACATCAAATGTGCAATAGAAGATTTCAACTGCTCTTATATACCGCCACGCAATGTGTGGGTGTAAAACTAGTTCGACTTAAAGAAGTATTAGAATTTGACTTGTGTCCCTTCAAACACGAAGTCAACTCACAAACTTAACCAAATTAAAACAAATCACTCCAAAATAATTAATTATTTGAAGATTCCTCATTCATTCTCTCTCTCTCTCTCTATATATATATATATATATGGGTGGGGTTATATAAAAATAACCCCTGGTGTGAGAAATGAGAACACATCTCACACCACATATTCATAAAAAACCAAAGATCCAGATTTGTTGAAAAAGGTGGTGGCAATTCTGTAATATCTGAAATTTTTTTCGCGCGAGGGTAGTAACGTAATTTGATAATTCTTATAAAAATCACGGAGGGTTTGATAACAAATCGTTATGACAATGAAGTATTATCATCATGCTAACGAAGCATTATAGTTATGCTAATTAAAGTTTTCAAATATTATTAGCGAAAAAATATTCTAAATATTAATTATAAACATAATTTGATTTAATAAACCCTAATTAAATGGAAACAATCATAATTGGATGAAATAAATCTAATTAGACGAAATAAATATTGATTGGATGTGGTAAACCTTAAAAGAGTTGGAACAAATCATAATAATAATATATTTGTACTACGTTAGCATTATGGTTTTACTTCGTCAGCATTGTGATTACACTATGTTACCTGTTGATACCGATTGGTAGTGTATCATAGATTTAGGGATATTTGTTTAAATTGTATATTTGGAGTTTTTGTCTTTCTTGCAGGATAAATTCTGTTGAGATAAAATAGGAGCATGTGGGACTTGACCAAGTCCAACGATCTGCTGAAGCCACGGTTGTTCCGGAAGTTGCGCCGGAAGTTGCGCCGGATATATAGGAGTGCAGTTCGTGGAGATCAAGGCTTAGTGGATCGGTTGCTTTAAGTAGGGATCAAGCAACGTGTGTATGTATAGGGTTTAGATAGTTAGTCTTAGATAACGAGATTTTTAATAGAGCTTTTCAGATATTGTAAAGTTTTGGTTTCTCGTATTTATCCGTTTCTACTAGATATAATTAAGACAACTTTAGTCCCAACCTTCTGTGAAGGAAGAGATAAAGTGTCTTGATATTTAGTGAGAGTTTATCTGGTAGTATTTTTGTAATTCACATATTTTATATAGTGAAGATTTTGCCCTGAGGCATTTCATGAGATTATAGAAATATAATCTCATGAAAATTTCAATCCGTTGTTCTATTTCTAAATTTCCGCTGCGTATGCAAAGTTGTCTCAACTTTATACACAACTTTGTACACAACTCTTTCAAAACCGAGAGTTCGGTTTCTTCAATTGGTATCAGAGAGCAGACACTTGATACACTAAGTGGTGATCCTGTTTTCGTACGCATAATGGATTGCACGAACCCGCTGTTCAACAAACCTCCTGTTCTAGATGGCATGAACTATTCTTTTTGGAAAGTTCGGATGAGATCATGCATCAAGTCGATTGATGCGAGAGCATGGAATGCAGTTCAAAATGGATGGACGCACCCCAAGACCGTGGATGATGAAGGAGATACATGTCGTACACCACAGTCAGAATGGAGCAGAGAACAAAATGAAGAAGCCACCTTTAATGACAAAGCGCTCAACGCAATTCAATCTTCCTTAGATGTTCAAATGTTCAAACTCATAAGAAATTGTGAGTCGGCTAAGGAAGCTTGGGATATACTCCAGCGACATTGCGAAGGTGATGTTGGAATTAAAGAATCAAGGCATCGGATTCTCACCACAAAGTTTGAAAACATGAAGATGGAGGATGATGAGTCCGTAGGAGACTACTGCAACAAATTACTGGAGATTGCCAATGAGTGCAATGATTTGGGTGATCCAATTACTAATAAGAGGTTAGTTTCAAAAACTTTGAGGACTCTAACTTCTTGTTTTGACATAAAAGTGGTTGCAATTGATACTGCTACAACTACTGGAGCTCTGGATTTCACCAAACTGATGAATGATCTGAAGACATTCGAGATGGAACTAAATGAAAATGGTGGACAGAAGAAGAAGGGAATCGCCTTGACTGTCGGGACAACTTCAAAGACAACTTCGGCTTACGTTGAAGTATAAGATGAAGATCTTGAAGAAATCACTGAGAAGGATCCAGATTATGCTCTTCTCACCCGAAGAGTTAATTCTCTCATTCGAGCCAACAAAAAAAAACAACAAGTGGGAGGAAGAGAACAACGAAAGCCTCGAAGTGATGCCTCCGGATCAATGGTTCTCTATGACAGGCTTATCTCACCAGGAAATGAACCAAAAATCATTAGGCGTGCTGCATCTGATCACTTCCGACCTAAGGAAGTGACGGACTTCTCTACAATTCAGTGCTATGAATGTTAGGGCTTTGGACACTTTTCCAACGAGTGTCCCAACACATTTCACAAACTGGGAAAGCATGTCAACTTTCTATCCCTTAGCGATAGTGAGCTTGACACCTCAGGGATTTATGTAGAGGAGATTCCTAATGATCCACCAACTGAGCAGGCAGCCTTAACTGCAGTATGTGTTGAAGAGGATAAGTCAAACTACACCGAAGTTGAGATAACTTCAGACAGGTATGATGAATCCTACTATAACACTCTTTTCTGTTTCAACACTGTTGTGTCCACTGCAGAAAATGAGGAAGAAGTCACGGAAGAGGAAACTCTGGAGTTATTGATAAAGATGCAGGAACTTTATAAGGAACTGTACGCCAAATGGTCCAAACAGTGCAAAGTGGTGAATTCACTAACTGAGGAAGTTTCGTTGCAAAAGACCTCACTATAAAAGCTGGAAGTCATGCTGACAAAGAAGGATGCTGAGTTGGACAACATGAGAATTAAACTCAATCATGCTGATGAAACTTTTAAAAGACTCAACACGGGAACCTCAAAACTAGATGAAGTTCTATCTCAAACTCAGATAACTTCACATAGCCTTGGGTATGATTCGACTGCAAGACCAGCCTTCACTCAAATTTTGTCTACTCATGGAAAACCATTTGTGAAAGCCAAGGAAGTTCCCACAACTTCGTCAGCAAAGAAAAAACGTAGGAGGTACATTTGTCACTTCTGTTTTCTTCCTGGACATATTAAACCCTTTTGTTATAAGTTTTTGCAGGAACACCATAAGTTGACAAGTCCAAGAAACCAAGCATCAAATCCTATCCTCTCAAACAAAGGTGACAAGTCCAAGAAACTGGCATGGAGACCCAAAGTTACGTCAACAGTTACCTGCCAAGTGGTCTTCACTGCATCGACAGATAATGACTCGACCACATGGTATTTTGATAGTGGATGCTCACGTCAAATGACAGGCTCCAGATGTTATCTATCAAACTATCAAAGAATCAATGACAGTGAAGTAACTTTTGGAGGAGGGTCAAATGGCAAGATTGTCGGACGAGGAACCTTGGACAGTCCTGGACTTCCAAAGCTGGCCAATGTTTCACATGTTGAAGGGCTGACTGCAAATCTCATTAGCATTAGTCAACTATGTGATGACAACTTCAGTGTCATCTTTGATAAAGAAAGGTGCACTGTGAGGGACAGAAACGGGAACCATGTGATCTCAAGGGTAAGGTCTTCCAATAATATCTATGAGACTAACAGAAACAGTTGTCTAAGTGCGCAGGTGAATGAGGTGCAACTTTGGCATCAAAAATTAGGACACACCAATTTTCGTAACATGAAGAATCTCCAAAGACTAAATGCTGTTCTAGGAGTTCCCAAGTTGAATATTACAAGTCCTAGCCTCTGTGGAGATTGTCAAAAGGGAAAACAAGTCAAAGCATCGCACCATGTTGTGACAACGTCTGAGAAACCTTTCACAACTCAAAGTTGTTTCGAACTACTTCATATGGACCTTATGGGACCTGCTGAAGTTGAAAGCCTTGGAGGTAAGAGGTATTCTTTTGTCATTGTAGATGATCTTTCAAGGTATACTTGGGTGAAATTTTTAAGAAATAAGGGTGAAACGTATGATACCTTCTTATAATTGTATGCTATGATCAAAAACTTTTATCGCGCTTGTGTTAAGAGGTTAAGATCCGATCATGGAAGGGAGTTTGAGAATATATAACTCCTCAACTTTTGTACAAAAGAAGGTATTCATCATGAATACTCATCCCCAAAGACACCTCAGCAAAATGGTGTGGCCGAGCGAAAAAATAGAACTTTACAAGAGATGGCCACTGTGATGCTGCACTCAAAGAAGTTGGCTAAATGGTTTTGGGCTGAAGCGTTAAATACCGCATGTCATGTAAGTAATCGAGTAAACCTAAGAACCGGAACCACCATGACATCATACGAGATTCTGAATAGTAAAAAACCCAACCTGAAATATTTACATGTATTTGGTTGTGTTTGTTATATTTTGAATGATAGGGACTATCTTTACAAGTTTGACCCTAAAAGTGACAAAGGTGTGTTCATTGGTTACTCACTTAACAGTCATGCCTACCGTGTTTATAACCTCAGGACCAAAACTGTAATGGAGAGTGTGAATATAAGATTTGATGACTTGGCTAGTCTGTTTACTCCTACTGATGATACTAACGGTGTAATTGAGATTCAGGGAAATACAGGAAACACTGATGTAACACAAGTTGACCCTGAAGTTGAGCCCACTTCAGCGACAAACAAAGATACACCTTCCGATGAGCCTGACTCGGATGCTGATCTTGATGATTCAGCAACCCCAGAAGTTATACAAAACAGTGTTCATCGAGACCCTCCGAAGAGAATTCGCAAAGATCATCCAATCGACCAAGTCATTGGAGATGTTCACGAAGGGGTCCGAACAAGAGGGAAAGCAATTGCTAACTACAAGAAATTGTAAGGATGGTGTGTCTATCATGTGTCATACATGAAGTTGGCACAATTGTGTTCCTATCCTTGATTGAACCTAGGAATGTAACTGAAGCCTTAAAAGACGAGTTTTGGATTAGTGCAATGCAGGCTGAATTACTTGAATTTGTGAGAAACAAAGTCTGGACACTAGTGCCCGGACCTTCTAGAGTTAATGTTATCGGGACTAAGTGGATTTTCAAAAATAAAACTGATGAGTTTGAAAACATCATTAGAAATAAGGCTCGCTTAGTTGCCCAAGGATACACTCAAGTAGAAGGCATAGACTATGATGAAACTTTTGCTCCAGTTGCACGAATAGAGTCAATTAGGCTTTTGTTTGCTATTGCATGTTACCTTAATATCACCCTTCACCAGATGGATGTTAAGGCATCTTTTCTCAATGAAATCTTGGAAGATGAGGCATATGTGGAACAACCCAAAGGATTCGAAGATCCCTCTAAGCCCGATCATGTGTACAGACTACACAAGGCTTTATATGGACTAAAAAAAGCTCCTAGAGCTTGGTATAGTCATTTGACCAAATTTTTGCTTGATTTTGGTTTTTACAGGGGACATGCGGACAGAACACTTTTTCTCAAAAAGGAAAACAACTTTCTAACCATAGCCCAAATTTATGTCGATGACATAGTGTTTGGGTCAACGAGTGAGAAAGCCTTGAAGGAATTTGTGGGAGCCATGTCAACCTCTTTCGAGATGAGCATGGTTGGGGAACTTAGCAACTTTCTCGGCCTTTAAGTCAAGCAAAAAGAAAACGGAATGTTCTTCTCACAGACGAAATATGCAAAGAATCTTGTGAAGAAGTTTGGACTAGAGAATGCAAAACACATGAGAACCCCCATGAGCACAACTGAGAAATTGTCAAAGGATGCAGTTGGGCCTGAAGTTGACCCAACGTTGTACAGATTGATGATTGGAAGTCTTCTGTATCTGACTGCAAGCAGGCCAGATATAATGTACAGTGTTTGTGCATGTGCTCGATTTCAATCCTGTCCAAAGGAAGAACACCTGAAAGCTGTCAAGAGGATCATTCGATATGTTGCTGGCACTTGTGAACTAGGAATTTGGTTCACAAAGGACACAACTTCAGATCTTGTGGGATACAGTGATGCTGACTGGGCTGGAGAAACTGATGATCGAAGAAGCACAAGTGGAGGATGTTGTTACCTAGGCAACAATCTCATCTCCTGGCACAGCAAAAAGCAAAATTGCATTTCTTTATCTACAACTGAGTCGGAGTATGTAGCAGCTGGAAGTTGTGCAACACAACTAATTTGGTTGAAGTCAATGTTGGATGACTATGGTTTGGAGAGCAATTCCCTAGTGATGCTTTGCGACAATACAAGCGCAATCAACCTTGCAAAGAACCCCTTCCACCACTCAAAGTCCAAACACATCCATTTAAGGTATCACTTTATTAGAGATTTAGTCGAAAAGAAGTTATTAAAGTTGGAGTACATTAGTACAGATTCTCAACTGGCTGACATTTTCACAAAAGCTCTTAGCTATGAGAGATTCTCATCTTTGAGAAAATCTCTTGGCTTATGTTCTATATAATTTTAAAAGTTAAATCAACTGTTGCCACAACTTTTGATATATCATAGTTGACTGTGAAGTTGAGCAGATTCGAGGATGTAAAAGCCTGTAAAAGGTGAAATCATGATTGTTCTTAAAAAAACCATATAATTGGGTCAAAGACCTCAGATAAGTGGTTTTTATGAGATTCTCTTGATTATACATCTATTCACCATCCCCTCTCTTCATGAAAAGTCTTTTATGATGTGTCAAAAGTGTTCTGAATATTTCATTCTCTATGACAACAGTTGTTCAAATTAAAAACAAAAAAAAAGAAAAAAAAGGAAATTGAAAGTCAGTTGAGTGAATCCGGAAGTATATCCTACTCTATCTTTAATTTCATCTTTGACTATATCTTTAATTTATTTGATCCCTATTTTTGTGGTGGGACGAATCTGTTTGTTAGACTACTTATTTAAAATTCCCGTCTATTTGCTAAGTCTGTTAAAAGAATATCCTTGCTCCACTATTCACAAAACCCTCATTTTTCTTTCATTTCTTCAACCATTCATCTCCCAAAAGCTCACGCTCTCTCTCTCTCGAACCTTCTTCAAAAATGACGCCGGAAAAAATGAAGCAATTGGAGGAATTCATGGCGGATCCCGAAGCTTCCGCTTACCTCCGCCACCTCTCGACGTTTCCGCCGCAGCCATCTCCTCTCCGCTTTTTGGCACCTAATCCTTTCCGTCTTCTTTCACCGGAAACCACCCCTCTTCTCTGACCCAGCATCTTGCTCTCGTCTTCACGAGGGAATGCTCCGATGGAGATCTCTCCTGAGGTGGGAAGCTCGGAAATTCAGTCTCAGCAGCTTCCTCTCCCGACACCATCTTCAATGCCGTCATCTGTCCTGACGCCGACGCCCGAGCAGGCGATTATCATCACTCCGAGCGGTATAGTGATGTCGTCGTTCGATTTCCCAGAACTCGACACTCCAATTTTGGCCGACGATCAAGAGGGCCCAGCCCCTCCGTCTGAGGAAGCCACTCAACAAGGTGGTAGCCCTATTGCCGTTCCATTCTCCCCTGCCGAGGCGGAACCACAGCCAGAAGTAATGCCTTCGCCGACCCCCTCTCCTCCGACGAAGAAACCCTCTAAAACTCCTAGGGTTCCTCCCTCTCGTCGTTCAAAGCGCATATCTCGAACAAGTCGTCCCTCTCAAGCTCTCGAAGAAACTATCCACATCGATAGTGATGCCGAGGGTGCGGATCAATTGGGTACTTCTTCTGATGAATCTGCTGAAAAATCGGCCTCTCATCAACTCTCAGAAGCCGATGAGGACGAAGAGCTTGAAGAGGAGGTTGCTGTCTCTCGGAAAGGGAAGAGGAAATTGCCTTCCTCGTCGCCGTTGAAGTCGAAGGGCAAGTCAGTCAAGAAAGTCAAACGGGAAGTTTCTCCGACCGAGACCGACACCGATTCTGACTCTGAGCTTGAGGTAAATAAAGCTTTGAATGAATGTTTTTACAATGATGCTGCTAAGAAGACTTGGGATAGTTTTAGGAAAAAGGAGTTCATTAATGATAGGGCAGTAGATTTGAAGGATTTTGCACACTATAATTTGGTGGATTTTCTACATAAAAGGAATGTTTTTAGAAGTGTTACCTATGTGAAACCCTATGTTGCTGAGATTGTGAAGCAGTTTTATACCAATCTTCCTGTTGATTTTGCTAACCCCTCCTCTAAGATGTTTGGTAAAGTTTATGTCCGTGGGAAGATTTTCTCTTTCACTCCCTCTCGCATTAACAAATTTTTAGCTGCTCCAAATGTTGTTGAGTCTGATGTTGAGGTTGATGAGGAGCTAGAAGTTGAGATGGAGAATTTTCTTACGGGTGGACATGCCGATGTGTGGACTGTGAACAAAAGGCCTAATCGTATAGCTTCGGTCCTCACTTCTCTTTTTGCAACTTTGCACAAGATTTCAGTGTCAAATTGGATCCCTACATCCAATACCACAGTTGTGCCGTTTGAACATGTGTGCCTACTCTACAAAGTGTTCAAGGAAGAGAAGTTCAATTTGGGCACTCACATTTTTAATGTTGTTGCTGAAGTTGCTGTGGCGAAGTCTACCAAGAAGTTGATCGTACCCTCTCTCATCTATAGCATGCTTGTTGAGCAAGGGTTGAAACCGAAGAAGAAAGATATTCTCACATCCAAGCTCCCTCTCCAAACTGTGTAACCTGCCTTCTTGAGTGAGAAGAGGCACAAAGATCTCCCGTGGATTGATGCCTCAACTGAAGAGGATCCCTCGGTCGATTTAATGTGTTCATTACCTGTCTTTGTTTTGCAGGAGTAAATCGCCTTCTTTTCCTCGCAGATTGCTCTCCTTGAAGGGCAATGAAGGATATTTCAACGACTCCTTTCTTTCCAAAAAGGGGGAGAAGGTCCTAGTCGTCGTCGCCAAGGAGCAAGTGATGAGGAAGCTGAAGATGAGGAGTGAGGAGGAGATGCATGACGAAGAAGAAGACTGCAGTATGTTGCAGTATTTTTGCTGGTGTTGTTGGGTGAAACAAACAACTATTCTATTTTCTGCACAACTTTCTGAACAACTTTTATTTTCTACCTAACTCTTATATATATTTTTGATTGCATGCAGATATGTATGCATTTGCTGTGAATATATTATGGTTATGGTTGTTCTATGTGTTGTGATGATATTGTGTAGATTTTGTTTTTATTTCCGTCTTGATGACAGGGGGAGTAACTGTTTAGCTAACATTTCTCTAAACTTTTCATAGTTATTGTGATTTGATTGTGTTGCTTCAGGGGGAGTAATAATAACTTTTGGATTTTGTTTGGTTTTGGGAAGAAAGCCAAAAAAGGGGGAGATTGTTGATACCGATTGGTAGTGTATCATAGATTTAGGGATATTTGTTTAAATTGTATATTTGGAGTTTTTGTCTTTCTTGCAGGATAAATTCTGTTGAGATAAAATAGGAGCATGTGGGACTTGACCAAGTCCAACGATCTGCTGAAGCCACGGTTGTTCCGGAAGTGGCGCCGGATATATAGGAGTGCAGTTCGTGGAGATCAAGGCTTAGTGGATCGGTTGCTTTGAGTAGGGATCAAGCAACGAGCTGTGTATATATAGGGTTCAGATAGTTAGTGCTAGATAACGAGATTTTTAATAGAGCTTTTCAGATATTGTAAAGTTTTGGTTTCTCGTATTTATCTGTTTCTACTAGATATAATTAAGACAACTTTAGTCCCAACCTTCTGTGAAGGAAGAGATAAAGTGTCTTAATATTTAGTGAGAGTTTATCTGGTAGTTTTTTTATAATTCACATATTTTATATAGTGAAGATTTCGCCCTGAGGCATTTCATGAGATTATAGAAATATAATCTCATGAAAATTTCAATCCGTTGTTCTATTTCTAAATTTCCGCTGCGTATGCAAAGTTGTCTCAACTTTATACACAACTTTGTACACAACTCTTTCAAAACCGGGAGTTGGGTTTCTTCATTACCATATGACAATACTCTGTCAACATACTTTATAAATCATAATTGGATGAGATAAACCATAATAATCAATTAAGAACTATAAATAAAAAAATAAATTTTAAAAAAATAATGATAATTAGATGGAATAAACCAAAATCGAGATTAAATAAACAATAATTGAGATTTAATAAATCCTAATAAATTTATACTACACTAGCATTATGATAATTATTTGTTAGCACAATGGATACATTATGTTAGATATGACAAATGCTTCATTAGCATACGTTATCATATGTTATCATAATGCTGACGAAGAATTATTATATACTAACGAAAGCATCTACAACCTGGGCACGCGTAAAAAATTTTCTTTTTTATTTTTCGCTCTTATTTTTTCATCTAAACATAGCCTTTCGACATCTTAAATGAAAGAGCATGAACAGAGCTTTAATTTGATATATTTTTTGTGTACATTGGATTAAAAACCAGCAACTTATGATCGGTTAAAGTTTTTTAGATTTTTTTTTATTGCTGACATCATCATTTTAAATGGGTTTGGACGAAAATAGCCCTCCTTCCTTTATTTTTTGCCCTATTATTTACGAAATTGCCACCTTAAATCTCAACCATTAGATCATTCAATTGGATGGTGTAAGATGGGCTCTCATTTCTCACACCAACAAAGTGTTCTCATATGATCCATATATATATAGGGGTGGGGTTATATAAAAACAACCCTTTGTGTGAGAAATGAGAACACATCTCACATCACACATCCATCAAAAATCAAAGGTTCAGATTTAATGAAAAAGACGGTGGCAATTTTGTAATATCTGCAAAGTTTTCACGCGAGGGTATTAACGTAATTTGGTAAATCTTATAAAACTCGCGGAGGATTTGATAACAGATCGTTAAGCTAACGAAGTATTATCATTATGCTAACGAAGCATTATAGGTATGCTAATTAAAGTTTTCAAATATTGTTAACGAAAAAAATATTCTAAAAATTAATTATAAACCGAATTTGATTTAATAAAACCTAATTAAATGGAAAAATCATAATTGGATGAAATAAACATTGATTGGATGTGGTAAACCCTAAATGAGTTGGAACAAATCATAATAATAATATATTTGTACTATGTTAGCATTATGATTTTGCTTCGTCAGCATTGCGAATAAACTATGTTAGCATATGACAATACTATGTTAACATACGTTATAAACCATAATTGGATGGGATAAACCAAAATAATCAATTAAGAAATGTAAACAAAAAAATTAAATTTTAAAAAAATATTGATAATTAGATGGAATAAACCATAATCGAGATTAAATAAACCATAATTGAGATTTAATAAACCCTAATAAATTTATACTACGCTAGCATTATGATAATTCTTTGTTTGCACAGCGAACACATTATGTTAGCATATGATAAATGCTTCGTTAGCATAAGTTATCATATGTTATCATAATGCTGACGAAGAATTATTATATGCTAACGAAAGCATCTACAACCTGGGCACGCGTAAAAAAATTTCTTTTTTGTTTTTCCTTCATATTTTTTCATCTAAACATAGCCTTTCGACATCTTAAATGAAAGAGCATGAAGAGAGCTTTAATTTGATATATTTTTTGTGTGCATTTGATTAAAAACGAGCAAGTTATGGTCGGTTAAAGTTTTTAAGATTTTTTTTTTAATTGCTGACATCATCATTTTAAATGGGTTTGGACGAAAATAGCCCTCTTTCCTTTATTTTTTGCCCCATTATTTATGAAATTACCACCTTAAATCTCAACCATTGGATCATTAAATTAGATGGTATAAAATGTGTTCTAATTTCTCACACCAACAAAGTGTTCTCATATGATCCATATATATATAGGGGTGGGGTTATATAAAAACAACCCCTTGTGTGAGAAATGAGAACACATCTCACACCACACATCCATCAAAAATCAAAGGTTCAGATTTAATGAAAATGACGGTGGCAATTTTGTAATATCTAAAAAGTTTTCACGCGAGGGTATTAACGTAATTTGGTAATTCTTATAAAACTCGCGGAGGATTTGATAACAGATCGTTATGCTAACGAAGTATTATCATTATGCTAACGAAGCATTATAGGTATGCTAATTAA
Organism: Perilla frutescens; assembly: GCA_026008535.1. Lineage (NCBI taxonomy): Eukaryota > Viridiplantae > Streptophyta > Magnoliopsida > Lamiales > Lamiaceae > Perilla > Perilla frutescens. The sequence goes on from BRKX01000019.1 coordinate 26,409,198, forward strand.
AGTTTTCAAATATTGTTAACGAAAAAAATATTCTAAAAATTAATTATAAACCTAATTTGATTTAATAAAATCTAATTAAATGGAAAAATCATAATTGGATGAAATACACATTGATTGGATGTGGTAAACCCTAAATGAGTTGGAACAAATCATAATAATAATATATTTGTACTATGTTAGCATTATGATTTTGCTTCGTCAGCATTGCGAATACACTATGTTAGCATATCACAATACTATGTTAACATACGTTATAAACCATAATTGGATGGGATAAACCAAATTAATCAATTAAGAAATGTAAACAAAAAAATTAAATTTTAAAAAAATATTGATAATTAGATGGAATAAACCATAATCGAGATTAAATAAATCATAATTGAGATTTAATAAACCCTAATAAATTTATACTACGCTAGCATTATGATAATTCTTTATTGGCACAGCGAACACATTATATTAGCATATGACAAATGCTTTGTTAGCATACGTTATCATATGTTATCATAATGCTGACGAAGAATTATTATATGCTAACGAAAGCATCTACAACCTGGGCACGCGTAAAAAATTTTCTTTTTTGTTTTTCCTTCATATTTTTTCATCTAAACATAGCCTTTCGACATCTTAAATGAAAGAGCATGAAGAGAGCTTTAATTTGATATATTTTTTGTGTGCATTTGATTAAAAACGAGCAAGTTATGGTCGGTTAAAGTTTTTAAGATTTTTTTTTAATTGCTGACATCATCATTTTAAATGGGTTTGGATGAAAATAGCCCTCTTTCCTTTATTTTTTGCCCTATTATTTATGAAATTACCACCTTAAATCTCAACCATTGGATCATTAAATTAGATGGTGTAAGATGTGTTCTCATTTCTCACACCAACAAAGTGTTCTCATATGATCCATATATATATAGGGGTGGGGTTATATAAATACAACCCCTTGTGTGAGAAATGAGAACACATCTCACACCACACATCCATCAAAAATCAAAGGTTCAGATTTAATGAAAACGACGGTGGCAATTTTGTAATATCTAAAAAGTTTTCACGAGGGGGTATTAACGTAATTTGGTAATTCTTATAAAACTCGCGGAGGATTTGATAACAGATCATTATGCTAACGAAGTATTATCATTATGCTAACGAAGCATTATAGGTATGCTAATTAAAGTTTTCAAATATTGTTAACGAAAAAAATATTCTAAAAATTAATTATAAACCGAATTTGATTTAATAAAACCTAATTAAATGGAAAAATCATAATTGGATGAAATAAACATTGATTGGATGTGGTAAACCCTAAATGAGTTGGAACAAATCATAATAATAATATATTTGTACTATGTTAGCATTATGATTTTGCTTCGTCAGCCTTGCGAATAAACTATGTTAGCGTATGACAATACTATGTTAACATACGTTATAAACTATAATTGGATGGGATAAACCAAAATAATCAATTAAGAACTGTAAACAAAAAATTATATTTTAAAAAAATACTGATAATTAGATGGAATAAACAATAATCGAGATTAAATAAACCATAATTGAGATTTAATAAACCCTAATAAATTTATACTACGCTAGCATTATGATAATTCTTTGTTAGCACAGCGAACACATTATGTTAGCATATGACAAATGCTTCGTTTGCATACGTTATCATATGTTATCATAATGCTGACGAAGAATTATTATATGCTAACGAAAGCATCTACAACCCGGGCATGTGTAAAAAATTTTCATTTTTATTTTTCGTTCATATTTTTCCATCTAAACATAGCCTTTCGATATCTTAAATGAAAGAGCATGAAGAGAGCTTTAATTTGATATATTTTTTGTGTGCATTGGATTAAAAACGAGCAAGTTATGGTCGGTTAAAGTTTTTAAGATTTTTTTTTAATTGCTGACATTGTCATTTTGAATGGGTTTGGACGAAAATAGCCATCTTTCTTTTATTTTTTGCCCTATTATTTATGAAATTGGCACCTTAAATCTCAACCATTGGATCATTAAATTAGATGGTATAAGATGGGTTCTCATTTTTCACACCAACAAAGTGTTCTCATATGATCCATATCCTATGTATATATATATATATATATATATATATATATATATATATATATTTCTAGATATTTTTAAAATAATGATGTCATCATATTTATAAAATTTTTTAAAAGCTTTAAAAAATCATAACTCATTTGTTTTAAATCTAATTGACGCGAATAATATATCAAATTAAAGCTTCTTTTTTTTTCACGATCTTTCATTTAGGATACATAATGTACATGTTTGTTTGAACGGGAATTGATAAAAATACAAAACCCATTTTCATACACATACAAGTCATAATTGTCAGACATTGCTAACATAGTACCACATAATTGCTAATTTCATTTATTTACACGATACCCAACTTCCAATACACATTTCCTATCATATTAAAATAATTAATGCATGAACTATATATAATTGAAAAAAGAATTCCAAAAAAAATATTAACCGTCGAGAAAGTTATGATCATTTGATTGAAGGATGTTAATTCATTATGGAAAATGTAAAAATCTACAAACACTTACAAATCATATTAGCAAATCGCTATTCACATACTAGTAAATTATTGTTTACATATTAACAAATCATTATTCACATATTAGCAATATATGTTAGTAACATATTAACAATATGACATATGCATAATGTTACAACATATTACATAATGTTAATTTAATTTTGGTGCAATGTCATATGAACATTGTTTAACACGCATCAATTTATCAATATGTCGTACGTCATGTTATTAATATGAGTTTCTCATGTTTACAACCTAATTCATTAATGTTAGGAACATATATATGTCAAGTTAGCATATCAATGCATATGCCTGGAAATATAACACTTTTAAAGCGTTGTCTATTTAACTCTGAAAATTGAACCCAAAATTTAAAAAATATAACATAAATTCTAAATTATAAAAATAACCCCTTTCATTAAGATTATCTAATTTTACAAATTGCCATCTTACTTTGACTAAAACATTGACTACATAAAGACCCTTAGATCTAATCAAATCTAGGGTTTGGATTAGTTCCTAGGTTCCTACTTGAGAACTTGATTGTTGATTCCCACTTGAACTAATATATATATATATATATAGGGTTGGGTTCCAGAAGGAACCATACTCCATGTGAGAACCGAGAACCAATCTCAGCCACAGATCTCGCTATTTGGACGGCCAAGATCTGTTTCAAAATTAAAAAAACGCGATGGCATAATTGTAATAACTCCGAACTTCACTACCCCTAAAACTCAGCGAGGGTAAAATCAGAAATTTGAACGTATTCGAATTCTACAGCCATTTTTCAGAGAAAACCTTTCTCATTCCTGCTATAGCACGACTCGCACAAAGCCTGAAGCACAAGAAATTTGAAGATAAACTGAAAACAAATCAAAATCAACTGTCAAAAACTCCCAAACCATCAACAAAATCCTCAAACAATCATGAAAACTCAAGGTAATATGTATTTCTTTGTTATTTTTCAGAAATTTCATTTATTTTTTTAGTGATTATACGATGTTGTTTTATCAGTTTATGTTTGCTATAAACATTCATTTAGCGTTATATTATGATAATTTAATAATATATTTTGTATTTTTGTAAGCACAACACTACAAAAATCTAATCTTGAACAAGCTGTGTTTATTTTATTGGATGATAATTGATCAATTTCTTTTTCATTTCGCTTATGACGAAAATATGTATAAAAGTCCTAACCCTACCAGTTTTTGTGTATATTTTTCAATTTAGTATTTTAGCAATATCATTTTCTATTTTAGCACTCTCATGGCCTATTTTAGCACTCTCATGACTTATTTTAGCATGTCACTTGTTTTAGCATTAGCATGACTACTCTTATTCCAGCAGATCAATCTCATGTAGAGTGTCTCTCTCAAAAGCCTCATTGTAGTTCTTCCCCCATTCTTCCTCGAGAACTAGCAATACAAGTGCCAGCAATGTATTTAAGAATTGATCAAAATGATTGTGATTGAGCTTAGGTGATGAAGATGAGGTGGAGGGAGTGGCAAAGAGCATGGCTGCTCTAACAAGATGATGAGAGAGTTTAATGTTGGGATGTTTGATCATTGTCAGAAGATGAAGAGGAACAACATAAGAAGAGAAGAAGACAGTCGAAGGTGGTGGTGGTGTCGTGGTGATGCTGCAATCGATCATTCTAATTTTAGCACTGTCATTTCCTATTTTAGCACTGTCGTGTTCTTTTTTAGCATTGTCATGACTTATTTTAGCATGACTTTTGTTTTAGCATTAGCATAAAAAAAATGTCATCGACATTGTAAAAAAACCACGAACTGTGATTAAAGTAACTGATTCACAATCCCGATTTCTACTTTATTCTTTCAATTCAATTAATTAATACTTTTTTTAAAATGTTAGTTTATTTTTTTTAGAATGTGGAACATAATTAGTGTGGTTTGACAACATACAACACTCGAAAGGCCTACATAATTATACTTTCAAGATTACTATACATTTTTATTAATAATTCAAGAATTTTGAAATTATACATTTTGAATATCGGGCATGTAAAATTATGCATACTTAAGTTTAATAGGTATTCATCTTATTTTATGTGTCACTATACTAAATTGATAGCTATATTTGGCTTTTTTTTAGTTCAAATATAATTTCCCCCAGCATTTTCACGTATTAAAAGTAAAAGTAAAATATAATTGCAACAAAATGATAATAAACGTTGTTTCAAAATATTTTAGAGCATTTATGTACTAAAACATTGCGCAATGTGTCCATAAACCTGATAATTAGCACTGTCATGGCCTTTTTTAGTACTGTCATGGCCTTTTTTAATTTATGCAAGCTATTATGGATTAGATTTGCATATATATGAACGATTATGAGAGGATCGTGGTCGATCGATCTAATGCTCTCGATCATTTCTTACAATCCTAAAAGCTGAGACCTATAGGCTGTAGCAAACACAAAAGACAAAGAGTAGAACCCCTTGCTCTCCGAATTTTGTCGTTGGGGCTTGGGATTGAGAGCAGAAAATTCTGTAATCATGTTGGTCTATGTGACAAAATTAGTGAAGTTCGAGAGAGAACTTCTTTACATCGATCTATACAAGAGTGTAGCTCAAAACTGAGACATCGGCTTGAGAAGTCGAGTGAATATACACAAACTCAATGCTTTTCCCTGCAGCCAAAGAGTGGATACAATCTGGGAAGAAATAATAGTCACCTGCCCTGTTGAGACCCCATAGAGGGCCATACAGATTCAATATACGAAGCTTCAAACTTTTCAAGTTCTTTGAATATTTGTTTGTAACTATTGCTGAGTATCTGTAGAAAGTCCTTCCCTCATCAATCCACGACGTTGTCACCTTCTGATCAACAGAAATCATGCTCAACGAAGCTCCTGCAAAAGCAATATGAATTTAATTTCTTGAACCATGCTCTGTTTAATTAACAGAATGATACTCTAGGCACCTACCTTGGCCTTGATAATTTCTAGTTGGTTTTACATTAGCAATTGGTTTACTAGGTAGCTCAAATGAAACAACAACAGAGAGATTAATAATTAATATCAACAAATCTTGAAAAAAGTTGAAGAAAAATTAAACATATAACATACAATTCTGTAATCATGTCTAGTTAATATTTAGATTCACAAATCTGAGTTTCCAGTAGTTTTATGTAACATTTAGCACTGGTATTTGAATTCTGACATTTTAGCACTTTTATAAAGTATTTTAGCACTTGTAGTTTCTACTTTAGCACGTATGTTTCCTTGTTTAGCACTGTTGTTAGACACATGCTAGAAATATTAAAACCATTATTAGCAATGCAAAAAATGAAATATCAGCTATGACATTCCTTTTTTAGCACTAGTATTTGAATTCTGAAGTTTTAACACTGGCATTTTGACTTTTAGCACTTACAAATTATTTTTTAAGACCGCTACTATCATATAAGACTACCAGGTTTGTCAAGTTAATATTTAGATTCACTATTCTGAGTTTTCAGCAGTTTTATGCAATATTTAGCACTGGTAATTGAGGTTTTAGCACTTGTCATTCCTTTTTCAGCACTGGTATTTGAATTATGATGTTTTAGTACTTTTATAAAGTATTTTAGCACTTGTAGTTTCTACTTTAGCACTTACGTTTCCTTGTTTAGCACTGTTGTTACACACCTGCTAGAAATATTAAAACCCTTATTAGCAATGCAAAAAATGAAATATCAGCTATGTCATTCCTTTTTTAGCACTAGTATTTGAATTCTGAAGTTTTAGCACTTTTATAAAGTATTTTAGCACTTTTAGTTTCTACTTTAGCACTTACATTTCCTTATTTAGCTCATTGTTCAACATCTTCAATAGCTCAGTTTGTAGTCTATGATCTCGTCAGGATGTTGATGTTCCTTAAAAAACCTTCATCCATTCAAATAAAATCCTACAAGCATTAATACAACTCATCAACATACAAAATAAATCCAAAAATAATCTCATCTCATAAATCAGTAAAACAAGAAAAGATAACTGGTTGTTCAAATTCATTAACTTTTATTTAATTATAAAAATTATATTGTATTATATGTCTATAAAATTGAAATTTTATTCAATTGAGATGATCCAGACAATCTAATTTTGTTAAACTAATTTAGGTGATTTTCCGAAAAATGTCTGCGCAAGTCAATTTACCGCAGACATGAGAGACGAGGGATATTCCCCTCCCCCAATTCAAATACTACTACTACTATGGGAGTATGGGAGCTATTTTTTATTTTATTTTTTTCTGAAAAGAAATAGATTTTCCTAAAATTCAAATAAGATCAAGAGAAACAATGTTCAATAGTTAATTCAATAAATTATCATTCCACACAAACTGTACTCCGGCAATAAACTTTTTAAGAACTTTAAATTAAATTCCCTTGATTCAGTCATCGATTTTTTCTTCTAACTATTATAATTATATCTGTACGTATACATAATTGATCTTTAATATCCTATATTTGAAGACATTCTAGCAGTGTTAATATAGTGCTAAAGTATAAACCACTAAATGGAATAGTTCAGCAGTTTTAGCACTTGCATATGCTTTTTTAGCACTTTCCATTTCTTTTTTAGCACTAGTAATTGAACTCTAGATTTCGCATTCTACTTTAGCACTGAAGGTTTATACTTTAGCACTTACGTTTCCTTGTTTAGCACTGATGTTACACACCTACTAGAAATATTAAAACATTTATTACCAATGCAAAAAACAAAATACCAGCTATGCATATTTAGAATTATAAGAAAGAATAATACTATCATTATACCTTCTTCTACTTTGCTATTTAATTAAGAGAAATATTATATATATGATGCAGTAATTAGATTTCATTGCAGTTAATAACATGAATAGACTCACTTTGGACATTTGTTTGTTTTAGAATACATTCCACACTCTACCTCCGACTTCAATTTTAGTGAAGAACATTTTGTTTTTATGTATTCTATAAAAATCAGGGATTTCATAAAGAAGTTAAATTTTCTTATCTTATGATGATATATTGTTAGAAATTCAATGGTGTATACTCCTTTAATTTTTAAAACTTTACATAAAAGACAAGAAACTTTTGTTGAAATTAATAAAAAAAGAAGAGAAAATCTCATATTTAAACGAGCTAGAAACATAAATAATGAAAATTAGTAGTATCTAATCTATTGAAATGATGTTACTGCATCATATATATAATATTTCTCTTCATTGCAGTTAGATATATCATGTGTCCTATCTCAAAAAAAAAGAAGATATATCATGTGTCCTACTGCATTTACTTGCTCATTTATATGTATCATGGATCAATAGTAAAACATTTTAAACACACAGCAAAGTTAAGGGAAAGTCACTTAATTTTCAAGTTCATTATTAAGTACAATTTTGGGACATTAAAAAAAATCCAAATAGAAGACTACTTTTGTGTACGGGTTTGACCTTTTTCTATATATGAGAGATTCAATCTCAGAATGCGTTTTTGGCATAAAACACGTATGTAGCACTAATGCTAAGTGATTAATAAAAGACGTATATAAGCACTTAGTACTACTTGCATATGTTAATATAGTGCTAAAGTATAAACCACTAAATGGAATAGTTCAGCAGTTTTAGCACTTGCATATGCTATTTTAGCACTTTTCATTTCTTTTTTAGCACTAGTAATTGAACTCTAGATTTCGCATTCTACTTTAGCACTGAAAGTTTTCATTTTAGCACTGAAGGTTTATACTTTAGCACTTACGTTTCCTTGTTTAGCACTGATGTTACACACCTACTAGAAATATTAAAACATTTATTACCAATGCAAAAAACGAAATACTAGCTATGCATATTTACAATTATAAGAAAGAATAATACTATCATTAATAGAAAAATAAAATATAATGTATCTAAGTCATTATATCTATAAAAATATATGACATGTACATGCTAAAATAAGTCATGACAGTGCTAAAATAAAAAATGACAGTGCTAAATAGTGTTGTTGCTGCTGTTGCTGTGTATGAAGCGAAGAAGGGACCATGGACTCCCGAGGAAGATGAGAAATTGGTGGAATATATCACCAAACATGGCCAAGGAAGCTGGCGTTCTCTCCCCAAGCTTGCAAGTTTAATTGTTTCAAGCATTAATCATGCTTGCTTATAATTAATTTCATATCAACAATAACTTTATTGTCATTGTGAATCACCAATCTATCAATAGGAATTTATCACTGGTCTTTGCCTCTCATATAATTAATGTCAATCCTAAATATTGTGCAACATTAATCCTACTACAATTTAATTGGAATATTTTTTCCATGAATTGCTATACAGGGCTTCTTCGTTGTGGGAAGAGATGTCACCTGCGTTGGACTAACTATCTTAGGCCAGACATTAGAAGATGTCCCTTTACTAGTGAAGAAGAGAAGCTTGTCATACAGTTACATGGGATTCTTGGAAACAGGTTGATTTGATTTTGCATTTTTGTATATATATATATATATATTGATTGAAGAAATGGAAATATGGAATGGTGTGATTATGATTATGATTTTAATTCATGATTAGGTGGGCTGCAATTGCCTCTCAGCTAGCTGGAAGAACAGACAATGAGATAAAGAATCTATGGAACACTCATCTGAAGAAGAGGCTGCTAAAATAGAAAATGACAGTGCTAAAATAAAAAATGACAGTGCTAAATAGTGTTGTTGCTGTTGTTGCTGTGTATGAAGCGAAGATGATGAAGTTTCAAATGATGACTGGAGTCTCTGCATAGTCTCACCATTATCTTCTTCATTATCACCTCCCATTTCTTCAATTCCAAACACTCTCATACACTTTATGGATCAAACTCCAGATCACAGAACCTAATCAAATACAAACTGAACAATACATCTCATCAACAACTAAATAATTCAACACACCGACATATCAATCAACAAAAATCGCGATCGATTTACCAATATACAGATTTAAAAAAAATACAAATTAACTTATAAATCCATTAAACTACTAGCATCCGAAGACACAACAAAAGGGGAATAAAACGTAGAAAGAAACGAGAAAAAGGTGGAGTTAATTTACCGGAATATTTACTCCACGGCGGTGGTGGTTCAGCGAGAGTTTATCCGCCCTTCTCCTCCACCTCCACCTGTGTCTCCTTCTTCATCTTGTTCAACGCCGCTGATATGTCCGCCTTTGCCGCCTTCATCATCTTCGCTTAACAGAATTGATAAATTACAGAAATAACCTTGGTTCATTAAAAAGTTGATAATATTATTGCCACCGCGTTTTTTTAAGTATATAGCATATCTTGGCCATCCAAATATACCAGATCTATGGCTCATATTGGTTCTCTGTTCTCATAGGAGGGTTTAGTTCTCACTTGATCCCATCTATATATATATATATATATATATATAGGAGTTGGATCAAAAATACACTTTTTTCTGGTATAGGAATTAGGAACCCATCTTATACTGTCCACCTAGATGATCTAATGACTGAGATTAAATGTCCAAGTCAAGGCAAAAAAGAAGGAGGCAGGGGTAAGGTTGTCAAATCTCAATAAAAAAGCTGATGTCATCACTTTTTAAAAAAAATCTTAAAAACTTTGAACAACCACAACTCACTCGTTTCAAATCGGATCAACGCAAATAATATACCAAATTAAAGATCTTTTCATGCTTTTTAATTCAAGATGAGTCATGG
>BRKX01000019.1:27024476-27341976 GCA_026008535.1 Perilla frutescens
ATATATATGCAATTGGTGGTAGAGAAATGAAAAACTCAAAACAATGAGCAACTTGACCAACTTGACTTTAAAATCAACAAGTATGTTTGTATTTATACAACATAGATATATATATATATATATATATATTTTAATTTATCTTTATTTATTTAAATATTTTCTTAATTGTTAGTTTATTTTATTTTATTTTTAATTGGAGGAGGTGAATGTGGATATCAAACTCTAGTCTCTGACCATAACATGAGTGAAGAATAGCCCTAGACTACAAGTCCACATTTTTTTTATTTTAATAAACCAATTTGATTAATTTGAATAAAAATGTATTAAAATAGAAAGCCTGACAATTGCCTTGTTATGTTCCAAACAAAGGATAAATAATTTGTAGCATTCATTTTCCTCAGAATCATAATTCTAGAAAGGGAGTTTCTAAATACACCACTAAAATTACTCTTTACACTACACTTATTCCATGCACCACTATTTTTACAATTTGCACCTCGCCCATTTACATTAATGCCCTTCAGTGTAAAAAAATATGTTCAGAAACACAATTTCGAACACATTCAATTTGTTCGATAATATTAATTCGAACGACACTTGCTTTGAAAAATATGGAATTGGTTCAAAAATTCAAGTTCGAACATCCTCACTATGTTCGAACTTCGATTTTCAAACACAACTTTAAAACAAAAAAAAAACATGTTCGGAAAAATAATTATGAAGAAGTTCAAGTTGTTCGACAATATTAATTCGAACGACTTCTATACTTAGAAAAATATGGAGATGGTTCGAAAATTAAAGTTCGAACATCCTCCTTGTGTTCGAACTTCGACATTCAAACACCTTGGGTGTTCACACTTAATTTTATTAAATGGTATTTACGTAATTTCAAAATTATTTTAACTTTTCATATTTTCTTTTGTGGTGCAAAGAGTAAAATTGGTGGTGCATTTAGAAACTTCCTTCTAGAAATCATAATCCTGTACAATTTTACTTTCCAGTCAACCAATTGAGCTCTTAATTAGAGGAATATTGGTGTTAACTGCCAATATCCCGATCGAGTTGTAGTATTACTTTGTTAAATTGGATAATGTGATCGATTAGATATGTGATCAAGTCCCTTTCTCTTTAATTTCTCTATTGAATTAGGTAATTCTCATCTTAATTTAATGTTTGCAAGTCGTGTTTGTTCAGGAAAGAATGAGAAAGGAAGAAAAGTGCAAAAACCTATCGAGGTTAATTAAGAATTGAAAAAATATACATGAAAAGATTGATGAAATTATTAAAAAGAGAAGATTAATCAATTATAAAATGGCTCAATATTAAAAAGTATATTCTACTCCATTGAATGGTTGGCTTGGTGATTGATGAGATGATTTGACTCCAAATATTACAAATTCGAATATAACCAATACTTTATAGGTGTGATTCGCATGCTATCGTTGATATTTAGCTAGAGCAAACTCTTGAGTATCATTTTAGAAACATATCAAATTAGCTGGAAATAGAGTTTTGACGTCTAAATAGAGACTTAAATAGTCACAATTGATGTTCTAAGAAATATTCGAAACTGACTTTTCTGCCTTCTAACTTTTCGTCATTGCCGAAGTGAGACTTCAATTTCATAGTTTAATAGTTGCCTCTTTAATTTTTTCTTGAAAAGGACAAATAACAAGAAAACAAATTAGAGAAGATACAAAGAACTTTCTCAACTCAAATTTTCTGAATTCTCTCGTCTAAACTTTACTTGTGGTTTGTGAAGAATGAAGATAATCATCAAAAATAAACAAATTATAAACCATTTTCCACACACACACACACACACACACACACATATATATGTATAATCAAATAAATAATTAATCGACCATTGCAATAATTATAATAGGAAAACAAATGCAAAATTACTTTTATAACTTCAATCCTCTATAATATATAGCCTAAACTACTAATAGTAATTAATTATTCAAGGTCTAAAAAATTTCATGACCGACGACTAAAACCTGAAGTATTTTTTTGAAAAAAAAATAAAATTTGTTCAATCACTACGTGATGAAGATCTTGAAATCGGAAGTTGTGAAAATCTAACTACACTATCCTCTGCCACACTACAAGAAGATTGTTTACATGAAAAAATGGACATATTCTTCTTCATGATGACTCCAAACCTTTGATCTCCCTTACCCTTTTTGGTGCTCTTTGTTACCTCTCTGTAGGCGATAAGAAAAGGATCATCGATCTTCTTTATGCCCTTCTTGGAAAAGCTCCTCGACGGCGGCTGAAACGCACACGGCGGAAGAGGGATGTTCATGTCATGATAGGAAACCCTAGAGTTCTCCGCCGGACATGGCGGAGGCGGCAGCTTTGGAGGCGGTACGACGTCGCGGTGGTGATGTTGTGGTGGCGCCGCCTTGCTTACGCCGGGCTCGTTCTCCCAAGAGAAGGGAATGTTTCTTTGTGAGTGAACCTTGCTACTCATCATCTTTGAGAATTAAAAATAAATAAAAAATATTGTGGTCGTGAAAAAGGATAAGAGGGGTATATATGTGTGTTAGGGGATGTTTGTTTATGATTTATATTGGATGTTTTATCACGTATTTTACACTCTTCAACGGCAAATCTAACATGAGGTTAAGCAAATGAAGCGTGAAATGGTGGGGTTTCGAAACTTTTCAACAAAAAGGGATCATTAAAAATAGAAAATGAGTACACAAACATACGTAGATGAGGGAAGAGAGAGAAACAAAGCAATTAAATATATAATAAGTAATTAAGATAATAGATATTTCATATTTGAGTAGAAAAGTATGCGAAGAAGTTAGGGAGAAGATGCCAAACATGGAATAATTGACCGAGTTGACGCTTTGGCAATTTCTTGCATTCTTTAATACAGCCAAATTCGATTTCTAACTAATCTTTTTCTTTAGTTGTAATATGTGTTGTTAATTTTCGATGGATTTATGGTATGCTACAAATCTTGATGAACTTTAATTAAAAATTACATGTGCCAACATCTTAAAAAGCATGTGATTTTGTGTTGTGTATCATGTTCCAATCATGTATTTACATTTATTGCAAAAGTGCAATACAAATACTATGGCCTCTTCTCTCTCTCCCCTCAACTTCAATTCCCACCAACATTGCTGCAAGCTATGAACAAGTCATCACGCCCGATTTACTCATTCTGTGTAATTTGCAGATTATTACACTAATTCATAGGTTTTTCAAGTGTGATTTATCTCTTCTATGTGGATTCCATGCATGCTAATACACAGGAAACGAAGTTTACTCAATGTGCGAACCCTCGGATAGCGGTTGCGGGTTATCTTCGTCATCAAAAGGAAAAAGAAAAATAATGAATATACAATTTGTTAAACAAGTAGTCTTTCACTATTAAATTTATTAATTAATTTTTTTTCTATTTTTTCTCCAATTTTAATTTTGTGCTTTAATTAGTTTAAATATACAATTATTAATTATGGCTCATCCCATCCAATTAAGGTAGATAATTATTTTTCAATATTTAATTTTTATTTTTTGGTTAATGATTGAGTATTGGCGCACGTTGATTATTTTGTAATTATGATATTTTTAATTTGAATCGGTTGATAAATATTGAATATGATCCATTATATATGTTCTACTTAGTTTTTATTTTTACAATATTTATTATTAAAATTATAAATTTAATAATAAATATGAAGTGAAATACAAAAAATAATATAATGTGTAACATGCAATTCAAAATCCAATTTGAAATCATTGAATCAATGTTTGAAAGGCGCGGAGGTGGAGCCTCTCCCGTAATCAACATATCGAGTCCTCATTAATTAAATTGTTGCCAATTTCATGCAATCAATGCTTTTACGATGTTAAAGATCAACACTGTATACGCTTAATTATATGTTCGAACCAATTTATTCAATATATGCTACATGATGATTGGGTGAATAATAAATCCAGAAGTTGATTTGGGCAAAAAGAAATATTGTATTTATTCATGAATAAATGATCAGATATTATCTGTCATTCAATTACAAGATAATACTCACATGTATATGTATTGAGGCAATATATAATTTTTGATTGAATCAATACATCACGGAATGCTTGAGTGCACACATTAAGTATCTTAATTAGGTTACAAGAATAGGTTATATTTAAATGGCGAATGACGCATTACAAAAAAAAATAAAAAAATACAAGCAATAGATATTAAAATATAGAGAATTCAAAATTATAAGACACTATTATATTATATATGGCCTGGGTTTATTTCTTATTCCATTTTATTTTTTATAATATTCCACGAACTTTGTAACTCGATTGTATGACTCATTCACATATGGATAAGTGAGCGGAGCTTGATCTCAATAATAATGATGATCATAATGATGTTGTGTTATGAAACAAAAATATAAAAAATAAAATCGTAATATTTTATGCTTAATTGAATAACAAATGAGTTTTCGTTTCAAAAAAAAAAAAAAAACGAATTTTTTTGATGAATCGAGATTTGATAATTTTAATAAATTAACAGCAGGTCATGTAGGTTGAAAGTATATATGCTATCAAACTCAATTAATGGCACACATAAATTGACAGCCTCCTAATTAATCAATTTAAATTTGAGACTGATTCATAATCCAATAACATTTTTCAGCTGGCCACCGTTTGTTTGATTTGTCTACAAGAAAATGAAACAATATACAATCCAAATCCGGAAGCAAATTTTAGACTTTTTTTACGTTTAGTTCTAATAAATAACATAAATATCATTTTCTGTTACTAATCACTAATCAGCAATTAACCTGTCCGTTTTCATGTACTTAAAAAATGTTTACCTTTGAAATCAAACTATCAAATAAACCACAGAAAATTTAAATTTAATGTAGAAAGAAGACTTTTTACTTCAACAGAATGCTAGCTTAGCCATCCTTGTCTCTTGTGAATTGTGATAACGAATTTCTTCCAACTTCAAACAAATACAACTGGTTAATTTAGTATTTATAAACTTACATTATATTATATCCAACACGCAAAAAATGCACACCCACACAAAATCATTTGTATTTAAATTAAAAAATAATGGCTTACCCCCCCCCCCCAATATTTATAAGGGAAAGATTTAAGTAATATTTTTAAATAGATTTAATATGTTTTAAAACAAGTACTAATACCATTATTGTAAAATATTTACAATGATATTATTTATATGTTCTAAAGTATTAGTTTATATTAAAAAGATTACTTTGATTCATGCCATGCAACCGCTTTACACAAGGTTTTGTAACCTAATCATTGATCACCTTTTCAATCAGCAATTTTTAAAAATAAATTAGATTATTAAAAATATAATTATATTGATTAATTCAACGGAATCTTTAAGTAAAAAATAATACTCCCTCCGTCCCATTTATATAGTCTCTTTTACTATTTTGAGGTGTCCCAATTATATAGTCTCATAACTATAAATAGTATAAATTTTCATAGTAATATATAAATATACCCTTGGTATGTATTGAAAATTAAAATTTAACCAATTAAATTCTTAAAAGTCATAAATTTTAAATAAGGGTAATAATATAAGTTAAGCTTTAATGTCTTATTTTCATAAATATTTTTAATCTACGTGTGAGGATAAAGTGGACTATATAAATGGGACGGAGGGAGTAACTTATTGAGAATATTTTGTTTTCAGATGTCATGGTCCACACCAAAGAAGAAGAGTTGAAAGATTTGATCAATCCATTTATTTGGAAGCTCAATAATGATACTAACACGATGACAACCCCAACCTACTGATCGAATGGATAATTTATGAACAAAAGTCTCAAATTCAAATTACACTAATACTTTCTAGATTTAACCTAACTATCATCACATGATTTATGTAACGCAATTTAATAGATTTAACCTAGCTATCATCACATGATTTTTGTAACGCAGTTTATTTGCACAATCATCTAGTAACGACCATCATAAAAAAAAAAATAAAAAAAAATCCTCACTCAAATTGATAAGTCGCCATCTCTCTGTCAAGTGTCATTATTCAATTCATTATATTGGAATAGAGGTGTGCACATACACTCCATTTTGGGAATATCACCATTTTAATATTTTTTTCCAAAAGTATAACACGTACGCGCTATTAGATGCTAGTCAATTACAATTAATTAATTACATTTTATGCAATGGGACGATAAATTCCCAACATTTAAAATATATCGAAATCAAAACGCTATTACTAAAGATAAAATGGGAAATTTTAGACTAACCCCCATTAATTTATAAAATATAAAAATTAATATGACATACATTTTTACCCTTAACTCTCAAAAACGTAAAATTGTATCATAACCCCTACACTATGTAGCTCTCATCTGTTTTAATATAACTAAAACAACAAGAAGTGTTATAATACAAAATTATATAATATTAGACCCCTTTTACCCTTTTTTTGTAACTAATAAAAGCTAAAGAAAAAAAAAAGGCGAGAGAATAAAAAAAATTAAATGCATGTATGAATTGATGGACTATATATTTTATAAATCAGTGAAGACTATACATGAGAGTAAAACGGGAGTTGTGTTTAGAGTTTCCTACACAAAATAACTAAAACAAGTCAAATATGTATACCATCATATTTATTGTTTATGTATATGTATTTGAATGATCAGCCCATTTTTGAAATGTATTTCATTAGTTGCTTGTAAATTTTAATTTCTTGGTTGTTAGAACGCGAAGTCTTTTTTTTTTTTTTTTTAATTTAATGCTTATATTGATGAAAAATCTTATTATAAGTTAGCAGCCATGAACTTTCTCCTTGTGAATTTGATGTTATATTAAAATGCTTGAATATTTTTAAAGCAACTGGTGTATGTACATATATTATTTGGACATTCTCAAAATACTAATTTTTAATTCAAAATCTCCTCCGCAGCCTTAACATTTTGTATGTGCAGCATATTTTATGTTATTACATCTCATTTTCTTTTCTGTATCTTGTCAAATGTTAACATCGGTCCTTATTCTTGCAGCATATCCTCGTCTGATAAATATATAAATTTAAAGAAAAATCAATGCACTTCCGACTTCCAAGTCATTAATAACTCAAATCTTTTTTTTTTTTTTTTTATTCAATCATGTGACAATCAAATCATGAGAAATAATATAAACCAATTAAAAAAAATAGTAAGCATGGATTCACAAAAGAATACAGATAAGCTCTGGAGACTCACATCCTACAATTTTATCGGTTCACTGAAAACACATAAAAAAAAAGTGTGAGACCATTTTATGTGTTAAATTTCATGAGATGAGCTAAGATTTAGATCCAAATTTATAATTTATTGATGTTTTATTGTGTTTGGATTCAGATCTTAACTCATTTTATAATTTTTGACGCGTAAGCCCGAAATGGGCAATCAACTTTCAAGCAAGAGGGGTTTTTTTTTTTTTCCAATCCTTTGCTGTGGGGCAAAAGGGCTTTTCTTCTAATTAAAAACATTATGAATATGGGCTTAGGGGAAAGGCCCATAGGATATCGAGAAATAGATCCCACTCATCTTACTATTTGAGGCATCGTAACTATAATATTTGTGTTTAAATTTTAAAATAATCTCAAACGTTTTATTTTACTTAATGACTGTCATAAAGCATTGTAGAGAGTGTTTCTAGAACTTGCCTTCCACTTCTGTACTTGTTTAAACATTTCTTAATCGAAACATTTTTGGGCCTGTTTAATTTCTTACTATAACTCTTTTTCTTTACGCTTAAATAAACTTCTCCTTTAACTTGTTAATGCATTTCGCAGGACATTCTCATGAGAAATTATAACCATAGATTTTTGTTTTACTCTTCACAGCCCACATTATTTGATAGAATATCAATGTAAATACTATAAATTTTTTTTTTCTCTTAAGCCCCAACACCAAAAATCCTACACTTTCATCATTTTTCTATAACTGATAAAAAAAAAAAAAGGAAACAATGTGGCATAAAATCGTAACTCTTTCCATCTGGCCACACATTTTTTATAAGTAAGAAAATCGAGAGAACATACAAAAGAAAAAAAGGCGAGAGAAATCGAGATTGTCATAAAATATGGACATAAAAAAGCGCACACCACACTACAAGAAATTCGCATTTTAGCGACGGATCCTAACGACGGACTCATTTTCGTCGGAAATAGTCTGTCGTTATCATTTTACGATTTGATAATTTTAAATATTTATTGTTAACGATGGACGATATTCGTCGTTAGGTATTTAACAGATTAAATTAAATTAAAATAAAATGGTAACGAAGGACGTGTTCGGTTGTTAGATAATTGCTATAAGTACCCTTTTATGTTGCCTCCTTGCCCCCAATTGTGAGGAGCAATTTTGCCAGTGGTATCAGAGTAAAAAATTATCTGGTGATTGCAAAACTGACAAATAGTTCAGCAATTTTCTTGACTTATGGTCTTTGTATAATTGTATATGTGGTGCCTGAATGGTACAATAATCAATCTGTATTGCTTTGGTAATTATGGGAATTAGAAACACATATTTCTGTTTAAGTTGAAACAAATGCCTTTAAATCTTTATATATCCTTTATTTCCTTCCATTTGGTAGATAACTCGTTCAGTACCTAAGTGTTCTGGCAATAGACAATAAAAGTCAATCTAAGAGGTACATTAATCATTAAATCTTTCAGCATCAAAACTTTGTATCAGACTCAACATCAAAACAACGAATCTGAAGCACAAGTGTGAAACCTGTAAAGAAAAATAAAAAAATATGAAATAGAACAATTGCCTTAGTTTAAAGGAGACATACTTGATCTGTCTTCAGTTGCTGGCTCATCATCACTTCCTTCGTCGTTCAGCAAATAAATCTCTTATTGAAATCTGCCATTCATATGCATTACACTGAAAAGAAGAAAAAAATCACACTAGTCATAAAACTGCCTCAAAAATTCTTGAAAAACTATTTTAATACACATGGCTAATAAATTATCTGTTTAAAATTAATATCTTGTAGGAGTCGTGAGTAATTATTTTCTTATCTGGGGAAATTTGAAATCAGTTGTTTTATTCAGATTATATAACGAGGAAAAATATATAATTTAGACCACATATATTGCTGAACTAATTTTAACCCGAGTCCAAAAACTTGGAAAATTACCACTAGAAAAGCACCGGTTGAAATCGTCTATTACACTAAGGTGTTACATCAAGTGTTACACCATATGGATGAATAAGTCAACAAATACAATGTGTGATAAGAATACACAAACATAAGGAATTATTGTTCACCTTCAAATTAGAAGGACATTCAATTTTTTCCATATGGAATCTTGTTTTTTTTACTCACACACCCGACTTATTGATACATCATTTTTCCCAAAATGATCCACAGTAACTTCTCCCACTCAATAGAATGAAGCAAATATAAGTGTTAAGTAATTCCGTTGATCTAAATGATACCGAAAAGAACTTAAGCATGAAGAGTTTTTATTCTTCAAAAGTTTATTTATCAAAAGTATTCCATCCTACATATAATCGTAGGCCAAGAATAAATAGAAGCTTGTTGCGGAATACAAAAAGAGAACAAATACTAAACTCTAATTAAAGAGAATGTAACAGCAGCAACAATTAATTAAGAAGAGAAAAAGTCTAAGCACCCTTTGGATGATCCAGCCGTTCCAAATAACCAAGTGCAATATGATCCACATCACCTATGATATTGAGGAGATTCGAACCCGTGACCTTTGATCTCCAAGTAAACTCACCCCATAACTAGGTCATCCCCACCGAGACTCCATATGGAATCTCTTTTAGATCCACTAAAAAAAAAAAATCTAAATCCATTTAATTCCTATGCATGTTTTTCAAATTTTCCCTAGGAATAGAAAACCCAATAGCATGAATATTTTCTGAATTCATTATCATCACCGGAATCATGAAGACATAGAAAACCTGAAATGAGATTAATTTGAGGACAAATCAAAAGCATAATATATATTCTTGAAGAAGAAGACATGCAATACATATTTCATCATTTCCTCAAAATATTCAACTCATGCTATGCGGCAAATTAAAATTGTATTGAAGAAAAAGGAATACATATAATCAAACTATATGAATCTATTCATGACGAAAGAGAACTACCAAAACATCAGTTGATTTTGTGTGATGAAGAATTTTGCTAGCTCTAGCTAGATTATTTTTTTCTTGATGAGTTCCTCTGTTTCAGGATTTATTTTTTTTAGTTTTTTGTCTAATTGTTTCAGATTTTTCCCCCTAGATCATGGTGAAGATGAATTCATACTCTTGTTCTTGGTTTACTGATTTTATGGTGAAAAGAGATTTCATATATATGAAAATTATTGATTTTCCTTATTTGAAGGTGAACAATAATTCCCTATGTTTGTGCATTCTTATCATAATTTGTAACCATAGATGTAACACTACAGTGCAGTAGACCATTACAACCGCACCAAGTCATCAAAAATGGAAAAAAAATATAGAATTAGCAAAAAGGGACCGACCTCTTTATTTTCTATTTCAATATTCATGGGAGATTGGGAGTTTTAACCGTTTGGGCCAACTTTTTATTTCCTTGATTGGAGTAAAATGTTTTTTTTTTTTGGTGGATAATCAGTAGTATGATACATGATTTAACAGTCAATACTTTGGATTTTTTAAACGGGTAAAATATGTTGCAAATCTGTTACCTCTTGTCTCTTTTATTCAGGGGCTGTTATTACACTGCTTATAGTTGTAACTGTTTTCGGTAAACTGTAACCTCTTGTCACTTTTATTCGTAGCTGTACTTGTTTTCGGTACACCTGCTAGAGCTGAAAGCTATACAATCGAGTCGAGCTTCAACGAGTATGAACTCTCCAAGAATGTCCGTCTCAAAAGCAAGGAAACGCAAGTAATTTATATGTACCATGATGCATACATATAACTACAAGAGTTGGATCGAAAGGTGTCAATTGGGAGCAGGACATACCCAAAAATAAACGAATGAAAACGTGGGATCTGGTAATTTACAAATACATGGGTGAAACTGCTACATGTTAATTAATTATATAATAAAAAAGTAGAATACCACAAGTAAAAATGTTACAAAAGAATCGATAGTTTTAGTTGTGTTCTCGACGGATTCCCAAGACCAAAACTACAGGGATTCCACCTTCCCTTCAATCGGGGCCTCAAGAGGAGTTGGGAGGCGCGATGAATCGCTAAATTATCAAATGCCTCGTTTCCCGGGTAGCTCAGTCTGCTGGCACAAATGTCTTCTCCTCGTAATACTTCTTTTCGCTTGCTTCTTTCTTGGCATTCCGTTTCTGTTGAAAGTGAAGAACAGCAGCATTTTACTCATGCTTATGGGTAGTGTAGTAGACAAACGAATATACATGCATGTCGAGAGCTACGCTTTCACTAGTCACTACACACATCTAACAAGTATTAAGGTCCACAAATTGGTCAACTAAGAGTTAAAATGTAGCATCATCTAAAATCGCTCGAAAATCAAGTAAAACAAGTATTGCTGCTCGAAAATCAAGTATTGCTGCTCCATATACCGGTACCATCTAGAACATATAATTCTCCTATGTTGCGTTCATTCTTCCCCCCCCCCCCCCCTTCATTTTGTACTCAAATTATGAACTTTCTACAAATCTGGGAAATTAGAGGTTCAAACAGCTACAACTTAGGTAAAATAGGTTGAAGAAGAATACCTTATAAATCTCATGATTGGCAATAATCCTCTCTGTTATTGAAGTGGTAGTGATATCTTTTGGGCTCTCCATAATTTGGAAAATCCCCATCAATTTTGGAACCAAGTAAGGATCCGTTTTTCCCTGCATAATGCAGTCAACATTTTTAGTATTATGCACTCATCATACATTAGCTGTCTGCACTCGCCCTATATGCAAGTAAGAAAAAATTCCACTTACATTCAAGAAAGGGTTCTTCTCAGCGACTGTCCCATGTACAACCAACGATATATTGAAAGTTGTCATCTTTAACATGCCAAATATGCGAAGATGACAAGAAAATCAGTAACAGCCTCACAAAATAGCCAAAAGAAAATATTGTGATCACGACATGAAAACATGGTAAGGGAGGTGGTGTTCATAAGGATGAAGTTGTAGCTTCTCACTCCTCCAAAATCCAAGAATATTAAATGTTGTTTTCACAGTCATGCAGATGACAGGAAGCAAGACTCAACAACTATGCTTGGGGCATCAAATGTTAGGAATGACTGGAGGTCATCGAGGGAATGACAACAAAGCATCAATCATTAGAAGAAGATCAAATCTTTTGATATGTCTTAACATAATGATGCCCGAAAGTCCAAATTGCTTTTAACCATGGAAGTTCGGAAGAGCTGAAAAATCATATGTATGTCATTCAAGAAAAAAATATGTAATACATTTAGCTTAATCTAACATGATAGTCTCATTTCATTAACTAACTTCATTTCCGTCATTCATCTATCTTAAAGTGAGGCACCACTGGAACTACAAAGTTTTGGATTGAACTCGTTTGTTTTGACAGCAGACAACAAGAATCACTGATGTGCAGAGACACCTTACCATATCTTTCGTAACTTCCCAAGGTGCACCAATAATGACCTCATCAACATAACGACACCCCAGCACACTAAGGCTACGCTCATGGAGATTCATGAGTGGGAAACGATTGCCACGAAGCTCACTGCGAAAAAGGAAAATCATCTTCAATGTTAAATCGTTAAAAAAAATAATATAGCAGGTGAGCTAAAACACGTCTCTTTCTGGGATTTTGCTATCGTGAGGAGCATAGATGAGATTCATAAGAATATAAATTTATGACCATCGGAGCAAAAATTATGTGAATTATGCGGAGCAAACAAATCGTACCTCACAGTCTGGTCAGAATAAACACCAACAAGAAGGAAATCCCCAAGTGCCCTTGCATTCTTTAGAATCTGTAAACCCAAAAGTAAAGTGAAAAAAAATTAATTGGCAGTTAACAAGTAGCAGAACAAGCATTTCATTGCATATTTGAAAGTTAATTCCTTCAGCACAATGTTTGGGTCTTGAATCTAGTGGGGAACAGTAGGGAAGTAGTTACCATTTTTAGGGTTGTAGCTTTCTACTTGCTCTTTTAAAATTTGCCTTTTCTTTTACTAAAATGTAAGGCCAAAAGCGCACAAGGTAGACTAAACAAGAATCAAAGTACAATACTACACCTTAAACAGGTAAATATTCACTTCAAATAATCCTATCACTTTAGAAGCTACTAACTCATGAAGTCCTTTCATTGCCATTAGAAGCAGGATCGAAACTCAACGATAATAATTAAGAAATACAAGGTAAAACTATAGCTACATCTAGTTGAAAAAAAGTTTTGTGAACTGAAGCTTCATAAAATTCTATAATACCTCCACATGTCCAGCATGAAAAAGATCAAAACCACCATCAATGTAGACAACACGAGAATTCGGACCGGGCCCCTGAAATTAATCAGAAAACAGGAATTTTAACAGAAAAGCCTTCAACCAAATAAGGGAAGAGGCTATCATTAAAGTGCCACCGAAATCCACAAATATTATATGAAATTACCACAATTTTTCCACATTCTTATCAAAATTGTTAACATGTAAGCCAAGAACATTATAACATGTCAGGGCCCAGTCTGATGTATTATGTATAATCACTCTAATGAGTAAGCCATTGGAAGACTAATGAGTTCACTGTTCAAAGGTAAGTCCATAATTTGGCATCTGTCAAGTTTACCACAAACATAAACATCGAGGAAATTATTACTCAAACAAGACCCTAGAGAAGTTCTAATATTTGGTGTCCGGAGCTTATATATTTTATTATAGACAGATGATAATCCCTATATTTTATGGTTCCTTGAACTACTTACAAGACAGAGAAAAGATTATTACCAATCAAGAGGATACATAAATTCTGGAAATTTGGCTGCCAGAACTTATACATTTGATTACAGGACATGATCTCTATATTCTACTCAAGGTTCCTCAATCCACACCATATGAGACCTCTAAGAAGAACATTTTAAAATTTCAGAATATGAAATTTAGCCAATTAAAAAAAAAAAAAAACTTTGTAGGTCACCAATGTTGGCTGTGGATAATAGACTCATGTCATGTTAACGATTTAGGTTGACATTTACGGCAAGATAATAATAATATAAACAGAAGAGAGTCAAAGATACCTGGCCATTTGAAAATTGCACAATTCTTCTCGAAGTAGGTAGGAAACTCGAAATGTGGCCACCTTTGGCTTGGAATTTGTTAATTGAGTTGCAGTTTAAGTTTTCAACTTGAGATGATTCTGAGGATAGTTTGTCAGCATTAGCATCCTTTACCCAGGAAAGGATCCGTCCTGTATACATATCAATCAATACAAGAATTACAATCAGGTATAGTCATTGAGTGGTGCTTGATTGCTAGCTCCAAATTTTCCTTTGGGTGTATTTTATGGTAGTAAATAAAGTGACCTAAAGGGGAATAGCTCATAATTTGACATACAATCTGCAAATAAGAAATGTGAATAAGTTGAGGCATAAAATCATATTAGATTTGTATAAATATGAAAATGAATTGACCAGAAACTCCAATGACTATCAGGTTGGTCATTGTTGAATGAACAAAATACTAATATCCTGAAGCATGATAAATGAAAACAACACTTGAGTAGTTTAAGAAATTAAAAATAAGTTGCACCTTAAATCATTACAGGGTTCTTCCAACAATACCAAGAAGCCGTTGTTTGCTACAAACTTTAAAACGTAGAACACGAGGAATACAGTACCTACAATATCCGTACTGGAGACACCTTCAGTGCGTTTAATCTGCTTGTAGCGGCCAACTTTCTTAGCTAGAGCATAAGCATCGGTTCCATCAGGAAGAAGGCAGGGATCATCACCATGTATAATATAGTCAATGTTATGCTCCTTGAAAAGTTGATGCATAAATTCTTCTGTAATTTCATATGGAGCATTAGGAATGACTTCATCCACCCACTTTAGTCCACTAACAAGGGCCAGCCTAAAAACAAAAAACTAAAAATCACATTATATTGCAAGAATACAATCATCTATGATGTACCAATATAGTAATTGAAATGTTAAATCTGATCTGATCACAATCTTTGAAGTATATTTAGCTAAAAATTACTGACATAGTGGCTCTCAAAACAAGTAATATTGCCATATCTAAGGAAAGGGAAGCATGACAATAATCCAATGCTGTAGATAAATGAATTAGGCTACACATCCAACATCTCGTATTCAAAAAAACTGAATCAGATTACAAATCCAATACACTATACCGAATAAACAAATGAAAGGAAACACATTTCCAACATCCGGTCGACTGCTAGACAGAAAATATTAGACAATCGAACCTAAAAACCTTGGAACTGGAAGTACTTTTTAAATTAACATCATTACATATCCAGTATTTAATCAATTTAAAAATCTATAAAGGTGTGATAGAACTGGTATCGGCGATGTACTTATGGAATATAAAAATTCCAGTGAGAAAGTTTAAAACAAACACATAAATTTGCCCAAGTCACACATAAAGTACAGATAAGATGTTGTACACTGCTGCAGAATGCAGCATCATTGTTTTTTTTATTCCTCTTTATGCAAACACCCCCAGTTTATTCAACTATCCGGTAGTTACCCATGTAATATCAACTACCTCATTTAGTTTTCCAATAGTCAAATCAGTTCATGAATTCCTACTATCAAACTATCTTTCTTAGCATACTATTTATTATCTTTAAAAAGAGTTAAATGAATTTATTACAAATGTGTGATATTCATGTATACCTCTCTTCCATAGATAAAACTGGAGGGCCTTTATTAGCTATGATCTCTTCATCACTAACAACTCCAACAACCAACTCATCTCCCAGTGCCTTTGCTTGTCTCAGTGCGTTGGCATGACCATAGTGCATCATATCAAAACATCCATCCATATATACACGAACACGTTTCTTTGCAGACTTCTTCTTGTGGAAAACCCTCAAGTCAGGAAAAAGGTGAGGCATGGTTGGAACACCAATCATACCAAAGTAGCTAGTGGAGAAACTGAGCAACGCACAAGTGATCATTATACCACCAAAGAGATGGGGGTAGAAACAAACCCCATCTTTTATCCAACTGCTGCTCTCAAATTCCATCTGCCTTCTCTTGCTTTGGTCTCCACGGATCTTTGTAATCAATACAAGAGGAGACACAAACCTTGAACAAAATTAAACCAAATGTGAGTAAAACCTGCCTAAAATAGCTATTACGTACTAGATAGATCCTCTGTTGCCATTCCTGATCCACTTGGTGTTCCATAACTAGATTTTATTTTTAATTTTTAAAAAAAATAATAATATATATTAATTGGGATGGATGAACCTAAATAAAAATATAAATTAAATAAAATCATAATCAATTAAAAATTAAAAAAATAATTATAAAAAAAAAACAAAGGCTTGGAACAGGAAATGTGACCGGAAATGCGAAGGTGATCTGGTGTGATTACGTATCTAGTCTGAAAGAATCTGACACAAATTAAACAGTTTTATAACAAACAATAAAAATAAAATCATCAGTCTTCTTTAAAAAAAATTACAAATTGGACATAGTTGAAAAACTTTCGCCGGTTGCTGCCGTTGAAGATCGCCAGTTAGAAGTTGGAGTAAGAAAATATAAATATTTCCTAGATCAGACAATATTCAATTTCGCTTATTCATCTAAACATCTATTCCTGTAAAACCCTCAAATTCATCTCACACAAATAGCAGCGATGAATTAGGGTTTCAATTAAACGAATACAATCACGATAAATCCATATAACTCTTCGAATAATAAATATCCCTAAACATCTTCAGCGACAATAATAATTGTTATCATCAAACGAAGAAATAACTCACCTTCAAATTCAATTGGAAAGAGAGGCAGACCCGTGAAAATGGAAGATGAAGAGAGAGAATATGTCGGTTTCTCCTTGGTGATGATTTACGAGTGGCGGTTAGAAACGGGCCGATGGAGTAACATCTGGGTCTATCTATAAATAAATTAAAAGAAATTGGGTCTAATTTATATGGGTTTTGCAATATTAATAGCTATGGCCCAGAATCCAAGGCCCAAAAAACAATAATATAGGAATCGGATTTTCTATTTGCAAATTTCGGCTTTTATTTATTTATTTCAGAACATCTAATTAATATACTCACCTGAAAAATAAAAATAATATAACATTACGTGTATATTGTTGGTTCTGTTTTAATACACATGGCTGATAAATTACTTTATTTAAAATTAATATCTTGTAGGAGTATGCTATATGGTAGTCTACTAGAAGGTTTTCGTGAGTAATTATTTTCTTAACTCGGGAAATTTGAAATCAGTTATTTTATTCAGATTATATAACGAGGAAAAATATATAATTTGGTAAACTCGTTTACTAAAGTTAATCTATATCTATATTCTATATTATATATATATCTAAAAGTAAGATAGTCCCCGCAGATAGAAATACTAAATTTTCCCACCTAAATCAATTTTCTAATAATAGTGATAGAATTATTCATGTAAATAATCATGCAATTAGTAATAAAAATTATCAAAATAATAAAGGGTGTTTTTATATACACTATAAAAATTTCTGTGTACACCACTTTTACTTTATACATCACGCATTTTATTAATTTTCTTTCACTTTTTTCTTTACACATCACGGTAAAGTCTATTTTAACCTTTCACTTAAAAAAATAATTTTTTTAATAATTAAATCATTAAAAAAATCACAATCATCTTCTTCAGCCACCACTATTGAAATGGCCATCGTCTTCACACCAACCCGAATCGTTTTCTGCCGGCCACCATCACTCTCGTTGGCCACGATCATCTTCCGCCGGCTACCACTATCTTCTTCCCAAACAAAAAAAAAAGCAACCCTCATCTTCTTCCCCACACCAAAAAAATCCAGATGAACTAGAATCTAGTGAAGAACGAGAACATGGTCAAGAACGAGACTCTAGTGAAGACAATGGAAAGGTAACCAATTTTTGAATGAAACATTGTGGAAACGTGTAGTGGTCCTTTTTCGTCAATCCGATACGCTGACCCAAAAGGGTTGAATGACATCCTTCAATCGATATTCCAAGAGATAGCAGTTCAATTTTGAATTTGAATTAACGATGCAGTTCCGCCTTATCCGGAAAGGTTGACGGGTTCAGAAGAGTCGGCACATCCTTCAACCGCCTTCGCGATCCATGCAAACCCTAGCTGCTACCTCCACCTTTAAAAGGAGGCCCCCCTCCTCATTTGACGCTATGCTGAAATACCCACAAGCTTCATATCATACCCTAAGAACACAGAGTTCACCGTTTTCTGAATTAATTCCACTCAAGCGATTCAACATCCGGGCTTCTTCCCTACGTTTTTTCAGGATTAAACGACGTTCTCTTGATTTCTAGCCACATTCGGGCTAGAGATTACATTATTCGCCTTTTAATTATTCAATTATTTCATATCTTATCGCTTTCTACTCTTCTTCTTTTCCTGACTTGAGCGTCGGAGGCCCAACGAACGTCACCCCCCGACGGTCTTTGGCTCTCTTATGGTTTTTCTGGTTTTGTTTCACAAATTGGCCGCTGCTCCGGACTGATACGATTAATTGTAGATTTTTGGATCTACAATTTGGCACCCACCATGGGGCAGCGATCTATTAGTGTAACGAAATGGCAACGCCTAATGAGAGCCACAGAAATGGAAAAGGACCCCAGTAAGATGGGCAAACCGCTATGCCTTCGCCTGATGTTGATCTATCACTGGCTAATGTTCTGAGGAATATACAGCATCAAATGGCAAACATCACGGGGGAGTTAGCGCTTCTGAGATCAGATAACGCTTCACTCCGCAGTAAACTTGAAGATCTGACCATCAATGACAGTGCACGCCATCTGAACTACATCAAACCCACCAATCTGTTCGGCGAACCAAATTAGGTATACTCTGAGCATTGTCGTTATGTTACTTTTACTGATCCATTCGATGCAGGTACTAGTGCGTCAGCACAGAAGATGGACGTCAGACAACAAATGGAGGAGAGCCCGCTAAGGCCACCCCTAGGGTTTGAGTATCATGCTTCTGAGCAGGAAAGGTTCTAACATCAGACCCTTGAGCAAGAGAGGGTTGAACAGCAGCGCAGTTTTAACCAGGGATACGATCAGAGAAGGATCGACCACCCAAGTAAATTGGAGCAATGACTGGCTGGTATCGAGGCAATGATAACACGAATCCCTGGTGTACCTCTGCCAATCTGCAAGGCTGCACCAAATAGCTTTGTTGATTCACCATTCGTGGATGAAATTAGGTTAACAGAGATGCCTTCGTAGTTCACTTTACCATCTATGAAGCTATTCAATGAAACCTCATATTTGGATGACCATATCGCACAATACAAACATAAGATATTCGTCGCAACAATATCAAAGTACCTCAGAGAAGCTTGTATGTGTAAAGGTTTTGGGTCAAGCTTATCAGGAGCCGCGCTGAAATGGTTCACAAACCTCCCTAACGCTTCGATTGGATCATTTTCACAACTCACAGACCTTTTCGTAGAACAGTTCGCTAGCAGTTAAAAAATTGAGAAACATTCCAATGACCTCTACGCCATCATCCAATACCCAAATGAAACACTTAAGAACTACGTTGCAAGGTTCAATAGAGAGAAGATAGAGATACCTGGATGCAATGCTGACACCGCCATATCAGCCTTCAGAAAGGGGCTCAAAAGGGATTCAGGCCTTTACAAAGAACTCACAAAGTACTCGTGCAAGACAATGGACATTATTTTAGCGGAGGCATGGGCACAAATTAAGTGGGAGGAAGACGAAGACCAGTATTATCGACCCAATCCAAGAGGTCAAGATGAAGGAAGAGACTCCCACATAAATGATAGAAGGAGACCAGTATTTCGATATATTTTAAATGTTAGGAATTTATCGTCCCATTGCATAAAATGTAATTAATTAATTGTAATTGACTAGCATCTAATAGCGCGTGTTATACTTTAAAAAAATATTAAAATGGTGATATTCTCAAAATGGAGTATATGTGCACACCTCTATTCCAATATAATGAATTGAATATTGACACTTGATAGAGAGATGGAGACTTATTGGTTTTTTTTCGTTTTGTTTAGAGGGGTACTCTTTTTTTCCCACATGATTTTTTCCACTTCCATTTTTCATACGAGTTTCAATGAGGCCCCGGTCCTCTAAGTTATCGGCTTGTGATAACTGAGATTACATTATTCACCTTTTAATTATTTAATATTTCACATCTTATTGCTTTCTACTCTTCTTCTTTTCCTGATTTGAGCTTCGGAGGCCCAACGATCGTCACTCTGACGGTCTTTGACTCTTACGGTTTTTCTAGTTTTGTTTCACAGATTGGACGCTGTTCCGGATTGATACAATTAATTGTAGATTTTTGGATCTACAAATCGAAGAATGATTTTCAAACCCATTCATACGCATCCGGAAACATATTATCGAACTTGGAAATAGATTTTCGGATAATGAATTATTATTTGAAAAATAATTTTCGAATCTATGTCAAGGTGTTCGAACCTAATTTTCAATGATGAATATTTTCGAAGACATTAACAAATTTTTGAGATATCGAATTTTCGGCAACAAAGGTATCTTGAATTAGTGTTTGAAAGCTTGCAGAGGGATGGAAAGTGAGGGTGGTGAAGAAATGGTCGTTAGTTGTCGACAGCTGACGGAAGAAGATATCTGCAGATTGCTGGGAAAAAAAGACCGGCGCAGAAGATTGTTGGAGAAGAAGAGGGCCACCGAGAAGAATTAAAGAAGGCCACGAGAGAAATCAAGATTTCAATTCCCACTCTTTTGCTAATTTTCTTGGAGAATTATCAATTCAAGGCCTGAAGATAGTTTATCTATTAATATAAAGCCTGAAAGATAGATTCTATCGATTCAAGGCTTAAAAGATCTAAAACTATCGATTTAATGCTTGGAAATTTAACGGTGTTAAAATGTCATTAAATTTCCACATAATTTTTATTATATATTAAATTAAACAAAAACAAACACAAATTTACATTAATTAATTAAATTAAATAGGGGTTTATTAAATTCCGTCAAATTAAAATCACCACTTTCTGTCGTTCGGGTTTCATTACTTTGTAATTTGAAATTCATCTTTGTTTGTTTGATTAATTGAATTGTATTATATTTATAATTCATTATTATGATTTTAATTCCATGGACAACTATTAAATCTTATTGAAACATTTAATAAATTAATTAATATTCATTTTTTCTCTCTCTAGATCTCCTTTTAAAGTAATAATTTTCCCATCAAAATTGAAAAAAAAAATTATATCAATTTATTATTGTGATAGGAAACTAAAAAAATTATTACAATTACATGTTGAATTTGGTTAAACGTTGAATTTAATTTAAACTTTTAAGGATCTCCAATTGAATTACACATAAGTTGAATTGATAGAATTTAATAAAACCATCTCTTTTATTTAACTAAGGTAATATTAATATAAATTTGTGTTTGTTTATTAAATTTAATTTAGGATAAAAATGATGTGGATATTTAACGGTCACATCACCTTCTATTGGATAGAATTTTAACATCGTTAAATATTCAAGTCTTAAAATGATAGTTTAAGATCTTTCAGGCCTTAAATCGATAGAATCTATCTTTTAGGCTCTATATCGATAGATAAACCATCTTTCAGGTTTTGGATTGATAATTTTCTAATTTTCTTTTATTTTTTAATTATTTTCATTATTTATTTAATAAGGTTATTTTAGCAATTTTAATTTTATAAATAATTATTTTGAATTATTTAGTGTGGTGGTGTATTGATGCACTTATTTTTATGCAATAATCTGCAACTAACACAGGACAATACAATATAGTAGTGAATCGAGTATCGTATCCACAAGGACTGAAAATAGGATCACACTGAATACTAAGCTAACACGTTTCTATTATCCAGGCTACCTAAATTCTATACGGGTTTTCTAAAGTCAGACACAAATCAAACCAATCAAAAACATAATTGGAACAATTAAATAAGAACGATTTAAACTAATTATTCAAAGCAAATCAATTAAATCAAATAGACAGATTCAATCAATTAATAAAGATTAATCCTAGGAAATGCAATTCACATGTATCAACGATGTACTAATCCAATCCTAATTCTTCCCACTTTAATTTGATTATTGCTGAGGAATCGGAAATATACCTACCTATCTCCGCCAGGTCTCAAGGTAGATGTAGATTAATAAATTACTTATCACTTTCGTCTCTAGGTTAATTTACTAACTCCCGATAGATCAACAGATTAAATCCCCCTACAGATTCCGTAGAACGTGTATCAAAATGCTCAATTGATCCCACTAGTTAATTATCTCTGACAGGTCTCAAATTAACTAGCTAGCACGCAATTAATTATGGCCAGTAATCAAGCATAAAATAACAGTACTTGAACAATTGAACACAATAATTAGAAGGGAAGAATAACAGAATTAAATTAATAACATAGCATCCACATGTACGCAAACCCTAGAATTAATATGCGTTTAGCCGCTCATGGCAAAATAGAAATCTAAGGAAAATACTGTATCGATTACAAAACTCATAGTCGAAATTAAATAAAAATCATAAACAACTTATTCCGGATGATTAATTCTTCGTTCTCTGTCTTCTCCTCCTTCACAGCACTTCTCTGCTTCAATAATAGGGTAAAAATCTCCCAAAAATCATCTAAAGCAGAGCCTTATATAGTTGGGGAAATACAGAGTCTAAACAAGGAAAAACACCAATTTTCCGGAAACAGGCGGCACGGGCCGTGCCGGATGACAAACATGCCCGTTGGTGGCTCGGCAGATGGCACGGGCCGTGCCACTCGTCCAGTGGGTTATTTCTTGTGGCGTCACTTGGTACGGGCCGTGCCGTTTGCAGCCTCCCGATACACTTCACTGTTTTGCTCCGTTCTCGCTCGTTTCTTGTCCCGATTGACCCGATTCAAGTTGCAGAATGACCCCAACTCGATCCTACATCTTTCTAGCTTATCTACAAACCGAATTGGATTTTTAGCTCGAACTTCAACAAAAACAGCAAAACATGAACGTGAACGAGAAAAACTGAAACGACCACAAAACCTCAACTTAAACATGCATTAATCTTCAAATATGATCCACATAAACACTCAAATGCATGCAAAAGTCATGTTTATCATGTATAATGAAATTTTTACAGTGTGAATAAAAACACCCATTAATTAATTGTATTACACAAATAATGGAATGTAGATTCTCTTTCTATGAATATATTCATCGAGAAAGATTGATTATATAGCTATAAATCATAAAGATCCTTTTATTCCATTTTATGTAAATTAATTTTATTCCTTGACATGTGTGCAACTTCAATTTTTTCTCCAAAACTAAAAAAAATAAAATACTGCATAGTGCATCATCATCTATCTACACATATATTAAGGCATAATCGTGTGATAGATAATATTTTTTGTATAAATCGTTGTATATCACATGGTTTAACAATTATATTTTAGACAACAGTTTTTATATAGTAGACAACAATTTTAAGTTACTAGACAACAATCGTGACATTTATTGTTCTAAATTATCTTCTTCTTCTTCTTCTTCTGCATTTTTTTCACTACGGTTTTAGATTACAACCATTGTATTTTAACAAATTGTTGCAATCTTATTTATTATTTTTTACTTGAAAATTTGAGATTTGTAACATTTTATTATTTTTATTTTTTTATGCATAGGTGGAAAATTTATGGTACTCTACATTTATTGCCTAAAAAATAGTTTTCATTTATATTGCATAATAACAACAACAATATAATTTGCAATAATTTATTGTTTTTCTATTTCAATTTCACCATTTAAAATAATTAAATAATTTTATATTTTATACATGTCATATAATCAAAGAAACAACATGTTCTTTAATCATGGACAATTATACATTGTTATTCTATCATTTGAAATATTTCAATTCGATCTTTCAAACATGGATTTTCATTTAGTTCCTAAAATTTAATTTTCTTTCTATTTGTCGTAATTACACAAAATTGATCGTCTTATCAAATTAATTAACAATGTGCATATCATTTTATTAACTTTTAAAAATAATCGCAATATATATAATTCAAAAATAATCACAATATTATAGATCTAAAAAAATAATCATTATTTGTATACCGCACATGAGAAATACTAGTTCACCAATAAACACATTTAAGTAATCTCCATAGTATATAGGTCAAGGACGACTATGTACGTAGATTTGAAATTTAATTTTTGCATTTTCTATTTCTTGTATCATGTACGCATGTCAGGTAACGCGTCATATATAGGACTTCAAAATTTATGCATACATTATAGTGAGTAATTAGCCTAAATGCTATGCGCTGAGTATCGCATACACATTTGATCAACTTCTCGATCGTGTGCTACTTAATTAGATTTGTGACATTAATTACCTTCAAATGATCGATTGAAAAGATAATATTATGTAATCATAGTTTAATTACGAGTTCACTCAATTCAACATTGAGCAAAGAATTGAAGATGTATTTTCCGAGTGGCATATATATAATTAACTAAATTACACTTTTGATCCAGTAAGATAAGATTAAAACACAATTTATCAAACGTGACATTGCTGTTTTAGTTTTTGAGATTAAATGTTGTGCCCATGATTTTAATTTCGTCAGCTTCTGATTTTTATAATAAAATTCTACATCATATTTATGCTCATGAGATTCTACCCAAAAAGGGACACAAATGACAAATCTACATCTGAATGTGTTTTGAAAAAAATATTCTGTTTGACGTATAGATTCACAAAAATAGCTGCTTAATTTATGGCATTTTTTTTCTTCATAACGTGTCACTTGCATTTAAAAATACTACTAGCATTTTTATGTTAGTTTAGATGCTTTCTTTTAATAGTATTTTAATTTTCTTACATCTGTAGGTGTGGTATTTTTATCGGGAGGGAATCTTGCTGAAAAATGTCTTATGGTCAAAATTCGTAAGATGAGATAAGATTTGAATCCAAATAAATTAATGAAACACCAACATATTTAAAAATATGATATTATGAATTTTAATCCGAATTTTGACCTAACTTATCAATTTTAACTTGTAAGATAAGTTGACACGAGTTTTTATCATCTAAGAGAGGTTACAAAGACCGCCTATAATTTATTTTTGAGGCAAAAACTATTTTAGCCATTTAAACTTTAAAAAAAATTATTTTAGCCAGTAATTTTTAAACATATTTTTTTAGCCACTTTGGACCAAAATGCCCTTTAGACATAAAAAAAATAAAAAATATCAAATCTGCTTTTATCTTCATCTTCATCTTTAGATCTGTTTTCATCTTCAGAAAGAGAATTAAAATATCGTCGATCTTCATCTTCATTTTCAGATTTAATTTACTTTTCATCTTTATCGTCAATTTTCATCTTCATCGTCGATCTTCATTTTCATCGTTGATCTTCATTTCTTGGACCATAGTTCTCGTCTTAGTTCGTTCATGTCAAACTAGTGCAGTGAGCACTGAAGTTCGATTTTTCCAAAAGAAAAGTGATTTTGTTCTTAACTACGCGCTGGATTGTTCTTAAGTGCGCGCAAGACCCAGCGCGCACAAGGCATGCGCGCACGCAGACATCGGCACAACACATCGGCAGACTATCGGCATGACATCGTTGATAATTTCTGTACATTGGCAGAACAACTGTTGATAATTTGGCTTCATGTGCGCGTGATTTTCTTCTTAACTGTGCCCACAAGCATGCACACACAAAGTAAGCGCGCGCGCAGACATAGGCAGAACACACATCGGCAGACTATCGGCATGATATCGGTTGATAATTTATGTGCATCGGCAGAACAACTGTTGATAATTTCTGTGAATCGGCAGAACAACTGTTGATAATTTGGCCTCAGGTGCGCGTGATTTTCTTCTTGTGGGCTCCCACAAGCATGCGTACATAAGGCATACGCGCACAAAGTAAACGCGCGCATAGACATCGGCAGAACACATCGACAGACTATCAGTATGACATCGGTTGATAATTTATGTGCATCGGCAGAACAACTGTTGATAATTTGGCCTCAGGTGCGCGTGATTTTCTTCTTACCTGTGCTCACAAGCATGCACGCAGGGCTCGCACGCAGTTAATA
This sequence comes from Perilla frutescens, assembly GCA_026008535.1. NCBI lineage: Eukaryota > Viridiplantae > Streptophyta > Magnoliopsida > Lamiales > Lamiaceae > Perilla > Perilla frutescens. The sequence continues at coordinate 27,050,788 of BRKX01000019.1, forward strand.
ACATCATTTTTTCAGATTTTTCGAAAGTTGCAGAAACACTTCATTTTTTCCAGATTTTCAAACATCAACTATATTAGTGATACTTTTATTGTCAAATGATGTCTATGATGTATAGAAAATAAATTTCAAACTTCAAAAACAAACAACACCTAACAATCTAACAATATTCTTCGAATCAAAATTTTGCTCAAATCAAACTGCAAAAAAAAAAAAAAAAACCTAACAATCTAACGATATTATTAATAATTATATCTGAAACATACACATGTTGGGGAAGGATTTTCTATTTCTTCGCTTGAATTTTCAAAGGCGATGGCTCGTTGGTGGAGAAATCTGGAGAGAGAGATCTTCATATGAATTTTCGAAGGTCGACGGTTTGAATCTGGAGAAATCTTCGCTTGAATTTTCAGTGTTGCAGATTCCATTAGTGTTGAAGAAGATGAGATATATATATATATATATATATATTTCCAAAATCTCATTTCAAAATATGAAATGTGAATCGCGCGCGGTTGAATGGTGGGAGAATTGAAATAGGTTAAAAATAAATATAGGGGTAATATAGTAATTCTGGTCAAATAAAATATATTTAAAAATTATTAACTAAAATAAATCATTTAAAAGTTTGACTGGCTAGTTCCATATATTTCTATTTTATTTTTCCTCTTTTCGATGAGGATGGATTTTAATTTGAAGTGATTTGAAATGTGAATATTTGAATTCAAAGAGACGTTGACATTTTCATGCCTTTCAATTATGTTTTTATAATGAATATTTTCTTCATTTTTTTAGGCATATAAATTCGTATTTGTGTTTTGATTACACTTCAATTCAAATCAACCACATAACTTTTTTTTTAATTAACCACATAACTGTTGAATTATTTTGTGTTTGTTTAATAACAATAACACACCATGATTAAAATGAGCCGTACAATTCTACATTATTGTTATTATTACTAGAATTTATCGATATTATTTTTATAAATTTAAAGTATAAATAATATAAAAGTGAATATAAATTTTAAATATAAAAAATAGACTATAAAAGTAAAAGAAAGTGAATATAAAGAAAAAGACTATACGATAAAAAAAGTGAATATAAATACTATAAATTATTCAATATGAAAAATTAAAAAATAAAATACCATTAAGGTTTCTGTTAAGAAGTTAAGCCTATAAATTATATACATCACCAGATAAATTATATATATCACCGGAGACAATTTTTTGTTTGACGTTGACGACAATGATAAATGCAATAAAACGTGCTCAGAATTAGAATTACTCACCAGAAAATCGTTAGTCATGATCTCTTTTTAATTAATGATATAATAATACTACAGAAAAAATAAAACATAACTTATATATATTCACGAATGAAGGCGGAAAAAGGAGATGATGAAACAATGTAGAAAAATAAATTGCGAATTGATTTTCAAACAATTAGTAAATTTACATAACATAGCACACACAACACACAATGAATTAAGGAGAACTAAGTCAACTAACATTGGCATAACATTCGAATAAGATGAGATTTAATTTAGCCATATCATATATACACACATCTCAAAATTCACACAAGTGATACATAAATATGCACACAACATATGTATGTACTTAAATATGGACAAATCATGAAGCGCTCCCATATATATACTCACAATTCAGTCTAATTGTTAAGGTTAATAAAATGTGTTGAGTTAAAATAGTGCGCTACTTTATTTTAATATATATGTAACACAAAATTTTATATTTAATTTAATAAAACGCAAAACAGTATACAAATAAAATATTTTTCGGATCAAATTTATATTTTTGGATCCAATCTCTATTTCTCCTCTGATTAATCACTCCAGGAACGATCTTCAAATGATCTTCAAAGCTTTCGGATGATCTTCAAATGATCTTCAAAGTTTTCGGGGAATATTTATTTCCTCGATCTTCTTTGACTGGGTCTTTGGTTTTGAAAAACGTTACTTCGGAAGGCCGACTCCTTGTTTTCGGATCAAACGTCAATTTTGGGTTGAATTTGATGAAAACGCTTAAAATTGTCTTGCTTGTGGATCAAACACCGTCTTCGAGATGATTTTGGTGAAGAACGCCTTTGAATGCCGCAAGAACGCCTTGAATATTTGAGAGAATTTCACTTGTGGAATTTCTTCTCAAATTCCTGAACTCTTCAAATGAATTCTGGTGTGATTTTCAACTAATATGGAGACCCCTATTTATAGTTGTAGGGGAGAGATCTAAGGCTGACGTGGCACTATCTCATTGGTTGTTGGAAATTGATATATATATATATATATATATATTTTTTTTTTTTGAAAGATATTTGACTTGTTGTCAAAGACTCTTGATATTTATCATATAATAATATCTTTATTATTAAAAAATTTATCTAATTTTGGATTTCATAAGATTCCAAAACTAAATAAATATATATAAAAATCAATAAAAATATTATATATAATATTTAATTTTTTTGCTATCTACAAATGCCCCCTCGAGACTTGTTCATTGACGACTTGTCGTTTGAAATGAATGAGTCTCGAAAATTAATTAGATAGTTTAAACTCGTATCAAAGAGTCTTGAACTTGAATTTATTAGATAGTTTATACTCATGTCAAGGAGTTCTTGAATTTTAACTCGTGAATAGTTTATATTCACATTCAAGAATTCTTCAATTTGAATTTATTAGATAGTTTACACTCGTATCAAGGAGTCTTCAATTTGGATTTGAATTTAGATAGTTAATGTTCGTATCATGGAGCTTTCTTGAACTTGGATAGTTTATGCTCATATCAGGGAGCTTTTTCTTGAACTTGGATAGTTTATGCTCATATCGAGGAGCCTTCAACTTAAATTTGGACTTGGTAGACCTTTTATACTCGTATCCGTGAATACTTAGATTTGAATTTGGATTTGTAGACATTTTATATTCATGTCAAGAAGTCTTAAATTTGAATTTGTATACATTTTATACTCATTTCAAGAAGTCTTAAATTTGAATTTGTAGACCTTTTATACTCGTGTCAGTGAGTCTTGGATTTGAATTTGACTTTGTAGACATTTTATGCTCGTGTCAAAGAGTCCTATGAATTTAACTTTGTAGATATTTTATACTCGTGTTAAGGAGTCTTGGTATTTCTTGAAGAGTTTAGATAGTTTTGGCTCTTATCAAGGAGCATTTGGATTTTGGAAACTTTAGATAGTTTTGACTCTTATCAAGGAGTTTTGAAGATAGCTTAGGCTATTATCAAGGAGCGTTTGTACTTTATTTTCATGGATTGAAATATTTACTAGAGGACTTGAATGGGCCCATGATGAGATTTGTAGCCGGTTCATCATCATCATCATCGTCGTCGTCGTCGTCATCATCTTCTTCTTCTTCTTCTTCACTTGGAAATTCCTCAAAAGGTTTGCCCCCATCATTTATTTCTGGCTCTTCTTCAAAGTTGTGATGCTTTTGCATTGACAGTTCTTGAACTTCATTTGCGGCCATGCTTAACTCCATGTTGTAAGCTCTAGTGGCCAATTCCTCGAATGTCTTTGGTTGAATCCCTTTCAAAATATATCGAAGACCTCAACACATGCCTTGGATGCACATTTCAATTGCTGAAGTCTCTGATAATTGATCTTTGCAATTCAGGCTCAAGTTTCTCCAACAGTTGATGTATTCGATGACGGACTCTTCTTTTTGTTGGTTTGTATTTATGAGTTCAACCAAGCTAACCGTCCTTCGAGTACTATAGAAGCAGTTAAGAAATTTTTTCTCCAGTTGCCTCCAACTATCAATTGAATTTGGCACCAAATCGGTATACCAATCAAACACGTTGTCTTTTAAAGAATGAACAAATTGCTTCACCAAGTGATCTTTGTATGTCCCAGCATCATTACAAGTCTCTACAAAGTGAGCCACTTGTTGTCTTGGATTTCTTTTGCCATTAAATTGTTGAAACTTTGGCGACTGGTAGCCATCTGACATATTTTAAGTTGTTAATTCTTGGAGTATATGGCTTGTTGTAAGTCCAGAGTGATTTAAGGCTCTCTCCATACTTGTCTTTGATTATTTTCAGTATTAAATCTTTGAGTTGATCAACTTGTATTGAGCCATCAGACGATATTTCAATTTCTTTAGCTGTAGATTTTTCACTTTTGTTGGCATGTAGCTTTGTAGATATCTCAGCTTCAGTATCTTCATTTGCTTGCTCGCCACCAAAATCAACAATCCTTTCTTTGTTTAGCTTCAAGATTTGAGCATCCCGTTCTTGTATCCGCTTGGCAAGTCCTTCGGTAAGGTTCGTCAAATTTGCAATTTGCTCTTTCAGAATTGTAGACATCTTGATTCTTAAGAAAATTGGTGAAGAGAAGAGATGAGAGGTAGAGATGTTCCCACTGGGCGTGCAAAATTTGTAACACAAAATTTTATATTTAATTTAATAAAATACAAAACAGTGTACAAATAAAATATGTTCGGATCAAATTTGTATTTTTGGATCCAATCTCTATTTCTCCTCTGATTAATTACTCCAGGAACGATCTTCAAATGATCTTCAAAGCTTTCGGACGATCTTCAAATGATCTTCAAAGTTTTTGGGGAATATTTATTTCCTCGATCTTCTTTAACTGGGTCTTTGGTCTTTGAAAAATGTTAATTCAGAAGGCCGACTCCTTGTTTTCGGATCAAATGTCGATTTTAGGTTGAATTTGATGAAGAACACTTAAATTGTCTTGCTTGTGGACCAAACACCGTCTTCGAGATGATTTTGGTGAAGAACCCATTTGAATGCCGCAAGAACGCCTTGAATATTTGAGAGAATTTCACTTGTGGAATTTCTTCTCAAATTTCTTGAACTCTTCAAATGAATTATGGTGTGATTATCAACTGATATGGAGGCTCCTATTTATAGTTGTAGGGAGAGAGATCTAAGGCTGACGTGGCACTATCTCATTGGTTGTTGGAAATTGATATATATATATATATATATATATATATAGGGGTGAGTTCAAATAGGAACCAACCCCCTGAAAGAACCTAGGAACCAATCAAATTTAAGGATTTTGATGACATGGCGGATAAAAAAGCGGTGACATGGTTGTAAATATGTAAAATTCGAATTATAAGGGCTAATTCCAGATATTTTTAATAAAGTGATGACATCATCTTTTAAAAAATTCCTAAAAACTTTAAATAATCATAACTTATTCGTTTTTTATCCAATTTACGCAAAAAATATATCAAATTAAAGATTTTTTCATGCTCTTTCATTTAAGATCCATAATGCATATGTTTATTTGAGCAAAAATTGATGAAAAATATAAAAAACTATTTTTCACGTATATTCAACTCGTAACTGTCAGATATTTGCTAATATGATATGACAATATTGCTCATATCTTGTGTTTATGTTGCTAACATGAAATTTTTTATGCACGACTTTGAATTTTAAGTTGCTTTCATGAGAAAATAGTTAAAGTATGAGCTATATATAGTTAAGTTCATAAACAATTATAACTTTATCAATACTTAATATTATTTTGAAAACTTGTAATATTTGATAATTTAAGTCATGCTAGCATATCATTATTCACATATTAGCAATGTGTTACTAACATATTAGCAAATTAATAGTCACATATTAGCAGTGTGTATATTCTCTAACATATTAGTAATATGTTGTATGTATGAATGATGTTACACATGTTACACAATATTATTTTAAATGTGGTCCAATGTTATATGTGTGGTGTTTAATACGTGTCAATTTAATATTATGATTGCGTTAAGTTAGCAATATGAGTCTATCTCATGATAGTAACAAAATCTGTTGATGTTAGCAATATATATCTTTCATGTTAGCATATTAATACAACGCCAGAAAAGACAACGGTTTTAAAGTGTTGTCTATTTTATTCCGGGAATTGGGCCCAAAATCCGAAAAAACATAACAAAATTTCTAAATTACGAAAATAACCCCACTTTCATTAAGTTCTCAAATATTACAAGTTTGCCACCTTACTTTGACTAAAACTTTGACTAAATTATGGTCATTAGATCTAATCAAATCTAATATTAGGATTGGTTTCTAGGTTCCTTTAGGGGGAATTGATTCCTATTTAATCCTTCCTCTCTCTCTCTCTATATATATATATATATATCTTTTTGAAAGATATTTACTTGTTATCAAAGACTTTTGATATTTATCATATAATAATATCTTTATTATTTAAAACATTTATCTAATTTTGGATTTCATAAGATTCCAAAACTAAATAAATATATATAAAAATCAATAAAAATATTATATATAATATTTAATTTTTTTGCTATCTACAATACAACATAGATTTAATAGATGACAGTTGTATATTTTGATGGAGATGATCTAATGATGAAATGAAATTATTTAGAGATTAAAGATCATAAATTCAAATTTTCTCAATATCACAAATCAGACGTGCGGAAAAAAAAAACAATAGATAGCAGTGGTATGAACAAAAAAACTACCATCTAGATATGAATATGATGCCTACGTCCATTACCATTAATTAATGCTTTAATTAATTAGTTAATTCAGCGCCCCTTTATTACTTTAATAATTGTCAGTATTGTTGTGCCACATTCAACTTTCAGTTTATATATTGAAATGCTTGTTTTCATCTGTTTGATTTATTTTCGATTTATTATGATTCTCTCTTTTTTGTAGTTGTCACAAGATGCTTCCGGGATCTAAGCACCAAATTAGATTTAGGAATTAGGATCGACAATTATTATTATTATAGCAAAAATTCACCTGAGCCCGTTTTACGGATCAAAATTCATAAAATGACTAGATTCGGATTCAAGTTTATTTTTAATGTCACATTTAATTTTACTAATATTTGACCGTGTCTGAATTTAAATTTTAGTACACTTTATAAATTTTGACTCATAGGATGATCTCACACCATGACTCTCTCTCTCTCTATTGGGAAAGGAAAAGGGAAATTTATTCATATTGTTGGGAATTTATGCTTAAATATTGACGTTGCATTTTAATATTGATAAAAAAACTTGTGTGAAATCTTTTTATGGTTAAAATTCATAAGAAAATTAATATTCAAATTCAAAATCATATTTAGCAACATATATATATATATATATATATATATATATATATACACGTGTGTGTAATTTTATTAGTGTTTTGATTTGTTGGAAAGTTAGGTTTAATAAAAAAGAGTCGTGTAATCTCATTTTATCCGATTTCAGTGATCGAAATATTCAATTTTGGAGAATAATATATGATTGATATATGTTAAATTTGATAAAATAGCTAGGTTTAATAAAATAGAAAAATGCATTAGGATATTTCATCCAACTATATATCATGATTTTTAATAGAAAAATTAACCCAACTATTAGATTTGTTAAATATAGACCTAATGAAACCATAAATAAAAGTACAATGATCTATAAAAATGAAAAAACCTGTAAAAGGACTTTAATGAAACAAAATGTAAAAGTATAAGGACTTGATAAAATCAAATATAGAAATACCAATGATCAATTAAAAAAAATTGTATAAGAACTTAATGAAACAAAAGGTAAAAATATAGGAACTAAATAATATGTTTTGACTTTGAATATTATAAAAAAAAATTTAAAAAAATCCATTATATTTCAACATGGACTTTCGAATGTTTTTTGCTTTCACGAGTGGTGGTGAGCAATGGTGCTTGTATTGCAGTAGATGCATTCCTGAAAGAACTGTTCACTCACTAGATATTGTGCTTATTTACTATAAGTCTATAACTAGAAAGAGAGATGGGCCTTAACTTATTTGAGAATTATGTGGGCCGTGAGGTTGATCCTTTAAGCATGCATAGTAAATGGTTTTCTTTTTATAATCTGAATTCTCACAATATATATATATATATATATAAATGCACGCATAATTATTCCTTTTACGTAATCATAGTTTCCCATATATATATATATATATATATATATATATATATATTATACATGCATGCATAATTAATTCTATGTATAGATTAGCTTATTAATTAAATGATTATGGTTCTTTTGGGAAAAATCATGCATTCTCATAAATATTTTATGCATGCATCATATATTAGACTTGAGCAATATTTTATCATATATATATATATGTGTGTGTGTGTGTGTGTGTGATTATTGTTTTGAGCATGCATCGTAGATAATTTTCACGCATTATTGTACTGCATTTTCTTGTACACTGTATTAATTTACAATAAATAATTTATAGGAGGCGCGCTGGACCTAATTAATTAATATCCAAGTCAAGGTGAAGGTGGGGGTTTTACGTGACATGTCCTAATTATTCTCTCTATATTTAATTATTCAGTTATGTGATGACACAGCACAGTACAGGGCATTCGCTCTAAATAAATGAGACAGGGCCTCCGGGCTAAATGAGACTGGGCCGACGGGCTATATGGTTTGGTCTACGGACCGAATAACTTTTATTATTCTCACTTACTCGTTTAATTTTATATAGCTTGATAATTGGACACTCCCCACTGAGTTAAAGTACTCACCCCAAAATCTTTATCTTTTTCAGATGGAGGCTCGGGTGATGCTTAGCGGGTCAAGATGCGATGGTGGTGGTCATGGTCTCAATTTAAAAAAAAAAGAGAAAAGATTTTAAATAAATTTAGATATTTTTCTTAATAGGATTTTTCCGCTGTGATCTTTGAGACCTTAATATTTGATTATTTGAGATTTTTCTTCTATTTTATAATAAAAGCATGTTTAACGTTTCATTTTATTAAGAGTAATAAAATTGGGGCGTTACAATTAGAGATTTCATAATTTTGTGAAAGAGCATTTAAATGAGATAAATTAGGGATTCCCTAATTAATTCTTTTAATATTTTATGACGGGGATGGGGGGATTTTTTTTTTTTTTGGTATTATGGAATAGTATATATCTAATTATCTATGCTGCTATGCATGTTTACGTTTTTTTTAAAATAAGGTATATTTGACATATTAAATATACTTAAATTATTGATGTTTAATAAAAACACGTATATCTTTATATATACCTTAATATCTTAATGCATATATTAATCTCTTAATATACACATCTTATATATATACATATACGGAGTGTATCTTTATATTATTTATATCTAATTATCTATGCTACTATGCATGTTTACGTTTTTTTTTTAAATACGGTATATTTGACTTATTAAATACTTAAATTATTGATGTTCAATAAAAACATCTTATATCTTTATATATACCTTAATATCTTAATGTATATATTAATCTCTTAATATACACATCTTATATATAGATATATAGGGAGTGTATCTTTATATTATTTATATCATAATATAAATCTTAATATACATTTTATAAATTTTAAAGTTAATTTATTTGATATTATATTATATATCTTAATGTATATGGTATCTTAAATTTGATATTAAATTATTAATTTAATATATACATAAAGTTAATTAATAAATACATATTTCCATTTCTAAAAATATGATTTAGGCGGGAAAATGCTAACTACTATTTTTAGTATATTTATTTGTCTTAATATATATATTAAGATAAGATTAAGACTAAGATTAGATATATATATATATATATATATATATTAATATATATAATCCTATTCTACTCTATCTAACATATGCATAATAGTAGATTAATATATAATCTAAATAAAATAATGTAATCAATATTAAGTACATATCATTATTAATTAATTTTGGCGAGAAAATAAAATTACAATTATACCATAGACTATCCTACTTTTAGATATAGTAGGATATAATAAGATAAATAATAAAAATAATTATTAAAATACAATAAGATAAGCGATAAAAGATTAAAAAAATGTAGTAATAATTCACACTAAAATACTTTAAGATAATTGATAAAAATATAATGAATAAACATAGTGCGTATTTCTCACAACAAAACACTAGTACTCATTTGATCTAATTTCTAGGTACTAATAAATATGTTTCAGTTATTTTATCTTATTTTTTAATATATATGCCTGTGGTGTGGGGGTGTGTTAAATCATATATATGTGTGTTAAAACCCCACTTTTACCCACTTTTTAGTTTTAAACATTACTTTTTAATTTTTACAATTTTAACATTAATTGAAACTATTTTCTGAATTAAATATCCCCAATATTTATATCCAAATTAAAATTGACGTGACCACAAATAACAGATTGAAATGACATCGTTTTGGCATAGTGGTTAAAAACAACTCGCTTAATTAAGAAAATCGGAATGGGATTGGGGGCAATGTATTTTGTCTCCAACACGCCTAGATTGGAGATCTTTTTTCGCAACACACATTTAGCTCTGCATAATTCCTTTTAACAAAATCATTTTCCCAAAATTCCTTTGGCAAATCTACCCTATAAATTCCCTTCAATCACAATCTTTTCTTGGAGGCCTGTTTTGAGAATGCAAATTTTCCAACTATTCTTCGTGTAATATGATAAAGATCTCATCATTGATCTTGTTTTTCTGCTCTAATTCCATGATCTTTTTTTCTCTGTTTCGATGTGTGGTGCTTAGTTTGAGAGACTCAACTCAGTAGCGGAGGAGAGGGACTCCAACATGCCGATGAGAATAAAAGCGGCACCGGCGACTGTGCAGATGAACAGTCCCATACTCTAATACTCCCATTGTATGCCTTTTTTACTGCCAAAGTTGATCTCAACAACACAAGAACTTGGTTTAAAAATTCAAGGACAAAAAAAGAATATGAATCTGGATTTGGATATACATCTGAGGCCCTAGAAATGGATATTGGATTCACGACAGTCAATACTGCAGCTGCAGAATGCAAAAGGAAAGAGAATTATCCCAAATAGCTTAAGATTAGACAATTTTATTAACAGAGTGAACTTCATGCTATTGATGTGAAAGCCCAGATTCAAAGTTAAAAAAATTATTGTGTTTCTTATGTCAATTTCCTATTGTGTTTCTAAATCATAATGTTTCTTTGAGATTAGAGCTTAGGAATTAGAGACTCGTTTGGTTGGTAGAAAAGTAAAATTGTCTGGGAATATAATTTTTAAGAATGTGATTCTGAGGAAATAAATGCTATAAATTATTTATCATGCATTTAAAACATGATAAAGAAATGACCAGGATTTCCATTTTAGTATTTTTTTTTAAAATCAAACTAATCAAGTATGTTTTATTAAGATAATTTAATAATATTGTAGACTTACTGTCTAAGAGTTTGATCATCATTCTCCTCCCTTAATTCAAATAAAAAATTAACAATTAAGAAAATAAATAAATAAAGATAACTTATATATATATATATTGTATAAATACAAACATACGTTAACCATTGACTATAAAAAAATCAATTGCATTAATTTACAAAAGTAATTTTATTATTATTATTATTATTATTATTATTATTATTATTATTATTATTATTATTATTATTATTATTATATAGTTGGCCAACATCATTCAAAAATAATTTATTACTAATGTCGAATTTTGTTGTTGATTCTAAAATGGAGTTGCTCAGTGTTTTGAATTTGTCATTTCCTACCACCAATTACAAAAAAAAAATAAAAAAATATGACATTAGATTTTAGTATGATTTTTGTTTTTTCAATTTTTTTGTTAAAATTCAAAACTTGATGATAAAAAAACTAATAATAATCCACAAAAAAATTAAGATTAAAATATATTTTCAAAATCTTCATTTTTATTAAAAAATTATAAATACAATTTTAATAATAATTTATATAAATAATAAAAATAATTGATGAAAAATCAAATAATAAAAAAGATCTAATATAAGATTCCTAGGGACAAGTAATCAGAATACCTACTCCAAGTAGGTATTCATAATCTTGGAAATTTGTATTAGTTTCCTTGTTTTGAGAATTCTGATTACTTTCCAAAATTCTTAAAAAAAGAAAAATAAAAATTTAAAAATAAGGAAAAGATTACTTTCCAATGCTTGTTGCCATGTCAGTTTTAATTTAGGTGAAAATATTGAGAATGTTTGATTTACAAAATAATTTCAAACCATGTTAAAATTGCAAAAATTAGAAAGTGAAAAACTCACACACATGATCTGAGGTAATTTGAAGGTTATTTTTAAACTGAAAAAATGAGCAAAAATGATGATTTTAGAGGTAATTAACTCTTAAATAATATATATTTCTTTTAAACCCCACCTAAAAAATCAAGTAATGCAATCTTAAATTGAGTCAGACGATGCACCTTCAATGTACGTGTATGAGATATTAATTATTGCCTCAAATATATATTGTAATACCGAGCATTACAAACCCGAATTTTGTATATATTATTATAAGAATCGGTCAATCAACGCCAATTTAGATAATGAATTTGATAATAATTTAGTAATACAATTGGAGTAATTGTTTAACACCAACCGAAACTAAAAACAAAAACAAAAATATATTTAATACATTGATCATAAAACTAAGATTGAAAATATAAAATGATGTAACATTGTTCAGAGTTAAAAAAAAAAACAATTGTGGATTCTTGGCCTTTAACCGTTCACAATTTTAAAAATATATATATACAGATTTAGTGGTTTCAAGACCCTTATCCGGGGTAGATGATGTGATCATAAAATGGTGATTACGCCCTACAAAATGAGATCAATTCCCTATTTATGTTTCACTAATAAATTTATGAAAAAAAAAATCCATTTTTTCTTCAATTTAATAAGAGCAAAGATTGCTATTAGCCCCATCAATGTACAAAATAAGGAAGATTCCATGCCGCCTTGTTTCATTCCAATCCCAATTTGTCGTAAAATTTCCAGTTTAATTGATGAGATGACTCTGTATTTTAAATCAGATAATATTTTCTCTAGGATAATAAAATTAAGTAATTAATAATCCCCAAATTTGATTAAAATTTTCCACGTCTTGCATATTGATTTTGATCAAATTCCCCAAATTTTTTGCACATTAACATCAAAATAAACAAACTAATCTATGCATAGATTATTTATTAGTTGGCACATACCTACCCAATCTTCAATAGCTTGCCGATGCAGCCCAATAATCTTAAAAGACTAATCATCATTGGAAAAGCTATGTAACACAAACACGCGTTCAATATAAATTTCTAATTACTAATCTCAAATTTATATGTTTCCACATCACGATTGATAATCATCATTAACTTGATAATAGTGAGGAATTATCATTTAAAAAACAACTAGCAAACACAAACATAAGTTCAATTTAACCTTTTAATCACTAATCTCATGTAAACAGCATGCACACGGTCTCTAATTCAATTGCAACTAAAACCAACAGCTACATACCTACTTTGTCACATTGTTCTTCAATTCCCTCTTTCTTAATTTAATTTTTGCAGCTTCATCGGAAGTTTACACAACTTTTTCCCTAATTGTTCTCTTAGGTCTTGATGTAAATAACTAATTCATAATAAACTTTGTTCCCTTTCACCCAACAAATGTGATTGATCTTGGTTGGAATTCCTCGACAATGTAACTTGTCTCATCGAAAACAATAGCTGATCATAATGATGGTTATCATGATAACTACTATCTTTGTGTCAATATTCAAGACATAGTTGGAAAGATCCACTCACGTGTATGATATTTGTCTCCAACAATATATTCATATTTTCACATAAATTGTTTATGGATTTAATTCATTCATCAAACCGCAGACAATTTTGCTATAAAAGTATTCTCATTCAAATGTGTTTTTTCACAAGTTTTTATAATTTCTTTCTCCTTATGAGTTTCTTATGGTCATATACAAAAACTACACTTTCTACATGAGACCCCACGAGACACCAATAAAACCATTCAGGGCACCTAAAGGTTAAATCACCAATATGCACAATGAAGGTTAATACCAATGCCTCGTATATCATTCATGAAAAAGTGTAATTTTTATCTATGGTAGTAAGAAATTCATAAAGGAAAGTAATTATAGGAAAGGTCGTGAAAAAACATTTAAATAAGATAATTTTGAAACAGGACTATGTGCGGCCAATAAAGGAATTGAACCCAGACTCAACTTAGATGAAGATACAACAAGATACGGTTGAAGACAAGTAACAAACGTATGAATGAACTTGTACAACTATGTCACAAGTATCAACATGAAAGTTTTTATCATAATAACCACCAATTCAAACGATTATTGTTGTCGATGCGCAACAAGTAACAAAATATAAGATTTCAGGCCAAAATCGCATTTATTGGAAGAGACAAGAACAAAGTTGATCATAAATTGGTCAGATGCATCGAGAACCCACTAGAAGAACTAAAGATTAAATGTGTACTCATCCGACAAAATTGAGAAATTAAATCAATACACAGAAGAAAGTGAAGAAAGACAAGACGAAGTACTTATGTAGCTATTGATTTTTGTTATAACTAAATTTGAATTCATGTGTATGTTGTGAATTTGAAATTAGGAATTAAAAACTTACATTGAATTTGTGTCTGTGTTGATAGTAATTTTTTTGACAATAATTTCTTATTATTATCAGTTATTATCAATTGTGATTTAGAAACTTTTGAACTTCAGATTAGTAATTAAAAACATGAACTGTTTGCATTACATAGTTATTCAAAAGACAATTAAAGAGAAAATAATTATCACCTCAGTGGTGTCCAAACTCAGCCTGAAAATAATAGAATGAAAAATGAGATGTGATTAGGAAATATATCGAATGTAACATAGAAACCTAATTTTCAATATAATAAAAAAACAACAAACAACTATGCAAAATTTGAATTTACTGGATATCATTGCAACTAACGGATTAAAAAAAATAAATTATAAATTTAAGTCACTTTATAAAGGCAAACAACACCTAATATTGTTTTACAAAACAGACAACGAACATGTTGTCAAGCTGCATTCTCGCCAAGCCAACATAGGAAAATCGATATTCTTGGATTTATAATCTTTTGATGAAAACACAGAATAGCTTCAATAGTTTGGATTTCACCAGAATCTAATCAACTTAAAATATTATACCCATAAATGAAAATTCGAACTATTTTTTTTTAAAAAACCCTGAAATACATCCAGGCGAAGCACAACGTATTGAGCACATGACAATATATGCATATATTTCTGTAAAGTGAATTAGATAATTTAAAATAGAGAACAAAAACTGAACAATCCAAACAAAAATAAAGAATTAATTGGAAACCAATATCAATTTCAAAGAATAAATTAATCACTAAATCACACACTCAAGCTCAGTGTAATGCACAAACTAGCAACAAAAGGAAAATGCTTCAGACCTCAAAAAAAAAAAAAAGGCGACGGTGGCGTCGAGCAGGGCTACATTTAACTAAAACGACGTGGCTTTTTCGCAGCTAGCCCAGTATCAGTGCTCAGAACAAACTCGTAGACAACCAGATCCAACTTGAACGGTAATTATGAATAGATTGGTCGCCGGAAACGGTCTTCGTACAAATCGAAAAAAAGATCTACTCAAGAAGCGAAGACCATTTCCGGCTGCCAATCGAGAGAGAGAGAGAGAAGTAAAGAGACCGGAGAACTGATGGGATTTGGGAGAGAGAGAAAGAGAGAAGTAAAGAGACTGGAGAAATAGTGGGATTTGGGAGAAATGAGTATAGCGGCAGGTGAATCAATGTGAGTAGTGATTACTGAGCAGTAGTAGGTAGAGAAATAAATACATACATTGGATTCCTTTATCTAATTTTTGTTTTTTCATTAATGGGTTGGGCCGGGTCGAATTAAATTAATTGGGTTGTGTGTATATCATTATATTTCCATTTGGGCTTGCGGCATAACATTTCTGGATATGGATTTATAAATTTCAATTTGCCTCGTGTCGACAAAATCCAAAGAGTCTAGGCTCAAATGCTGCAAAAGCTTTCCTAGCTAAAATGCTTCCTTTGTTAGAACAGCTAAAACTCCATTTGAGAGAGAGAGAGAGGGAGGATTTTGTATATGTTTAAAAATAATGAGTGAAAAGTACATATGTATATTCTTAAGAGAAAGCATGAATATGTGTATCTTGTACTAACTAACTTCCACAATAAGTGGATCACACACCACGTGTATATCTAACTAGTGACAGCTAACATCTTAACTAATCTAGCTACTTAAGCTAATATAATACATAACCAAAATTTATTTCAATATTTCCCCCCAGTGAAGCGGGACCTATCTTTCCTTGAGTTTCAACCTATGTCTCAAGAGGTGAAACCTTGCTTCTGGAAGAGGTTTTCTGAATATATCTGCCACTTGATCAAGATACGGCACATGACCGACTTCAATGGAATGATCCTGGACTTTTCCTGAATATAGTGAACGTCAATCTCCACATGATTAGTTCTTGCGTGAAAAACAGAATTTGACGCCAGTGCTATAGCATTACAATTATCGCACCAAATCTTTGTCGGAGTGGAGACAACAAACCCAAGCTCTTTACATAAAGACACAAGCCACATCAAGTCAGTTGTAACACTAGCGAGTAGTGACCACCAGTCGATCGCCTATCGTCCACACAACTTGTCTAATCCGCGTCGGAATAGGCTACCAACTGCATAGAATCAGTAGGACTAAAACTCAAACATATAGACATAGTGCCTTTAAGGTACCTCAGAAGATGTTGACAAGTAGCCCAATGCGTGTTCAACAACTGATGAAGAAACTGGCTTAGCTTGTTAACAGAGAGGGTAATATCAGGTCGTGTAAGAGTAAGGTATTGCAAAGCCCCAATAGTACTTCGATACAGTGTTGGATCATCAAACAAGGTACCATCGTACTTTGATACCGTGTTAGAACACCTAAAACTCCATTTTAGAGAGAGAGAGAGAGAGAGAGAGAGAGAGAGATTTAGAATTTTGTATTTTTTTAAAACTAATGAGTGAAAAATACAAATGTATATGCTTAAGAGAGAACATGAATACATGCATCTTGTTCTAACTAACTTCCACAATAAGTGGATCACATGCCATGCGTATATCTAACTAGTGACAATTGACAGCTTAACTAATCTAGCTACCTTGAGCTTAGGGCTATGCAAATGGTTGGTTCGGTGCAAAACCGATCTAAACTAACAAAATCAAATAATTTTTTTTTTAAAAAATTCAAACCGATCCAACCAAAATAATTATATAACCGAACCAAACCAAATCATAATTCTTTGGTTAGTTTGGTTTAGTTTTCGGTTTAACTGAATTTTCAATGATTATTTTTATTTTTCCAAAATAATTATATCTAAAGAAAATAACATGCACTCAATAGATAACAAACGATATATTAAATAAGTAAATATTTGAAAAATTATAAAAAAAGAAAATTCAAACTAAATATTAGAATTACTAATGTTATTTAGATACACTACAAGAATTCATCGATTTAGCAACGGAAATTTCCGTCGGTATACCAATATTTTCCGTCGTTATTTTCGGATACCGACGGATTAACGACGGAAATTGACCGTCGTTATTTCATTAGTCGGCAAACCAATTTAACGACGGATAACGTCAGTCGTTGGCACTAACGACGGCCACTGTCCGTCGTTAACTCTAGTGTCGTCAACAGTCGTTAATTCTTACGACGGAAATAACGACGACCCTATGTCCGTCGTTAATAATTGAAATTAAAAAAAAAATCCCAACAGATCCGTCATTAATAATGAAAAATAAATTAAAAATAAACATCGGATTAATTTAACGTAATGTCCGTCGTTAATAATTAAAAATAAATAAAAAATAAAAATCGGATTAATTTAACGACGGAAATTGTCCGTCGTTAATAATTAAAAATAAATAAAAAATAAAAATCGAAAAAATATAACGACAGCCAATGTCCGTCATTAATTTTATTTTTTAATTTTTTTTTGTTTATTTATATTTACGTTTATTTAATTTATTTTTTGTAATTTAGATTATTGTTTGTAAATAAATTATGGAAGAACTGTAATAAACACGTAAAATAATATACATAAAATCTCCAATAAAATACATAAAATGTCATAAAATATAATAAAGAGTGTATAAAATACAAATAATAATAGTGTTAAGATGAAGATGGAGGAGGGCCCCTAAACTGTGCCCGCATCAGCTCGAACATCTCGGTCTGCTGGCGTAGCATCTCCTGCTGCTGATCGATCTTCTCCTGCTGGGCTTGGAGAAGCGCTGCCTGTGCGTCCATCTTCTCCTGGAGAGCCGCCTACTGGGCGTCCATCTTCTCCTGGAGAGCCCTGATGGCAGCCTGAGTGTCGGGCTGTGGAGGAGCTGCAAATGAGACGCTAGGAGTTGAATAACTCCGTGATCGACTGCCGAGCCCAAACACTCGATTCTTCTTAGAGTGTCGGAGGGCAGCGTCCACATATACGACGCTCATGTCCACGAGTGGTGGCGCCTCATCTGTGCCAGGAGTCGGCTGGCTCAACTCCTCAACCCGAGCCAATACATCAGCCTATTCACAATATCGAAAAAGAATGATTAAATATTTAATTTCTATGTTATTAATAAATTTATAAATATTGATAAATTAACTTACAGCTATATGAGCAGACTTCCCATCTGTGTGGGATCCATCCACTACAAAAAAATCAAGTTTTAGCGACGGATTTTTCCGTCGCTAAATCTCGAAAATCCGTCGCTAATCCATTTTAACGACGGATCAAGTCCGTCGTTAAACACGTTGTCGTTAGACAAAATTAACAACGAAAAAATCTAGCGACGGATTTAACGACGGAAAAATCCGTCGTTAAATAATTTCCAAATTCAGTCGCCAGAAAAAAAAAAACAAAACTTAACGACGGATTAACGACGGAAAAATTCCGTCGCTAAAAATGAAAAAAATAAAAAAATTTAGCGCGGTGTTCCCCACGCGCCACATATTATTCCAACATTTGCGGCTCGCGAGATTCAAACCCTTGACCTCTCGTAAAGGCAGAGATCTATCTTCTGCATCTCAACCAAGTGGGCTATTATATATTTATGTTTATATTCAGATATAATAAATATGTATTACTTCGAAACTGTTATCCTTCATTTATTGAAATATATATTATAATCTTTTAATGTTGTAAATTAAAATATATTATTATTAAATTATTTATTTAATATTATATTATTTTAATTAATTTTCTCAAATATTATATATTTATAATTAATAATATTTAAAAAAATAAAATTAAAGTGAGAAAAATTATAAAAACAAAAAAATATTAAATAAATATTTTCATTTAATTATGTTTTTAAAAATATCATAATATTATCTAAAATATTGAAAATATTAATTTTAAATTCGTTTTTCTTAATTGGGAAATAAAATAAATTAAAAAAAATTAAAAATAAAAAAAAATTAAAAATAAAAAAATAAAAATTAAAAAAAAATAAAAATTAAATTTAGCGACGGAATTTTCCGTCGCTAAATCCGTCACTAAAATAAAAAAAAATAAAAAAAAAATTAAAAATTAAAAAATTAATTTTTAACGACGGATTATTCCGTCACTAACGTAGCGACGGAAAAAATCAATCGTTAGTCCGTCGTTAATGAAAAAAAATTAAATTAAAAATATTAAATTTAATTTTTAACGACGAATTATATCCGTCGTTACAGATAACGATAAAGGTTCCGTCATAAATCCGTCGTTAAAATTAACGACGGATAGTCCGTCGTTATTCCGTCGCTAAATGACGACCCGAATTATGTCCGTCGGAAATTCAGTCAGTAAAATGCAAAATTCTTGTAGTGATATCAGGATTATCGTGCAGCCTCCTGAATGTCCCCCACGCCACGTCATTGGGCCACACGCCCTTCTCCTTAGCCTATTGGATAGACATGTTAGCACAAACATATTAAAAAAAAATAAATAAATATTAATTTAATTGCATACCAAAGCCGCAGCATGCGCAACTGCACTCCGAGAGCCTCCTCGATGCTTCACAATGCCTGTGCCAGGACCATTGGGCTCACTCAGACGATTCTTCGATGCGATCGCTGACTTCTTCTTGAAGGCATCACTGTCCTAGTACGCCTTGAAGCCCTCCCACATCTCAACTGGCATGAATGGAGGGCAGGCAAGAATGCTTTTTTATTTTTTCGGAAAGGGTGGTTTGCAGGCAAGAATTTTCGATGGTTATCAAACCATGATTGTTTACCACTGCATGATAAGGTGAAGACGTCAGTGGACTCCATACAGTGTGGACATGCCAATCTTCCAGCAGTGCTCCAACCAGATAACATGAAGTAAGCGGGAAAATCACTAATTGTCCATATCAATGTTGCTCGCATCTGAAAATTCTGTTTCAATGAAACATCATATGTAGACACACCAACCTCCCACAATTGAATCAATTCAGATATCAAAGCTTGTAAAAACACATCCAACTTCTCTTTTGGATTACGTGGCCATGACACTAATACAGTTAGGAACATGTACTGCTCTTTCATACACATCCGTGGGGGTAAATTATACGGTGTAATGATGACAGGCTACGAAGAATACTGTTGTTCTGATTGCCCAAATGGTTGGAACCCATCAGTAGATAGACCCAACCTAACGTTACGTGCTTCAGAAGCAAATTGAGGAAAAATTGTGTTAAGATGTTTCCATGCAGGAGAGTCTGCTAGATGTTGCATTACTCCGTCATCAACAGATGATGCATGCCACTGCATATCCTTTGCTGTTGCATTAGATGCATACATCCTCTGTAACCTCGGAGTGAGTGGAAAATAATACATCTTCTTGTGTGCAACTGTGGTCTTCTGTCTTTTTTGCGAACGACGACTCGTTTCCTTGAAACGGGGATGACCACAGAATTTGTATTCAGTCAATTCACTATCAGCAGACCAATAAATCATACAGTTGTTGAAACAACAATCGATCTTCTCAACAGGTAGCCCCATACCCCGTAGTAATTTCTTTGTGGTGTAGAAATTATCAGTTACCAAATTGTTCTCAGGAACAATCTCTTTCATTAATTGAGTTAGCTGATCAAAACATCTCTCTGACATGTTATTCTCAGATTTCAAGTTCAGCAGACGAGCAACGAGTGACAATTGAGAATGGTTCTGACAATTCTTTGTCTGCGGCCCTCAACATGTCATAAAATCGTTGCGCTTCTGGATTTGGGGCCTCCTCGGTATGATCATCGACATTGATGTTGATATGTGGACCAGCAGCATCCATTACCATGTTCTGGTATGTATTCATTCCATCCTGACCACCTAAATTCTGATCGGTGTCCGCATGCACCTGTGGTTCGCCTTGATAAATCCATACTCGATAATTGTGCATAAATCCTTTCTTTGCCACGTGTAGTCTAACGGTAGACGGCGTTTGGAATGGAATGTTCTTACACTTACGACATGGACACTTAATCTTGTCTACACTCATGAAGGACGGTTGATTGCAGGAAAACTCGATGAAATAATTTAGTCCATTAAGGAAGTCCGGATTCAAAGCACCATTCTGAAGGTATCGCCGGTACATCCATTCACGATCTAGACTCATTGTAGAAGGCCAATTTCTAAAAATTTTGATCGTAAAATACGCACTGATTATCGTTCAATGAAATATAAAAATAATTCATTAAAAAATAGCGCTAATTTTTTAAAAAAATTCGACAGCACCTATGTGAATTTCCTAGTCCCAAGTTCTCAACTCTACGCTAATTGATTTATGTTCTTCTAATCGATTCAAAACAACAATACCAACAGAAACCAACAATTCAATAAAGAGGGATTCAGGGGCCCTCATCCCAAATAGAAACCAACAATTCAATAAAAATGGATCGAGGGGCCCTCATCCCAAATAAAAACCAACAATTCAATAAAGAGGGATCCAGGGCCCTCATCCCATTTAACATAATTGACATACTCAGCATAATAAATCCATACATAACATACTTAGCCTAAATTTCCCAAATAAATTTAACATAATTAATTGACATCTAGATGCATAAATAACATACTTAGCATGATAATTGCCTAAATAACAAACTTAATTAGCCTAAATTTGCCAAATAAATTTAACATAATTAAATGACATATAATTGCATAAAAAACATACTTAGCATGCTAATTGCGTAAATAACATACTTAGCATAAATTGACAAAATAAATTGATCTATGTTCTTCTATTTTTTAAATTGACAAAATAAATTGACAACATTAATATATTTAACATGCATATTAAAATTATAAAATCATTACTTACCTTTGTAATATATATGAATCTACTTGATAAATTCCTCAATTTGATGTTTGAACCTCAATATAGCTCTTCTAACTACAACATAATTACAAGAAAAAAAAAATTTAATCAACCACACACATACACACACATACATATACACTAACACACACTAAATGAAACACTAACTTAAACTAATCTACCACATAATTAGTACAATTTAAAATATAAACACCTAATCTAACCTAAACTAACAAATAACATATAATTAACCTAACCTAAACAAACACATAATTAATCCAAATTAAAATATAAACACCTAATCTAACCTAACCTAAATAAACACATAATTAATCCAAATTAATTATCAAAAAAACCTAATCTAACCTAAACTAACAATTAACAATTAACCATCAATCAAAACAATCAAAACACCAAAAATCACACACACACAAATCTGAAATACACACACACACACACACAAATCTGATATATATATATATATATATATATATATATATATATAGAGACACACACATATATATAGGGAAAAGGGTCTCGCAGCCCCTGAACTTTTTGGTGGGGACCTCGCAGGCCCCTATACTTTTTTTTGGCTCCATTGAGCCCCTGAACTTTTTTTTTCGGATCTATTGGGCCCCTCCGTCAAGCCCCCTCTTGATGGGGCCGTTAGTTCGACATAAAACGACGTCATTTTAGATTTTATTAGAATAAAAAAAATTCTAAATTCAATTTAAATTTCACCCGAGCCATTTTAAAAATACTCCGACCCGATTCTAGATAAACCCGACCCATTGAACAGAGCAACCAATCGAAAATGGAAGCAATGGCCTTCTCCTTCGATCTCCAAAATCTCCACTTCTCCATTCGACTCGCTCTTCTTCAAACCCTCATAATAAGTTCTTCCTCTATCCCTCAAGAAATCCTTCTCCGCCACAAAGAACACCACGCCCCGCCCCGCAATTTCCCGGATTCGAGGATCCACCGCTGGATTCAACCTCGACTCGTCATCGCGGCCGCTTCTCATCGGGCAAAGAAGCCTGTAGAGCTTGTCCTCTTCCTTGCTGCCGAAAAAAGGGTGCACCAAAAAAACCCCCAAAATCTCCACGCCGACGAATCGGTCCACTCCGACTCGAATCGCCACGTCATTCGCAATCGGTGCTCCCACGCTCTCTCCTCCGATGAACACACGCCGGAAATCGGCGCACTTGTTCAACCAAGGATCAGCGCCGCCGCCGTCAGCGTGAGCCGCAATCCACTGGAACGCGGCCCATGAGTCGTCAAATGGAATCGGCAAGGGGTTTTCCGGAGCCAAGTTAAAATATATGGAGGGTCACGGAATAGAATATTGGGATCGATCGGAGCTATGTTTTCAAAGTCTGAACGGAGTTTGGAACGTCTAATTGAAGAGGCTTTCTGCTTTGATTTAGAGAGAGAGTGTGTGTGTAAAAGTGGCGAGGTTTTGATTTCTAGTGTGTGTAGTGTTAGAGAGTGAGTGTGTTTTGAATCTAGAATTTTTTTTATTCGAATAAAACATTAAATGACGTCGTTTTAAGTCGAACTAACGGCCCCGTCAAGAGGGACTTGACGGAGGGGCCCAATAGACCCGAAAAAAAAGTTCAGGGGCCTACGAGGTCCCCGCCAAAAAGTTCAGGGGCTCAATTGAGCCAAAAAAAGTACAGGGGCCTACGAAGTTCCCGCCAAAAAGTTCAAGGGGCTGCGAGACCCTTTTCCCCATATATATATATACACACACAAATCTGAAATATATATATATACACACACACACACAAATCTGAAATATATATATATATATATATATATATATATATATACAGAAATCGAGAGAGAGAGAGTGCCGCACATGCTCGTCGGGGTTGCCCGCTGCTTGCCTCCGCCGCGCCTCACCGCCGTTGCTGCTCGTCGCCGTGGAGTTGAGAGAGAAGGATAGGGTATATATATATATATATATATATATATATATATATATATATATATACGGACAGAGAGAGAGGGATGGGTGGGTCCGCCGCCGCGCTCGTCGCCGTCGCCGGGATGGATGGGTCATGGGGTGGGGTGGGCTCGATTGGAATTAGGGCTGCGAATTGAAATGACCATTTCGCGCCCAGATTCAATCTAATAAATCGATTATTAATGACGGCATTAACGACGGACAGATTCCGTTGTTAATATTAAAAATTAAATAAAAAATAAAAATCTGAAAACTTAACGACGGAATAAGTCCGTCGTTAATTTTCAAAAACTAAATAAAAAATAAAAATCTGTAAATTTAACGACGGAATCTATCCGTCATTAAATATTAAAATTAAAAGAAAAAAATTTGAAAAAATATAACGACGGATATAATCCGTCGTTAATATTAAAAAAAAATAAAAAAATCTGTAAATGTAACGACGGAATCTGTTCGTCGTTACATATAACGACAATATTTATGTCGTAAGTCCGTCGTTAAATTACGACAGACATGTTCCGTCGTTACTCCGTCGCTAAATGACGACCCGAATTATGTCCGTCTGTAAAACGTGAATTTTTTGTAGTGGTATATGATACCTTTTAAATTATTAATTTAGATATAATTAATATTAGAATTATAAATCATAAATTATAAATATAGTGTGTGTGTGTATTGGTTGGTTTGGTTTTAACCAAAATATTTTTTACTTAAAGCGAAACGGAATCAAACTATGTTTTGATTTTAATATTCAAAACCAAGCTAAAATTAAAGAAAAAATGACTAAACCAACCGAACCAAATAGTTCGGTTTGATTCCTTTTTTTGGTTTTGGTACGTTGAATTTTACACACCCCTACTTAAGCTAACACAATACATAATTAAGATTTATTTCAATATCTTTAATCGTTCAATTATGGAATAAAATATTTATATTTTTTTTAATTTGTTTCAACGATAATATTTTTTGGTGGGATTTTTTTTTGTTTAGATTTATAGATGTTTACTTTTTAGTTAGTTATTTAATTTATTAACATAATCTGTTCCAATATCATAATTAAATATGAGACCAATTTAATCCAATTTTAAAGGATGAACCGCATTATGACAACCCCTGTTTGCATGTTCCTAAAAAATTGTATATAAGAGGTAATTCACATAATAATTTTTAATGTGCTAAGATCAAGAGGTTATCTGTACACTTGTTCCTGTCAAAGACATGAAGCACTCGATAAATGGTCCTGTCAACTTGGAGATTTCATCCAACTCAAATCGTTGGGATAGAGGACGTGTGAAAACTAAAACACTCAAAATCTGTGTATTATTATTATTATTATTATTATTATTATTATTATTATTATTATTATTAAACTCAAATAATTTAATTCAAATTATACACATTTTATTATTATGAAACAAATTATTTTAGCCATCCTTACTAAACTACCCCTCAATTTTTATTTTTAAATATTTTATTTGGTATATTTTGAAAAACTAAAAATAAAGTAAAAAAAAATAATTAATTGATTATTTGAAAAATAAATGCTAAAAAATTGTAATAAATTCTAATTTGGTAGGATGAATCTTAAATAACAAGTATAAAACTAAACTAAACACACAAGAATTGAAATAGAAGAAAAATGAATAAAAAAATAAAAAAATTGATATGTACTTTTTTTTGTCTCGATCGTAACATTTTTGCTCCCAAATTTAAATCTTTCCGACGTTTTTGTTCCCAAATGATATGTTTCAACGATTTTGGTTCCAAAATTTAATGACCGTTAAATATCCGGTTAGTTTTGATACCAAAAATATCCAAACACATCATTTAAGACCAAAAATGTTGCAAAAAATTCTATTGGAAGCCAAAATGTAACAATTGAGATTAAAAATATTTTGACCCTATTCTAAATGAGTTGTATATAAAAAAGAAACTCAAAATCAAAAGTCCCAGAAATCACATGTCGATAACTTAGGGGACCGGGGCCTCGTCAAAACCCAAATGGAAAACCCAGTGTGGGAAAAACCATTTGGGGAAAAAGAGTACCCCTCTAAACAAAACGAAAATAATACGTACCATAAAAATCCTGCCTAACAACATTTAAAATACAAGGAATAGCATAAAACCAAATACCGGGAGAAACAGTAGGGTCAGCTAATAAATCAGCTACCCTGTTGCCCTCTCGATATATATGAGAAACACAAAAATGAATATAACATATAAAATCTAAAACATTCCTCCAGCGAGCCTTCAATATCCACGGCACTTGCAGACTTCGAGAAGAAAGCATTGAAACCACATAAATCGAATCAGTCTCAAGCCAAACAAATTCAAGATCCATCCGTTTCGCTTGTTCCAGAGCAAATATAACTGCCAAAAGCTCTGCCAAAAATGTGAAACCCACTCCCTCATCCGTGTGAAAACAACACATAACGTTGCCGTCCGAGCTCCGAAAAACTCCTCCAGTCGCTATGCGCCCCGGAGCTCCAATAGCAGAACCATCTGTGTTGATCTTGGTCCATCCACAAGGAGGAGGACGCCACTTTACCGAAATAACCCGTTTAGGGGGAGATACCCGAGGCTCAACCTTCAACTTCCTCAACCGAATCAAACCCGACACCTCATTCCACATAAACCCAC
This sequence comes from Perilla frutescens, assembly GCA_026008535.1. Taxonomy (NCBI): domain Eukaryota; kingdom Viridiplantae; phylum Streptophyta; class Magnoliopsida; order Lamiales; family Lamiaceae; genus Perilla; species Perilla frutescens. The sequence continues at coordinate 27,077,638 of BRKX01000019.1, forward strand.
GGCCGCCTCGTGTGTATGAAACCTCGCGAAGAGCAACTCAATAGTCGAAATAATAATATGAGGAGTAATTGTCAATTCTTCATAAATCGCCTTATTCCGGAACATCGAAACAGCCCAAACCATGGTAATAACCGCCACCTTCCATAAACCCAAGATTTGAGAACTAAACTGACATTGCATGAAATGGACATAAGCCTCATAAATCGACGCTGCCACAAACGGTTGAATCTGAAAATTATCAAACACCCACCGCCAAACAATACCAACCAACGGACAATGCCAAAACAAGTGATCTAAAATCTCCAAGCCGCCTCTACACATAACACAAATGCCAGGCCCAATAAAGCCATGTAATGTGTCAAAAGTCGGAAGGCGAAAAAGGAGCAACCTCCAATTAGTCATTGATATACGAACTGGAATAGCCGAATCCCATATCCATTTATCCCACTTAACAGTTGGAAAATGCTCACGAGTATGAAGACGAGCAAGTTTGGCCGTAACAAATCCATGAAGAGATTTCATCCAGACTCTCTCATCTTCTCCCAAGACAATATGCACCTATAAAATATCAGTAACCAACTCCGGGAAAGCACGGACAAATGATTCAGTGAATGTCCAAACGCCATTGATCAAGAAATCCCCAACTTTATCCATAAATCCCCCATGTAAACATAAAGGAATTTTCAATTGATCAGCAATAACATAGCCCAATCAATTATCATGCCAGAAGTCAACTGTAGAGCCATCTCCAATAATGCAATAAGATTCCCGAACCAATTCCTAGGTGAGAGAACGAACACCAGGCCAAATAGACGAGAATGCCACTTATTTGCTTCGACGAGGATGAGGTAAATATCTGGAGCGAATGACAGACATAGCATGAGTGTTGGAAGTCATAACTCCCCATGCAAGCTTCATAAGTAACCCCTTATTCAACTCCTTAAAAGAGGAAATACCAAGACCCCATTCTTCAAGAATTGCACAAGTACGAGCCCAATTGACAGTAGTAAAAGACCGAACATGAGTATCTCCTTTCCAAAGAAAATTACGAGCTGCCCGATCTAAATCTTGCACCAAAGAAACCGGCCAACGATACACCATCATTGAATGTATAGCAGAACTTTTGACCATATTCTAATATAGGTCCAAAAGTGAAATTAACTCTTGGAATATGTTTTCTTTGCTGAAGAAAATAATTTAATTTGAATATCTATTTAGATAACAATTCTAAATATGTTAGATTAATTTCTACACTCCCAAACAAACGGACTGTTTTTTGAATGTCATCTCACCAACATTTTCCAGTTTCCCATAAAAGAAAAGAAAACTAGCCAGTAAAACCTATATACAGTAATATCATTGGGACCAGAGAAAAAAATTACTATAGGGAGGTTATTCTTTTTATAGAGTTTACATATAAAAATTATTTTAAAAAAAATTAATATATATTATACAACATTTGAAAATGACCATTCATATTTTAAAACACGTAAATATAAAAGGTATATAACATTCATTCATGTGCTTTAATCGAAGAAAACATCATTATAGGAATTAGGCAAGAAGCGCAAGGTGATAATCCAGAAGATGATAGTGTAGAAATACAAAAAAATCTCATGTCAATAAGCTTAAAATATGTTGGACAAGCTGGAAATATTTTTTTTTCCTTTTCTTTTGTCAAGGGCCCGCAACCGCTACCAACGTGCGCACTTGGTAAACCCCGACCCTGTGTAATAGCCTGCAAACTGCACAGGGAGGTTAACTACACTTGGCAAGACAGGCTCACACCTAATGGTGTTGGTGGGGGATTCAAACTTGAGAGCTTTGGCCTCAAGATAACACCACTCAACCACTAGGCCATCCCCAAAGGGATAACTGAAAATGTTTTTGATTCAACAAGGAGATGATTGTGTTGACGAGTTACATCGAACGTTCAAGTTAAAGGATGTGGTATTAACCAAAAAAATTAAAGCATTGTCATAGTCAACTTTAGATAAGTATTTCATACAATCTTAAGTTTAATGTAATATATATAATTAAAGAGTTCAATATATTTTATATAGACTTTAAACATATTTGAAATTTATTGTCATTTTATTACTATATGGAGATTAATTTCTTAAAGATGGTCTTAAAAAAACGCTGGAATATTACAATGTAGAGGTTATTCTTATTTATAACTGGTTCCGAGTTAAGACCATCATTTTTTATTACTATAAGGAGGTTATTCTTATATAGAGATTTTACTGTAGTATCAATCTATATATAGGTGCCACACACACACACAGATATATATATATATATATATACCCAGAAAAAAATATCATGGGAGCTGTAAAACCTGTACTATTTCCATAGTTTTTTTTTTCACGAGACATATATTTATATATAATAACAACAACATAAAATGATATACAAAATCAACATCATACTAGTGATAAAATAATATGAAAATCCATACATTTAAGTAAGTTTAATACATTTAAATTGATCAAAAAATTCTAAAAATTGTAACTTTGATGACTCTTCATTGTGATTAATGAGGAAGTGGTGGCAACTGATATCTGCGAGTATCAATCGATTGAAACGTTGCAAGATCTGCTCGTTATCAATTGTTGAAAAAATCTCCTTCTCAATGTATACCACTAAACTGTCATTCAACCACTCATCTCCCATTCTGTTGCGTAAATCAATCTCGACAGTCTTTATTGCAGAAATGCCCTCTCAACAGAAGCCGTGGCAACTGGTAAAAATATTTATAATTTAAAAATAATACCTGATAAAAAATCTCCACGTGATAATAATGAAAATTAGTGATGAGTTGTGCTCCGTGCCTTTTATGCCCACGTCGTATTATGTTGTCTTCCATATCAATTAATGGGATATTATTCAACTCACAAAATCTGTTTACTTGACCACAAACCATTTCCCATCCACTCTCCCTCAGCTCTTGTAATTGACATTTCACACTCTTGATCAATGACATGGTTTCAACAATATTTTGATCCTTTTGTTGTAAAGCAAGAGACAATTCATTTATGAATCACAGTAAACATTTCATCAATTGATAAAGAATGTAAATTAACTTAAACAAACAAAATAAATTTAATAAAATCATACATCTAATAAATTTTACACAAATATAACTAAGAAAATAAAAATCACTCACAAATCTATAATGAAAATTGGAACTTGCAAGAGCAGGCGAGCAGCGCAGTATCCCACACTCGAAGACAGCGATCCAACACTGAAAAGAAATAAAAATTTTTGTCTTTAGTTGAAAGGGGATTTTCTCATTCTTTACTTTTTGCTTTTCTCATCTATCTTTTTTTTGCACAAAAGGGCTCTCTCTCTCTCTCTCTCTCTCTAATTAAAAAAACGTTTTAACAAAAAGTAACACTTTTTACTTTATGCTTTTAAAAATCTAACTAGTAACTACTATTATTAAAATAAGGTCAAATGTATGCTTATGCCTTCAACTTTGGTTCTTTTTTAAAAAAATATTCTGAAATTTAAATAATACCAAAATATGTCCTGAATTTTGACATTTTTTTTCTAAAAATGTCATAAATTTTGACCTTTGTCTAAAAATGACCTGAACTTAAAAAAATTCCAAAAAAAAAATGTCCTGAACTTTTCATTTTTTTTACAAAAATGTTATGATATTCAATTTTCAGCGACGAATTAGTGGCGAGGCATACAGAAGTCTATCTTGGAATTCGTAATTTTTTTTAAAAAATAAATAAATAATGAGAACATTGTTTCCTGCTTTCATCTCCAAGACCGTAACTTTTCATTCCAACAAATGTCTCGTACCAATCCAATTTGAAGGGAAAAAATGATTTTTTTTTATTCATTTCGAAATTTTCAATCCTAATAGAGAAAGAAAATTAAATGATTACTTCTCAATTCTCCCAAAATTTCAATCCCAACAGAATTAACCCAATTTGCAGAAAAAATTGTATACCCTTCAAATTGAGATTTAAATATATATATATATATATATATATATATTTCACTTTGACATGCTGAACTCTGGTATGCCTCGTCATTAATCCGACTCCGGAAATTAAATCTTGTGGCATTTTTACAAAAAGTGGAAAGTTCAGGACGTTTTTTTTATTATTTGAAGTTCAAGATATTTTTTCTAAAAATGTCAAAGTTCAGGACATATTTTGATATTATTTAAAGTTTGGGACATTTTTAATAAAAAAGTTAAAGTTCGGGACATAAATATATATTTGGCCTTAAAATAAAATTATTCTTATATATATAATTAGACTAATTTTTATTGTAGGTAAATTATAAAAAAAGGTCCAAATATTTATTGAATTATTTGGATCAAATAACGTCTGTACGGTACAATTCGGACCACCTAGCCACTACATTTTAAAGAAATGCTAACTTAATTTCTAACACAGCAAACACTCATTCTTCGCAAACAATTGATCATTTCACAGTGTCCATATTTTTTTCACACACAAAAATCAATCCAAAAAAATTGTGAAAAAAGAAGAAAAATGAAAAACGATTTGCTGAAACCTCATATTTAACACTTAAAAAAAAACCATCAATCCAAATTAAACAAACTAGCATTCTAAGAGCATCTCCAAGAAATCAAAATTATGGCGTGAACACGGCAAAACTTATTAAAAAAATGCCTCCAATTAATATATAGTTTCCACTTTGCTCGGCAATTTCAGGTTGAATGAATTCAACCAATGCACTGTTCATAATCGGTAATTTTTTTATTTTCTATTCTTTATATATTTTATATGGATTTTTTTTATAATATTTCATTTATCTTTTTTTTTCACCTTTTTGTTTTTAAATTTTATGAAACATATTTTCATTACTAAAATTATTTTATATATTAATTAAATAAATAGTATTGCATTAATTTAAATACAAAATACAAGATACATAATTAATAAAAATGCAAATAATAAACATTACAATAACAATACAAAGCCACAAATACATTATAATAAACAATATAATACATAATTAATAATGATAGAAACACATTGCGATAACAATAAAATATTGAAAATGCACCACACTAATTTTAGCTAACAATCTCTAAGAACACTTCCAGATCCAGATCCTCCCATATCTAGATAATAGCTTCCACAGTCGAAAGTATTATTAGTTGGCGGAGTTAATTATTCGAAAGTATTAGTTGACAAAGTTGATTGATTGAGTTGTTCCTGCCTTTTCGATAAGATTTTTCGCTTGATCTTGTTCAAAGTACAAACGTCTAGTAGGATTAGAGATCAAGTTCGTATTCATCATTAAGATTTTGTTATTGGCTTCCCACTGGGTCACTTCAGTGTATTTTCTATACTCTTAAGCCATTATGTTTAATGGTTGCATGCATTATCATGCACAATATGATAGTTGAGGATGAACGAGACCTTAATGCACCAATTGATAATGTAAGAGAAGTGCTAATTTTAGATGTTGAAATGACGAACGAAAGAATAGATTAATTTCAAGCATTTTTGGTCTGATTTAAAAAAATCAAAGACAAAGATACTCACTTGAAAATTCGTAATGTTTTGGTTGATCATTTGTGGGAAGAATTTTCAAATTTAGAAAAGTAATTTTTATTTCATGTAATTTATGCTTTTATTAAATTATCTATTATGAAATGTTGATTTTATTTTAAATAAATTTATGATGTTTATCAGAATTTTTTAGTTTTGTAAAACAAATATGTTTATTTATTTATTAAATAAAAAAACATTGCAATATATATATATATATATATATATATATATATATATATATATAACCATATATTCAATTTAACAATTCAATAACAAAATTAAATGAATAGTAGTAAGTATAAAAAAGGAATATTATATTGTAGAGTGAAATGTAGAGAGGTGCCGTTGGAGATGAATATTGAAAATTTGTAACTTTATCACTATAATAATGTAGAATTAAGTGTATTGTAGGGTTTGTTGTTGAAGATAGATTGCTAAAGACAAAATAATCAAGCTCATTTTCAAGCAAATTAAGATTCAAAATTTCAGCTACTCTTCGCAAGAGTTCAATGATTTTTCATTTTTATGGGTTTTCTAAAAATTGGGGTTCTTGGGTTAATGTGTGTTGCAAACGGATTTAACGATCAGTCCACAACATCATCAATTTTTGTGTCTAGTTAGTCTGACTTTTAACATACATTGATTATTTGGTCCAAATACTAAATGAGAGAGAGAGCAAGAATCTATTAATGAATTAGTCGAATGAGTTATTTGCACATTTTTCCTAAATTATATTATGTGTTTTGATCTTAATTAAGATTTCTAACAAAATATTATCACCATACATGCCCTACAATATAAATGATAAATGTTGTCATTAATAATAGACTTAAGTAACGCTCATGTCGTCACTAATTACCACATATCATTTTTAATGATATTGTTGTCACTTAAAAATATTTTTTTGCAACGATATCATATCATCTCAAATAGATCATCCATAAAAGTTCATTCAAAATAAATTAAACATAAAATTTAAGTGACAACAATGACGTCACAAAATGTCATTAGAGATGACATGTAGTAATTAGATACAATATGTCGTTACTTAAGTCTATTATTAGTGATGACATTTATCATCTCTAATAATATTATTTCTACAGACTATTTTTGTTGTAGGGAGGAATAGAGGAACACTATCCACTCGAAATATTTAGAAAAAAAAAAATAGTATAATAATAGTATTTAGTCGATTTATTAGTGAATAGAGAAAAATATTATCTAGACGACTTTTGAATTGCGAGGTACCATTACGAGCTCAATATATACGAGTGTTATTCCGTGAAATAACTCGAATTTAATTTAATAATAATAAAACCCTATACATTATTCTACTCCCAACGACAATCCCACTTTCTACATCTCCAGAGTTTTGCCTCCATCCCCCAAATTCGTTTCAAATAATATTAATCTCAACCCAGCACAAACAAAATAGAATTGGCCAATTTTGCTATAAATCAACTCCAATTCGATATATAGTTACTCTTATCTTCTTTAATATACTTCTTTCTCATCTAGTGTTGAATTTTACATTTTAAGGTTCATTGAAGATTCGAACATTGTGGAGTAATTTTTTTTAAAAAATAATTGTACATGTATTAGAATTTTATCAGTTAAATTTTTTATTTTTTATCGTTCTACTTTTTGACTTTTTATATTATGAATTGCCCCTCTGAACAACATTCCTGACTCCGTCACTATTAATACAACTATTTATAATTTAAAATTTACTCTTTCAAAGTTTTAACAATCCATCACTATTAATATAAGTATTTACAATTTCAAATTCACTCTTTTAAAGTTTTAACAATTTTATGTTGAAGTTCGATTTCAAAGCTATAATTGAATGTCAAATTAAGCTAAAAACATAAAATTGATAAATCGAGCACAAAAAATAAAAATGAAAATATATTTAATCTCATCCTATTTAGGTTAAATTGTCAAAAATATCTAGAGAGACGTTAAATTTGGAACATATTTTTATCTTCATTTTATTAATTAATCAATAGTTACATAAAAATTAATTTGGAATTACTAAATTTAAACTCAGTAACTTTTTTTCCATTAAAGAAAATTTGAAAATTTATGTACAGTTAAATGCTTCATTAGAAAATAGTTTTTTATTTGAGGGAATATACTCATAAGAAAATATTAGTTCACTACTAGAAAATGACCTATCACTGCATTAACTTTATGACATTTTAAAGCAAATATCAGCACAAATATTCAATTACTACATTGAGCTCCGTAACACATGTTACTACATTTCTTTATACACTAACACGACATTAAGAATAGATATCATAATATGGCCATTTTCTGACACTTAAAAATGTCATATTATTCTACTATAAAAATGAAGAGTATAAAAAATAGGGAAAAAAAGAAAAATTGGTGAAAATAATAAACTTGAGCATTCTTACGTGGCCAACAAAGGACCAGTCCTTTTCAATTGAAATAACTATATATATGTTCATTAATAATAAAATTATAAAAATATATCAAATTAATAATTTTATATTTTTTTATAAGTTCAGAAGTTTATTCACGAGCTTAACTACTAACTACTAATGACGAATTGTTCTCAAGCTCAAGATCAACTATTTTATATTAATAAATAATGAGCCTAATTAATTTTAATAAGTTTAATATACGTGGTGGGTTGGTCCAATGCTCTTTATCTTTTCTTTTATTTTGGCGCGAACACTTTCTGAGCCCATTACTTAACCCTAGTCCATTAGCCCCTCACTTCCCATATATACTGCCCTAACCTAATTTTCTATAGTCAGAATCCTAATCTCTCTACTTAAGCTGCACCGTTTGCTCTTCTTCTTCAAGCCTCATCTCTAATCTTTAGCCTTGTATTGAGCTCTGTAAACTAAGAAGGTGAACCCCCGGTTAGGCACGATATCCAACAATATATATACAAATTACACAAATGGGAGGTCTCCTGTGCAGGAGCCTCCCCCGTGAGACCCCGTGCGGCGTGACCCATGAGCAGATGGGTTGACCCACGCGCGGCGCGTGTTTTACACGCGTCCGCGTTTTTCTTTTTTCTTTTTCTGTTTCGTTTTTTTGCCTTTTTTCTGTTTTTCTTTTTTCTGTTTTTCATTTTCTTTTTTCTTAAAAAAAACACATATAAATCCCTAAAAAATCCCCCCAAATAAATTGTAAAAAACACAAAATAAACCCTAAAAACACCCCCAAAAAAATCATAAAAAAAGAAAATAAACCCCTAAAAACACCCCCAAAAAACCATAAAAAAACAAAATAAACCCCTAAAAACACCCCCCAAAAAACCCAAAAAAATACAAAATAAACTCCTAAAAACACCCCCAAAAATATAAAATAAACCCCTAAAAACACCCTCAAAAAACAGAAAAAAAAACACAAAAAACACGAATTGGTACTATTTAGTGTTCGAATTGGTACTATGGGTGGCGAATTATTTTTTTTTGCGCGGGTCAGATGCGGGTCGGAGCGGGTCCGTCTCATGGGCCGACCTATGCACCTGATGCACAGGAAATGGTACTATTTAGTGTTCGAATTGGTACTATTTAGTAATTTGTAGGCAGTACATTGAATCAGTAATTTTTTAGTTTTAAATCGATGATTTGGCGTAGGACTTTGTTGTTTTTAATACTTACACTCGACAATTCCAGGTTAGCTTTCTTTCTTATCTATGTACATTTCAATCCAGATATGTTAGCCCATTGACACTTCTTACCATGCTCAATAAGAAATTTATTTTCACGATGCATAATGAACTCACTACGATATAATTTTTCATGATTATTACCTTGTATATTGACATAAAATTTTATTTATATTTGGCACAATCCAATTCAATTAGTGGTGAATAGAAATGAATGGACTTGTTCTTTGATGTTTTTTTTTCCTTTTTCATATTATATAACTATTTAAATTTTCTTAATATAACTGTAGTGTGATTGATGTGCATTTTTTGAGATTTGTAGCTGACTAATGGAATGAATGCAAAGAGTACTAATTATCACAATTTGTCAAGTTTCTTAGCCTTTCAGTTTTAGAATGAATTTGATTTCATCACTAGCCATTAGTTCCATATTTTTATTTACTTTAGTTTTACAGAATACTATTTAGTTTTACAGAATACTATTTAAATTTTTGCACTAATGACTTGAAATGTTGGATAACTATTTTGTTGCTGAATAATTTATATTTATTTTTCTTTCATGAAGTTCGTTTATTTTTTCTAGAGGTCTTGCACAGTTGAATGTTTTAATAGCAAGAATTTTTTTAAAATGTTGAAAATAGATGAAATATTAAAAAAAATGAAAAATATCAGGTATTGTAGGACAAATAACAAAAAAGCTTCGGTGGGCATTTGTAAATGTCATTACAAATTTTCTTAATTACAGTCAGAATGTACTTTTAGATAACTTTTGCCGACACTTGAAACTGAATTTATACATATTATGTGATGACACTTTAAGATGTCTACACAGGTTGTCCATGGAAAATTCGATAATGAGCGCTAGTGTAATGCGCATTCCCGTCGGATTAAGGACGCGTGTAAAGTGGTCCGCTGAAAAGTCTTCGGCCCATTTTGATCTGGAGCAGCCCGAACCCGTTTATTGTTCCCCCCCTTAACGCCGTCCGCGTCCGCCATCCCCGCGCCGTGAACTGACAGTGTTGTAAGTTTCCCCTTCTTTAACAGGCCTGAACGTAGGGTGGCCCACATACACACTGCTCGACACAGAGCCTCAGCCTTTGCAATCATGTAGTATGCCGAAATTAGTGTACTGAATTGTGATTTATGCTAATTTTAATTTACATGTTAAATTTATGGCTAATTAACCCTTTGTTGTATTGTATATTTATATTATATGCTGTGATTATTAAATCAGGCGCTTGTCTGCTGGTGTATTTGTTTACTTTCAATGTATTTTGCAATTAGATTTATCGACCAGGATTTTTTAGACCATCATTAAATTTATTAAGTGTAGCATTGTGGTTGTTAATTATAATAGGTGCCTGAGTTTATTTTTAGCAATCGGACCATGTATAACAAATTTTAATGATTCGGTAAATTGTTTTCATAACAATATATATGATACTTTAATGAAAAGTTAGGCCATTGTAATTTTATGTGGTGTATTATTTTTATTTCACTGTATTTCTCCAATAGAATAATCGACGAGGATTTATGACATCATCGTTAAAGTTATTTAATGTAGAATGCGTTGTGTTAATGTTAATCATTTTTTGACGTGCTTGCAGCAATCGGATGCTGTATATGTAAATTCTAAAAATTCATTTAGGGGGGTGTATTGGATGTGGAATTCGTTGGATTTTAAACGACATTTAAAATCCGGGTGTATTTAATCCAAATTTTAAAAGTTCTTTAAAATCCGCTTGCCTCGACCAAAGACAGGAGTGGCACCAGTGGCACCCTCAGTACGAGTAAAAATCTCAGGCACCATGAATCACAGCCGGAGGTTCTGCAGACCCACATCCACATTAGGGACTAACGGCGGGGCGGCTTCGTTGCAGCCCTGATGAAGAGATGCAAACGGAGTGGGCGGCAGCTGCGGAGTACTATACGGACCTGTGTTAAAGAGAATGCGGCTCTCCTCGAACGTCACTACCAGCGGTGTCTGTTGGGAACATTAACATAAAATCAAGACCAACGTGACAACATCAACAGCAAATTATCGATTAAGATCAAATTCACAATACAAACTTTAGTTCACGCACTACACCACTAAGAATATGAGATTACCTTAACCATCTTATGTCGCCTATAAAATAACTGCTTTACTCTCGCTGGGTCAGCAAAATTGTTAGTGTACCACCACAACATACGGAGAATACGATCAATTTGGCTCCAAGCCTACGACCGCAAACAGCAGCAAGGTCGGGCATCACCTCGTATGCCCACAAAATCAAGGCCATGTTGAATCCGCCAGCATGCACCTCCATCGGGTACCCACCAGCATCATTAGGTTCAAGAGTAAGATGGTCAAGAAGCTCACGGGCTTCATGAGTGGACTGAATGAGGAAATTGTAACCTATCAAACCCCATGGAAACTTATTGAAGGCTTCTAAGTCATCCACTAGATGAAAATAGTTCATCTCAATTGGGTCCGTAACTCGACCTCTAAGCAGAATGGTGCTGTACAGGATAAACAACAAACCGAGTTGGAAACAGAGAGGGGTGCTACCCTTCATCTCCACGCATTCATCACGAAAACGGTCATGCACTTCAACCAGCGTCAGGTTCTGTTTCCCACCAAAGGCACCTTGATGCACGATAGAGGAAACTGGAGGGGCTGTGTATCCATTGAATTTTAAACCGGTCATCAAGGCGAACTCCGTGGGCCCGAACACAAGGGCATCTCCATTTATCACGAACCGCAGGGTGTTACTTGCTCGAGACTGTTTATCCAGGCAGTGCAAGAGTTGTTGATATACTGGGGCGTTGAAATGTAGGGCGAGAAGATCAATTAAGTGTTTGAAAGGAGACGTGTTCATGCGCATGTTGTTCCACTTATCAAGACATTGACGTACGTTCTCAAGCCACCACAGGTGGGAGCGCTCGGATACGAGGAGGGGATCATCACCTGTCTCTATATTGGAAGCACAACCCACTAATGAGCATGAACCCAAAAAATAAACATTCAAATAAAAAACACCATTTGCATCCAACACCAAAAAAGCATTCCGATAACAAATTAAATAGAGCAGCACACAGGTTCACAACCAATTCCCATACACTATTTGTAAATCAGTCTGGCACCATGCATGCAAATAGCCTGCTATATAAATATCTTTGCAGGTTTAAACACTGCAATTAAACAATATACATAGACCTTTATGGTGGCATATTCAATTCGTAGTTATGGACATACAAACACACATTTAGGGCATTATATGATAAGTACAACATGCCAATTTCCACCGTAACACATCACACTCTCAGACATTGTAAACGGATTGAATAACAACCAACCCAGGCCACGACTATAAGCGTACGGGTACTGGATATATATTTCATGATTTCAAGGTCAAATGTAGCATCACAAGCACAAATTTAACTGAATAAATACACCAAATACCAAAATATTTTCCTTCAAAACATGTGCACTCCACCTGTGATTGTAGGCAGTCCATGCTTCGAATTTATAAACAAAGCATCATATATGACAGGTTAAGCACTTTCACATAGAGTACAAATACAGTGTTCAAGGTACGTTGGAATTGCTTTTATAATCAATCATGTCTTCCAATGTAAACCAGGCAGCATAAAAACAACATTCAGGCAATGTAATCCCAATAATATTCACAATTACAAACGAACTTCTGGTCCCATCGGTTATTTGGGTTGATTCATACTGAAATTAATTCTTTTGATAAATGGTTTTACGTATACACTCCATTCATATATTGCTGAAACTTGATATTTCTCAAAATTAGTTGAAAACCATTACTACAGGGATTCGAGCTCTTAAAAGGATTCAAATGATACAGAGCCACAATGATAACATTTTGCGAATAAAATTCATATACTCAACAATGAAATATACAAATCAAGACCATTCATCTACTAAAATCAGGGGCTACAATCTACCCCGAATCATTTCACAAAGACCTCAATTACAGATGATCCAAGATGTATTTAGTAGATATATAGAATGGTTTTCAGAAACATGCACAAAGTATAACTACATACGCCACCTATTCAATTCAGGTTTCCCTCACATTCCACACTGAAATATACAAAGTCAGAGCTCAATATACAACTACATTCTTTCAAAGGCCTCATGTAGAAACGACAGAGACTTCATTGATCCGAAAATGATAAATGTGACTCATATAGAATGGTTTTCAGAAATATGCACAAAGTATAACTACATATGCCACCTATTCAATTCAGGTTTCCCTCACATTCCACACTGAAATATACAAAGTCAGAGCTCAATATACAACTACATTCTTTCCAAGGAAACACCCAAGTACACCCACACCAAACTACCACACAACTATCGACCGAATATTAAAAAAGAAAGATTCACACAGACATAGAGCATGAAACTATTTTCGGTCAACCTCATACATGCAACAATCAAGAACGACACATTTGGAGACGGCTAAGAAACTATAAAAATTCCAGACAACCAAGGACATTAAAACACCCTTAATTTCAAATCGAAGGACCGGCAATTACATAAAATCCGATGACTACAAGTGCAGACACAAATACCATTTACTAAAAGTACTCCATAAAAATTGCTTATAAGGGTTTCAATCGACAGCTCATACCTCTAATTCTAGGAAAGGCACTATCATTATACGTCCGCTTCATCGTTCTAATTTCTTGAACTCTTCGCTTCAAAACGCCGTGCAAAACAACAAATTTTAGTACTGCAAAAATTAGATAGCACACAGTTGTCTGAAATTAAGAGAACATTTACAAACCCTCTCGCATAATCCGCCGCTTGATTCTCGCTCGCTTCCAGTGAGGTTGATTAATAGACAGGCTTCCCCAGAGAACTTGCAATAGTCGGACGACTGTAGTGCTCTTTTTGGGTGCAGTTGGCTATATAGGAGTTTAGAGCCAGGGTAATTAAGCCAATCACTCATTAATTATCACTGGGGTTATGCAATAGCAAACTTTGCTACAGCTCCCTATATAAGGCGGGAAATTTAACCACTTAGATATATCAATTTAAATGAAGGGCAGAGTACTGCGCCAAAAATTATTCCACGTAAATTCAACAGGGTTATTTAGGGTATTACAATCGGGCCCAACAATTACATTTAGCCCTATTTCGATAATCTACTAAATTTCACCATTTTCTGATATTCATGTCTAATTTAACAACATTTATATACATAAATGTTCAGATTTATCAAATAAATAAAAGTGCATTAGAATTTCGGCCAAAAACAAGACAACTCCGAAATAATATCATAAGTACATAAATACAACCCGCCTATTACTGAAAAATCAACATACACAAGTATGTGCTAATATAGAGGTTATTTCAAAAGATTACAACATCAAATCCTACAAAAATCATAGTCTAGAGTATTGGCCGAAAAACCAACACCACATCCAAAAAAAGCTCAAACTTCTGGACTATATTAATGCAACATGGGACCATCTTACCATTAATGGTAATATGAGAACATCCTCGCAAAATAATAACATTAAAGTCTGTAAAAAGCTTAGTCTATAGTTTTGGCCGAAAAATTAAAACACAATTCAAACAGATCTGCTTTCAATTCCATGATGGAACTCTCCGACTGAGTGAAATGCAGGTTGCGTGTAGCAGCGGCCCAAAACACAGCCACCCTATGGCCTAGGCTGACTTCCCAAGGCGAAAAGTGGGCTGCGCGTGGATGGCGGACGCTGACGGCGTTAACGGCGGGGAACAGTGAAACGGGTTCGGGCTGATCCAGATGAAAATGGGCTGAAGACTTTTCAGAATACCACTTTACACGTGTCCTTAATCCAAAGGGAATGCGCATTACATTAGCGCTCATTATCGAATTAGCCGTTGTCCATCATGACACTTTATCTATCATTACATTTGAACACACTACACTTTTCGGAAATGTCATGATATATTTAATATATTAATAACTAATTTTACTTGACATTTTTAAATGTCATCAAAGCCTATTTTTCTAGTAGTGGTTGTTAGAGGTCATAGGTGGTATTGGTCCATAGCTCAGTTGTAGAGCATTTGACTGCAGATTGATAGATCACCGATTTATTTTCTTTTTTAGATTAATTTCCTGAATTGTCATCATCCCACATTTTTGTTCAACTACTTCTATATTCTCTATGTATTTTATAAATAAATCTTTTTGAAATTGAAAATGGAGGAGAAATGTTGGCTAGCACTTATGCTGATATCAATTTTTTTTGTTTTTTTGAAATATGTATGCATTGGTAGATTTATAACATATGTTAATAGTGTGTACACATATAATTATGTTACTATAAACATATAATAACTCAATATTAGATTTTTATATAAATGATGTTTCCACTTTGATTTCACATGCTTGCCACCTGACGCATGACATATTAATAATTTCGGAGAGTTCGTATTTTTGTTTTTGGTTTGATAATATGAACTCAATTACCCCTATTTATACTTGAGGACACATCAAACCGATGGTCAAGATCTTTTGAATACATATTTGATCTAATGGCCAATATAGCAAACTAAAAAATTCTACAAAAACATATATTTATATTGTTTTACTTGGAAGATTCTAAAAAAAGAAGATATTTTCAACACTTATATATAGAGCTATTAAAACGGTGGGCTGGCCCGGCCTGAGCCCATCAGGCCACTGACTAAAAATCGAGTCGAGCCGGCCCGACTTGAAATATTTTGAGTTGTTATTTCCTAGGCCCATCACAACCCATGGACTGCCCATCAGGCTGTCGGGCCAGATACATGCTTGATTTTAATTTTCTTTTAGAAATTGAAATGAATTCCTGTTATTTTGATAATTAATTAAAAAAATTTATAAAAAGGGCAACACCTAATCAATTAATTTAAGAGACTTTTTAACGGCAACAATTAAAATATGACAACAAATTGCAGTGACAAATAATCCCAAAGTCTTCAACAAATGGCATCAACAAATGACTTCAAGTCTTCAACTCATAAATCCCAAAGATAAGTAAATTAAATCCGAAAGTCCAAAGAAATAGAGAAAGAACACATAATTTGCAAATCATCATTCAACTCATCATCCATATACTCCATATACTCCTCCATATCGACCTTTATTAATAAGACAAATAAAGTTTTTTATTTCATTATATCTTCTTTTATTTATTTTTATTGTTGTTCTAAGTCTAGCATGAGCGGAAAGACTTGTTATTCCGGATTAAACAAATAGCCGCTATATATCATATAATTAATGTACACTAGACTTTTAGTTTAGATTTTAGACATTTAATGTATGCTACCCTTATACAGTTTTAATTAATGCATAAGGTTTGTATTTTGTAATATAATATAATTTATTTTTAATAAGCATTAAGCATTTAATATTCATTAATTATCATTATTGATTAGTATACGTTAATTGATTATGTTATCTTTTATTAATTGTTAACTAGTTTCGTAGGATTAAAACTTAATTAGGAATTTAAACTTGATTTTGTATTTATTTCAATTATGAAATGAATGGTATTAATTTATTTAATTTGTTTGTGATTCTATGTAGATTATGGAAGAATATTATCAAAAAAACGTAAGGGCGACTTTTCATCATTCTCAAATTCACCTAATGTCAATGAATTAGTGGGAAATCGTCTCCATCGTGTAGCGACCCGAACCCAAAAGCCCAGATGCTACGAAGACGCACAACCAAAAGAAATGACGATAAAATTTTCGCAATTCTAAATAAATAATTTTCTTAGGTCATAAAAATTTGGGCAGCATTTCGTTTAAAATATTCAAAATAACCACGCACACAGGCATTTACCATTCAACAATCAATAGAACATGCGATCAAGACTAGTCAAAATCCAACAATCAACATTCGAAATGTGCCCAAGACTACAACATTCACAAATGTCCATAAAATAGTTAAATGTTTCATGATCATAAAGCGGAAGCATAAAATTTATACTTATTGACCACTACTACACATAATCAATAAATATAAATCATAAAAGTGGTCAATGAAATAGGAAGTCCCCATTAGTTCATGTCAGCCGCCAGCCGTCATCAAATACTTGAAAATATTATGAAAAATAGATGGGCTGAGTGCCAGAAAACACTCAATGGGATTTTAAATTTTTGAAATATACTTGATCAGTTAATAAACAGTTTGCATATTAAACATATTTGCTATAATGCCCATAAAAAGTACGTGATCATTAATATACGGGAGGTTAACTCAATATGGTTCTCTGTCATATAAATTTCACTGAAGTGACATATTTGTACCGTAGTACCATAGTTGCACCATTGTGCCATACCGCACCAGAGTGCTCATACCATACTGCACCGAATTGCTACATACTGCACCAAGTGCTCATACCGCACCGAAGTGCTACATATTGCACCAAATGCTCATACTAGGAACCATAGAGCTTAGCAGCTTCCAATGAGTCATAAAGAATATTTTAAACTTTGAAGCATGATTCTATATAAACATATTTTTCTCATAAACATAACGTGATTTTGAAACATATATAAAACCACGTGTTAATTAGAGATCATTAGCCATAAAAGTAATTTGAAGCATGCTTAAACTTAAACATATGTTATCATAAATAGATCACGCTTTTGAAACATAAGTTGCGTTGACTAGAAATCATAGAGCCATAAAAGTACTTTGAAGCGTGCTTTGTCATAAATATATATTATCATAAATAGAACACATTTTTGAAACATAAGTCACCCGTTGGATAAATATCACCCACCTTATAGCTACAATAGCTAAAACTTTGATCATACTATGATCAAGCGTGCTTTGTCATAAATATATATTATCATAAATAGAACACATTTTTGAAACATAAGTCACCCGTTGGATAAATATCACCACCTTATAGCTACAATAGCTAAAACTTTGATCATACTATGATCGTTCTAAGCCTATCGTCTCGGATATGATTTATTACAAGATCATATCGTAATAGCACACTAGAGTGTTGATCATATGTCATAGCATAAGGAAGGGTCAAGCGCCAGGTTCCTAAATTAATAACATAAATTGAAATGCTAGACAATCGAACAATACTCTTAACTTATAATCCACTAACATAGGACAACCCAGAATGCATCATCTAGGTCTCATTCCTTCATCAATAAATAGCATAGCATCATCGCTTATGAGGGTTACTACATTTATCTCGTAAGGTATCATTCGTCTAAGCAATGCTTTCGTATCATAATATCAATTTCAATAATAGACGAGTATAGAATTACCCACCTTATTTACAATCCTGGAGTAGAGCCTCGACTTAGGGTTTATTCCTCTGATTCTTCGAGCTCAACTCGTCCTACACAAAGTCAATTAATGACTCATTAATCCTATCAAAATTCTAGAGCCCAAAACATAAAGGATTCTACCCCTTTGCTTGGCTACGACATGAATACGGAAAACTTGACTTCAGAGACTTCTACTTGATTCGATACATAAAGGGAATTTAACGATGTAATTTATTTTTGGATCTAATGATCGGATTAAAGTCGATTCATAACAACCCCCGTTTTGAATTATTTGGGAAAAATAAAAACCCCATCTTAAATTTTTGCAATTTGGTTCAAACTTATATAAATTCTAAAAAGGAAACCCGTCTATTTTATTTAAATTCTAAAACAGCCCAAACACATTTCAAAACATTAAAATACCATTAATGATCCACCATTTTAAAAAAATATATAACACCAAGGCTTCGGTAATTCATTCATAAATCATAATCAAAAATTCTTTTATAAACCCATGAATCATCTTAATCATATAAATATGTAATCCACCAATATCACCAAGGTACATCTTGAAAATAAAAACTAACTAGAGACTTAAAACAAAATGTGATTTGAAATACACATATTCACGGTTAAACGCAAATCGTTTTCAAAATCCTTCCAAAATCAAACTTGATCCCTCTTACATATCAATATCACCTCAACATTGATGAGAAATATATGAAGTGTACTGACAAATCTCAAACTCACATTTAAAGAATCCATTTTAAAAAATTTCAAATCACTTTGAATTCAAAACATTCATGCTTAGTCAATCACACACACTTTGATTAAACACCAATTTATTAAAATTTAGGACTTGACATAACATTAATTCAAGATCATACAAATTGTGATTATACAATTTCAATATTCTTAAAATCGACTAAAAATCGACATAGATATTTCAAAACCCCAACTCACACACTTAAAAACATTTCCCCTGTTTTCTCCTCTTGTACCAGTTTCAGTACATTGACCATACCTCCTCAACTGAAACTCCAAATCAAGTAATTCCAAGTTCTATAGAACCCTAAGATATATATCTAAAAATGTTCCTCAAATACACATTCCCAGATTTTGAAAATAAAATGGCTAAAAAGTTGAATTAAGTGGAAGCAACAAAACTGTTCGGAAAATGGAACAAATTCTGATTTCCGGTGATTTGGCCGGTTTCCGACCACCGAATGACAATGCAAAATGTAGAACACATATCAATGTACGACATATCCAAAAATCAAGCGAAAAGGATAAGAAATGGACCCATACGTCGATGACGAAGGTAGCAGATGACGAGAGCTTCGTGGCTGCTACTGCAGCTGCTCACCGGCACTCCGGCGACCTGCTGCTGCTCCGGCGTCACCCTGGTGGGGGTACGACAACCTCTTGGATAGAAGCCTCCCTCTCTTTCTCCTTCCCCATCGCCGATCTCTCTCTTCTTCTTTCTTTCTTCTTTTCCCCCTCTCTCTTCTCTCACTTTCGATCCCTCCCACTCTTCTTTCTAAACTTAACCCCCAAGTCTCTCTCTCTTTACCATATATTAATTGGGGATGGGGGAAAATAATACACACACACACATATATATATATATATATATATAAATTATATCTATTGGGCTTGGAAAAAAATGAGGATGTCATGGGCTTAAATTTTGGGCCTCAATATAAAATTAATTTGAGCTCAAAAATAAATGGGCTTTAATTAAAATAAAATGGACTCGACATAAATCTTGAAATGGACCGAGTAATTGGGCCAAAATCGGGTTTTGACAAAAATTATTGTCTAATGTTCGTTCATTCTCGTTTAATAATAAATGGGCTGAAATTAAAAATATTTACAGACGAGCTCAGAAGTCCCATACTTGCTTATTTTTAATATAAAATGACTTGCTATAAAAATTGGGCCCTAAATAAAAAGATTGGGCCCGAATTTGATTTTGGGGCGTTACACGTCGAGAAATAGAAGTAAACCTTAATGATATTGTTAGTGATCCTGGACTATGAAAACCAATCGAGAATTTGATATTTCTATTCGAGATCAAGTACGAAGAATGTACTTGACTGAGGGACCTTGTCAACCAATTGGCCATAATTATCCGAAAAAAATGTACTGTGATCATGGAAGAAATTTTCAAGATAGTTGAATTGAACAATTCACATGGCTAGAGTATAGCATATCAAAGGATGCAGACTTTTATTTTTTGGTGTTATCTTTTCAAAGATTCAAAGAAAGAAGGTCGAATTGGAGAAAAAGCCTTTGCAAAAAAAGGCATTAGTAATTGAAAAAATGCATTGAAAAAATTCACAAGTCATGTTGGGGTGGTAAATAGTTCTTACAACTATGCTAGAATAGAACTCGAGTCTTTTCAAGATCAAAGATATAGCGTGGCAAATATGTTTCGATCAAATAGCCGAGAGATGGATGTTGCTTATCGCACCTGTCTAACAGCAGTGTTGAATGTGATTCGCTTTCTTTGGAAGCAGGGATTGTCTTTTCGTGGACATGATGAGTCAACTAGTTCTTTGAATAGAGGCAATTTTCTTGAATTGCTTGAATGGTACAGGCAACTAGATGATGGAGTTTCTAAAGTACTTAGTTCAAATGCTTCTGGTAATAATCAAATGACATCTCAAAAAATTCAAAAAGAATTAGTTTATGCTTATGCTTCAGAGATCACACTTGCTATAGTTAATGATATTGGAGATAGATTTTTTACCCTCTTGGTCGATGAGGCTCGAGATGTTTCAATGAAAGAGCAAATGGGGGTTGTTTTAAGATATGTGAACAAAAAAGGATGTGTGATTGAACGATTTCTTGCAATTGTGCACGTTGCTAACACTAGTTCTCATTCCTTGAAAAATCGTATTGATGCTTTATTTGCACAACATGGTTTATCATTATCCAAGTTGAGAGGTCAAAGATATGATGGGACTTCAAATATGCGTGGTCAATTCAATGGGTTGAAATCTTTAATATTGCAAGAAAGTCCATATGCCATGTATGTTCATTGTTTCTCTCATCAACTTCAGTTATTCATTGTTGCTGTTGTTAAGGGTATTCCGATTGTGAAAGATTTTTTAACTACATCTCAATGATAGTGAATGTAGTTGGAGCATCTTGTAAGAGAAAAGATCAGCTCAGAGATTGTGAGGATGAGAGAATAGAAAGAGAACTTAATGATGGTGAAAGAGAAAGTGGGAAAGGTCAAAATCAAGAAACTAGTTTGGCAAAGCCTGGAGATACTCGGTGGGGTTCACATTACTTTACATTGCTTCATCTATGCTCCATGTGGACTTCAGTTGAGTAAGTGCTTGAAACCATGCGTGATGATGCTATTTGTTCTGAAAATAGAAGTAACGTTGAAGGTATGATTGCACATATGGATAGTTATGAGTTTGTGTTTTTGTTGCATTTGATGCGATATTTATTGGGAATCACACACGATTTGTCTCAAGCCTTACAAAAAAAAAAGACCAAAATATTGTTCAAGCCATCTCATTGCTCCACACTGTGAAATGTCAATTACAAAGCTTTAGGGAAGATGGATGGGAGCAAATTTTTGATCAAACAAATGCGTTTTGTGAATTAAATGAGATGCCACTTGTTGATATGGAAGTTAGTATACCACGACGTGGTTATAAGAGGAATAGAGCATAAATCATCACTAATTTTCATTATTATCGAGTTGAGATTTTTTATCAGGTATTATTTCTAACTTGTAAGTATTTTTATATTTTTTGTTTGTTGAGAATTTTTATATTTTCTAACTTCTAATTAATTTTATCATTATATTGTTGCCATGTCAGGTGATTGATTTAACTATACAAGAGATAAATGGTTGATTTTCAGAAGCTAGTACCGAGTTGCTTAGTTGCATAGCATGTCTTGATCCAACAGATTCATTCTCTCAATTTAATGTTGATAACTCATGCATTTTGCTGCATTATATCATGAGGACTTCTCAGCAAATGATTGTCTATATCTTCCCCAACAACTTGGTAATTAGATTGTCAATGTGTGGCTTGATCCACAATTTTCTATGATTGACAATTTGGGAAGTCTTGCTGAGAAAATGGTTAAAACTGGTAAGTACTATATTTTTCCATTAGTTTATAGTATGATTGAGTTATCATTAGTTTTACCTGTTGCTACTGCTTCTGCTTCTGTTAAGAGAGCATTTTCTGCAATGAAAACTATCAAGGCTGATTTGCGAAACCGAATGGGAGATGAGTGCATGAATGACAGTTTAGTTGTGTACATTGAGAAAGAAAGTTTTTCGACGATTGATAGCGAACGGATCTTGCAGCGGTTTCAGTCGATGGATACTCGCAAATATCAATTGCCACCACTTTCTTAAACAAGCACAACCATTACTTCACCAAATGCGAATTTTTAGATCATTTTTATTGTTTTAGGAGTAGTTTTAATGTAAGAAATATTTAAACATTTTTATCTCTATTATGATTGTAATTTTTGTGATCTTAATTTTTTTTGTCGTTAATTAAATTTTTTATATTTCTTTAACTGCGTGAAAAAAAAAGTGATAAAAATAGTGAGCCCCCCATAAAATATTTTGGGATTCCGCCCCTGTATAGATGTACGGGTTTATATTGAGTACTTGCCCCATTTGATAGATGTATGAGCTCGCATTGAGCAATTCAAATTGAAATTCCCAAATCAACAACTCTCGATCAATCTCTCTTCCTCGTTCTTAACTCAAAATCTTTAAATTGAAATCTGAGATTTTGGCCCTATAGTGATGTTGCGGGGGGATCATTGTGTACAGACGGTACGAGTAGTTTCCAATAGTGGCAAATCATTTAGACTAGCGGCCCCAAATCTTTTTTTTAGTAGTTATCAAGTGTAGATATTTATTAGTTGTTCTTATTTGACCATTATTTGAGCTTCTTATCAAGAGAATAATTTTGTATATATATCTTCGTATATGAATGAGATCCTCTAATTGATTTTGGTATTTTATCATGTATTTCAATCCTTAGATGTATGACATGTGTATTTAAATTTTTTTTGAGTGAATAATTATTTAATTTTTTAATTACACATGCCATAAATTCAATAATTAGAATACATGATGAAACACTAAGTTAAAACAGAAGATCTCTTCTGCTATAGGACTACATTCACATGCACTTTTAGTACCAAGTTTTCAGAAATCGATCAAATATTAACAGGTTTAGGTCATGAGAGGCATACATATGGCCATTTAAAACAAAAACAACTCAAATATTATGCCCTAATTTTTAAAATCATATTGAAATTCCCAAATATAATCAACACCTCTCACTCTCTTCTGATCCTCGTAAAGAACATAAAACTCAAAATCACCAAATCGAAATTCGAGACTTTAGTCCTAAAGCTGTGATGTTGCGGAGGAAGCATTACACACCGTTACCACATCCAAATTACTGCAAATTTTCCTGATGTCAGCTTTTAGTGATTTTCAGTGGTATTGGATTAAATTGTGCGGGACATTGCTTTGAGTAACTGCATTCGATAAACAATACTTTTTTTCATTGTCGAAATTAACGAGAGACAAATTCCACTCAATTATGATGATGAAAACGTACGAGTTGCCAATAGTGGCAAATCATTTAGACTAGCGGCCCCAAACTATATATATATATATATATATATATATATATATATTTTTTTTTTTTTACATTTATAATTAGTAGTTATCAAGTGTAGATATTTATTAATTAATCGTTCTTATTTGACCATTATTTGAGCTTGTTGTTATAAAGAGAATAATTTTGTGTGTGTATATATATATATATATCTTCTTACATCAAATCCTAATTAAATAATTTATTGAAATAGCTAAGTTCTACTCTCCCTCAAACATATGGACTATGTCAGTTGATCAGAATTTCCCAATTTGCCATAAAAGAAGAAGAAAACTATAGTAGTGTAATCTCATACGATCAGAGATATACAAATAAAATAGAGTATGATGGATGGCATTAAAAGATGGCCACAGCTCGCCATCGTATACGTCTCCCTCACAGTCCATTTGGCCTCCGTAACCTCCCAATACGAGACTTACGTATGTTCAACCAACAGCAGCTACTCCACCGAAAGCTCATACAGAGCGGATCTCAACACCCTCCTCGCCTCTCTCTCCTCAAACTCAAACATCGCCAACACCGGCTTCCACCACAGCTCCGTCGGTGAAGCCAACGCTGTCGCCCTCTGCCGACCAGACATCCACCTCAGCACGTGCCGCGGCTGCATCAAAATCGCAGCCGACAACATCATAGTACAATGTCCGGATCAATATGAGGCAACTATCTGGTACGCATACTGCATGCTCCGGTATTCGAACCACCCCATATTCGGAACCCTAACCACTGATCCCCAACGGATTTTGTCCAACAACATAGATGACTTGAGGAGTCCTCAGGTCAGGGGAATGCTGCTCGACGGTCTGCGGTCCAACGCAGCCAACAGCGGCCCTCTCGTGAAGGCCGCCGCTGGGAACAGGACGGCTGGTTTCAATCAGACCATTTTTGCATTGGTGCAGTGCACGCCGGATTTGTCGCCGGAGAATTGCTCCAGTTGCTTGGACCGGGCTGCCGGAGAAATTCCGGCATATTGTGATTCTTCCATAGGTGTAAGAATCTACACGCCCAGTTGCACTATTCGTTACGAGGTTTATAATTTCTACAATCTAACTAGGCTTCAAGAATTAAAGGCCGTGCCATGGTCGTTGCCACCTTTTTCATCGCCAGCTGCAGGTAATCGTACTCCTTCAAAACAAATGCTTGCAAGAAAAGCACAGATGAGTTTTTTTTTTTTATAATTATTTAGGATAGAACTTTATTTTTTAAAGCAGGCCGGTATTTTTTAATAGATACATGTAAAAAGACTTTGAATTTTGCAACACTGAGTCTCAGCTGAAAACTTAATTAACGTTAGTAATCAAGTAGGAATTAATTGACTGAATTTTGTAATATTCTTTCAGGGAATGATGGTGATGATAAAATTAGGAATATTATCATCATTGTCGTATCCATTGTCGCGTTGCTAACGCTAGGTTTCTTTGTTGGATTCTTTCTGAGAAAGAGAGTGAAACATAAGACAACGGAAGATTCTAAGGGTAAGGGTTTTGATTATTAATTATTATCATTACTATTTTTATTTTCATAATGTTTGTTGGAAAAATGGAATGTGCATTTTTATCAATTAATTAAATAAATCCATGTAGAAACTTGTCTTATGGAAGCAAAATATGGAGCTGAGGTCTTGCTTTTATGTCCCACAATCAAATACATTATTATGATAAGATTTAGTAATAAAAAATTAAAGATATATATTATATAACCAATCACAATTAATATTTATTATTGAAGATTGAAATTTTGGTCAAAATATTTTGAAATTTAAAAAATAAATATGGAATAATAAATTATTAACAAAAAAATTATAATTAACTATTAAAAATAATTATAAATCATTTGGATATAACTAACTCTAATTAATAATTATAAAATTAAACTTGAACAACAGAAATTAAAATTAAATAAAGAATAGAAGAAAAATGAATAAATTTTAAATTAAAGGCTCGTTTGATTGGCATAAAATTAATAAAGTTGTTTGAGATATATAATTTCTAGGAATATGATTCTGAGAAAAATGAATGCTACAGATGATTTATCTCGTATTTGGAACATAACAAGAAATTGTCAGAATTCTTATTTTATTTTATTTATTCAAATTAATCAAGTAGGTTTATTAAGATAAATTAATAATATTGTAGGCTTGTAGTCTAGGTAATTTTCACAATTTTATTGTGAGAGATCGGAGTTCTTCTCCTCTAATAAAAAAAGGATAAATTAATGATTATACATATATATGTGTGTATATATAATCGACGTAATTTGAAGATAAATTGTTATTTATGTCGAATTTTGTTCTTGATTCTAAAATTGAGTTGTTTGTTGCTTTGAGTTTCTTGTTTCTCTACCATCAATTGCAAAAGAATATGATAATATAATTTTAGTAGGGTTTTCATTTTTCCAATTTTTTTTTGTTGAAAGTCTAAACTTTATAATAAAAACAATAATCCACAATAAAATTAAGATTAAAATATATCTTCAAAATATTCATCTTTTTATTGAAAAATTATAAATACAATTTTAATAATAATTTATAAAAATAAATGGATGAAAAAATCGAATAATAAAAATATTTTAGCACAGCAACGACGGGCCCAAGGGGGGGCTGGTGGGGGCAGCCGCCCCCTCTCAAATTTTGTAAAAAAAATTAATATATATATGTTATATAATTATTATATAAGTATAATTAATATTTTTATCCCTCAAGTATTAGCATTGGATTCATTAATATCTAAGTGTGGTTCATATGGATTTTAAATTGATGTAGTGAAAGGCCCAAAATGGTATAATACTAGATAAATAATTTTATTAAAAATTTAAAAGTATTTCCATCTTGTTTATATTGTTGTTTTACTACTTGTGTAAGCTCATTTTATTGTTATATTTTCCCTTATTTATTCTTATTAATATTTAAATTTATTTCAATATAATTTAGATATTTTTTTATATTTATGGATTTGAAAATTAATACTTCAAGGCTTTAATGTTATGATTTTATTTATACTTTATGATTTCACAATTTACCTATAGTAGAATAATGTGTCATTATGCTCAAATTGTGCATTTAAATTATTTTTTTTACTAATTTTTGTTTAAGTTTTGCAATAAGTTTCAGTTAGGATTTTACATCCCCCAATGTACATTGAGAAAGAAATTGTCGAGATTTTTAATGCCGAGTCAATCATAGATGAATTTAAAATTATAAAAAAAATGTCAAATACAACTTATGATACCAAAATTTTAAATAAATATAGTTTTATTTTAATTATGATAAGTAGTTGTGTGTATATATGTGTGTGTGTGTGTGCATGCGCGCGCGAGCGTGTCACGTTATAACTGTTTTTTGCCCTCCAAATCTAAATTTCTACGTCCGTCCCTGAGCACAAGATTCCTAGAGGCAAGTAATCAGAATACTTACTTCAAGTAAGTATTCAGAATCCTGAAAAGTTGTATTTTTTTTCCTTTTTCCGAGAATTCTGATTATTTTTCAAAATTCTAAAAAATTAAACCAGATAGAAAAATTTAAAAATAAGAAATCAGAGTACTTTCCAAGATTAAATTCCTTGTCAACCAAGCGAGGCCAAAGAGATTTCATTTTCCATTAATTTGGATCATCAATACTTAAATCCATATCAAATTTTCATTGACGGTCTCTCGTTAAAGTGTTAATATCTCTCTCTCTCTCTCTCTCTCTCTCTCTCTCTCTCTCTCTCGCTCCCTCCCCAAACATTTGGGATTTGTCATGTCTGAAAGCAAGCATGAGTATATGAGTTTGTATTCCTTTTTTTTTTTTGAGGGAATATATGAGAGTTAAATATGGCCATATACGAGAATAGAGAAAATCATGCAATGTTTAATACGATTTCTACGATATTGTGAAGACATTCGTATATGAGCAATTTTTTCTTGTGCATGCCGCAACTATTTTTGATTTAGTTGGATCAGAACACGTCGTAGTTGAGATTCGCAATGTTGAATCGATACAATATGATTTTGAGAAGATTAAAGCTGCAACAAACAATTTCTCTCATGCTAACACGCTGGGGCAAGGTGGATTTGGGATTGTTTACAAGGTAATGATGATCAGCTAGCAACATTAATTTTCGGAAAATACAAAACAATATGAGATCACTTGGTTGAATCGATTTATTACTGTAGATTTGATTAATTTCAGGGTAAACTTGAAGATGGCAAAGAAATAGCGGTGAAAAGATTATCGAGAGATTTAGGGCAAGGCGAGGCCGAGTTCAAGAACGAAGTGCTGTTAGTAGCCAGGCTTCAACATAGGAATCTTGTTAGACTCTTGGGTTTCTCCATACAAGGAAATGAGAGGCTTCTTGTCTACGAGTTCGTGCACAATGGGAGCTTAGACCACTTCCTATTTGGTCTTATTTACTTTGCCTTTGTTATACATATCCAACTTTAATTTGTCGTGATTATTTATTAATTAATTCTAGTATTGTTGTCACTTGATTTGTAGATGGAGTCAATTCTTCGACCTTAGATTGGGACGTACGTTACAAAATCATAGGAGGTGTTGCTAGGGGGCTTCTATATTTGCACG
The DNA here is from genome assembly GCA_026008535.1 of Perilla frutescens. Lineage (NCBI taxonomy): Eukaryota > Viridiplantae > Streptophyta > Magnoliopsida > Lamiales > Lamiaceae > Perilla > Perilla frutescens. The sequence continues at coordinate 27,106,391 of BRKX01000019.1, forward strand.
AAGATTCGAGGCTTCGTATAATTCACCGCGATCTCAAGGCTAGTAATGTTCTTCTTGATGAAGATATGAACCCTAAAATTTCAGATTTTGGGCTTGCTAAATTAGTCCTGCCGCATGCAACTCATCAAGAGAGTGCCAGCAGGATTGTTGGAACCTAGTAAGTCTAGCTTATATTTGAACATTTCCACATATATATTTGCACAAAAAAAAAACATACACACAAAAACACTCGAATCTTTATAGCTAGCTACTCACTCATCAAAAGCCTCTAACGTCTCTTAGCATTAATTAATCTAATTAAATTGCAGTGGATATATGGCACCAGAATACGCAAATCAAGGCATTTTCTCTATGAAATCGGATATATATAGTTTTGGTGTGGTGGTTCTTGAAATTGTGAGCGGCCAAAAAAGGATTCAAAGTAACGGAAGAACTAGCCCCCGAGACCTTATCAGTTATGTAAGTATATATAAACCTCTATATAAATGAAATATTTGGTCAAATTATCAGTTCAATATTGGCACTTGTTACATGTCACGTTTTTCTATTATTATTGTAAATTTTTGGCGGGCAGGCATGGACCAATTGGTTGGAGGGAACAAGTGCAAACATAATAGACCCTGCTCTCGTGACTACATCCGATGAAATGGTTAAATGTATTCACATTGCTCTCTTATGCGTTCAACAAAATCCAGATGATAGACCGACGGCAGCGTCGGTCGTTCAAATGCTCAACTCTTCATCATCACTAAATTTGCCTTCGCCTTCTGAGTCTCAGCTTTACGTTTCTCCGGTCGTCCAGACTCCAATTTCTGATCAAGATCATCAACCGAACTTCTAAAAAAGAGCAAACAGTTAACAAGTCGATAATTAGCTCAAACTATACCCCTGGATGGCATGTAGCGACCGGTTTTCTTTCTATTATTTAAAATCGTTACATTTTTCTTTCTTAAAAAAATATTTGTTATCCATTTTATTTTTTATGTGTGATATTAATTGCTTAAGTTTAATAAGTCGTGCCTAAGTAAGTTTAATAAATAACTAAGCATTAATTTATTTTAGAATATGATTATTTCATGTCATGAGCATGCATGCATGTATAATTTTTTTAATTTAATTAGAGAGTCTATCGTGTTGCATTTTATTTTCTATAGCCAAAGTTTTAATTTTAGCCAATTTGAAATATTTCAGACCCCGTCTTTAAAGCCCAATGTTATGAAGCCCAAACTTTCTTTCCTTCTTCTCTACGAAATAGATTGGCAGCGAATTTTGCTATATCTCAAGATCTTCAATACTTATCCTTTGATCTTATCAAGTTAGTTTTTTTTCTTGGTAGCTATGAAATCTAGTCCTAACCTTAATCTACTATTATAAAATAGAGAGTTCTATTCCTCTATTTTCCCACACCCAAAAAATAACATTCAAGGAAAAGGCAACAATTGTATTTTTTCTTGTTCTTCAAAGTTCAAGGTCCCCAAAGTATAATCGGGCCCAACTCATCCTCACAAAATCGATTTGTTAGTAAGAATAGGGTTGCCCTTACTTTTATAAGTGGCACATGCCACTTTTGTTAGGAAATTATAAATTCCTACAACTTTCCCCAATCAATATGAGATATTTAACATCGGACAAGGCAACACTGACCGCAAGAATGCTGCTCGGCAGCGGCGACAATATGGTTCATCAGCAGAGAAGGCGCTGGTCAGGGGTTGCTGTGTTGCAGTTTCACGAGGATGAGAAAGAAAGAGAGAACTTATGTTACTGGGCTGGGGTGTTTTACGTGAAGAAGAAAGAGGAAAGATGAAGATGTGAGGTTGCTGCTGTATTTTACGTGAATAGAGAGAGAGGGGATGTTTTTCTTTTTGCTGGTTTTCTAACTTTTTGGTTTTGCGGGTGGGCTTGATTATTTGTTGGGAATTGGAATTAAATGAAGAATGGGCTTTTAAGTTTTAAAGGGAGTTGGGCTGTAATTGGGAATGAAAGAAGTGGAATACTTAGATTGGTCATGCATGTATTTAATTTAAATAATCTAGCATCCATTAATCATGTTATCAAAGGCATCATACATTAAACTATTTTTTAAGCCATTTTTACGTAAACTACTAAAAACTAGGGGTGGGATGGTAAGGTATGCCTTACTTTTTTCACCATACCTTTACCTTACTTTACCTGTACGGTATGGAGAAAATCCATACCGTTACCTTACCTTAACATTCGGTATACCTTCCAATGGTATATCTTAAGTTCGGTATGAAAAAATGGCATACCTTTACCGTAACTTTATTTCGGTATACCTTACCGACATCGGTATACCTTATATGTCGGTAATACCTTACCGACATCGGTATACTTTATCCTACTATCTTACGATATATCTCATATATTTATTAAATATATGAAGCACCCCTAATAACGATCAAAATTCAACAAAATAAAATAAATCTTCTCATGCCACGATATTTAAAATCCAATAAAACAAAACATATACTTAGAAATCGTAAGAATTATTTACTAAGTATTAAGTAAGAACATATTTAGAATTACTATATATTAAGTATAACATAAGATTAATTATAAGTGTTTGATATTATAAATTTACTAGATATTTATAAATGTATAACATATTTACTAAGTATTATATACCAATCATGTTTATATAATTAATATAAATTGTATAAAATATTATAAACTTACTATATATTACAAATTTCAAATCGTTTACTTAGAAATCGTAAGAATTATTTACTAAGTATTAATTAAGATCATATTTAATTATCATTATTATGCATTAAGTATAACATAAGATTAATTATAAGTGTTAGATATTGTAAATTTACTAGATATTTAGATATGTATATCATATTTACTAAGTATTATATATCAATCATATTTTTTAATTAATATAAATTGTATAAAATATTATAAACTTACTATATATTACAAATTTCAAATCATTTACTTAAAAATCGTAAGAATTATTTATTAATTATTAATTAAGAACATATTTCGAATTACTATACATTAAGTATAACATAAGATTAATTATAAGTGTTTGATATTGTAAATTTACTAGATATTTATAAATGTATAACATATTTACTAAGTATTATATATCAATCATATTTTTATAATTAATATAAATTGTATGCAATATTATAAACTTACTATATATTATAAATTTCAAATCGTTTACTTAGAAATCGTAAGAATTATTTATTAAGTATTAATTAAGAACATATTTAGAATTACTATACATTAAGTATAACATAAGATTAATTAAAAGTGTTTGATATTGTAAATTTACTAGATATTTATAAATGTATAACATATTTACTAAGTATTATATATCAATCATGTTTTTATAATTAATATAAATAGTATAAAATATTATAAACTCACTATATATTACAAATTTCAAATTGTTTAATTAGAAATCGTAAGAATTATTTACTAATCATTAATTAAGAACATATATATTTTGAATTACTATACATTAAGTATAACATAAGATTAATTATAAGTGTTTGATATTATAAATTTACTAGATATTTATAAATGCATAACATATTTACTAAGTATTATATATTAATCATGTTTTTCTAATTAATATAAAATGTATAAAATATTATAAACTTACTATATATTACAAATTTTTAATCATTTACTTAGAAATTGTAAAAAATTATTTACTAAGTATTAATTAAAATCACATTTAATTATCATTACTATGCATTAAGTACAACATAAGATTAATTATAAGTGTTAGATATTGTAAATTTACTAGATATTATATATGTATATCATATTTACTAAGTATTATATATCAAGTTCAAGTATCTATAATTCACACACACATACATATATTTATATAATATTACAAATATACTGGTATACCGTTATAATGGTATATACCGCACCAAATGTATGTATTGATACAAAGATATATGCCGTACCAACGGTATATGCCGAACTAACGGTATATACCTAAAAAATTCGGTATACCGTCGGTATCGGTATATGCCAGTATACCTCGATTTTTAAAATTCTATACCGTTACCTTACTGAAAAATCTCGGTACGGTATCATACATTACCGAAAATACCGGTATACCTTAAAGTCCGATATTCCGATATTTTTTCGGTACGGTAAGTACGGTATAACGGTATGACGGTATGTTTCACCAGCCCTACTAAAAACATTCTAATTACCTAATGCATTATAATTTGTAGTATGCTCACGTATATGTTTATAGATAATATTTACGCATCGTAGCATTTAGATTACGTATATGTTTATAGATAATATTTACACATCGTAGCATTTAGATTAAGAGATCATCAATATATTAAAATTTCTATTGTTTTCATTACAAACACCATTGCATAGCATTATTACACGTATTTTATTAATTTAAGATAATTATTTATAGGCAAGGCACGCATGACTTAATCGGTTATATATTAAAGTCAAGATTAAGGTTAATGTGGGGTTTTACATTGAATTTATCCATGTTATCCTCTTTATATATTTTACTAAATGTATGCGATGTCACAGTATAGCAAGGGCACACAGAGCTTTCGAGCTACTTGCAGAGCCCCTGGGCTATCACGCAACGCTTTCGGACTATGTGGTTTGGTCTACGGACTGAACACAATTTACTATTCTCACAATATTCTATTTGACATATAGTTTGAATAATTGGATACTCCCTACTGAGTCAATAGCACTCACTCTAAAAACTACTTATCTTCCAGGTGTTGTTTCGGGTGATGCGTAGCGGCCAAGATATGATGATGATGGTCAGATGGTCAAGCATGATTAAAGATCGAATTTGTTTTTTACTTTATTTTTTCTCTAACAAATGTCAAATTATGATTTGAAACTTCCGCTGTATTTCAAGTAAAAAAATTTATAAATGAAAAGCACGAATAACATATTTTTTCCTATTAAAAGTGAAATTAGGGCATTACATAGCATAACTGATAAAATGAATAATTTCATAACTAGAATATTAAGAGTTCAAATCATAATAATAATTTATTGATGGACGTATACAGTAGGTACCCAACCACCAACGACTAATAGTTATTGCAAATAGCTTACATATAAAAATATGGTTTATTTATTCATGTGGAGATAATTAAATCCTCAATCTTTCGATGAGATATAATATTCACTACAAAAAATTATGTTTTAGCAACAGAAAATTCTATCATTAAACATTAAAAATCTGTCATTAAATTATTTTAACAACGAATCCAGTTTGTCATTAATAATCTTATCGTTAGTCATTTTAATGACATAATTAATGACGGAAAAAAAGTTAGCGATATAATTTTTCGTCCCTAACTTATCGTCAAACTCTATCGTGAGAAAATAAAATAATAATAATAAATTTAACGATAAAATATTTCCATCGTTACAAAAAACACGAGCCGAGCGTGCAAAGTTGAAGCCCACGCGGCCAGGTCCAAATCGCCGAGCCACAAAGTGAAGTACAAATTGAATTAATTCAGCGAATTCTCGCCTCGCTCAGGAATCAAACCTTGGACCTCTAAGAAGAGAGGCTTTATACCTTGCATCTGAAACTATGTGCGCTAGTGAGTATTTATGTTAAAGTTTAGAAATAATATATATATATATATATATATATATATATATATATATAGAGAGAGAGAGAGAGAGAGAGAGAGAGAGATTTGACATGCTGCCCATCTAGAATGAGTGACTTGTTAGCGACTCCTAATCCACGTCAGATTTAATTTTAATTTTTCTTTCTCTCTCATTCCTTCCCCCTCTCTCTTAATTAAAATTGACGTCGTTGAGTCAATGCTCTCTTCACGGTAGAAACACTATGATGCGAGCATAGCCAATGTACTTTTGAAGGAGTACAAAGCGTATGATTATGGCCTTCCACAAAGATACTGACAATTAAATCAGGTCCAGTTTGTTACTTAACAATTGGAAGCAACCACAAGCTCTAATATTTTTCAATTGACCATTTACAGCTCGTTTATTCGAACGACTTTCATAAGTATGTCCTTCTTTACAACACACAAATTATTTCCAAACAATTTCATTTGACTCTTTATTCTTCTTGCTATTGCCTATTCTCGAACCAAAGCCTGCCTCTAGTGCATAATGATTATAGAATGAGAATGCATCTTCCACTGATGCAAACTTCATTTTAATTTTCAGCTTTCGATCATCCCCAACTTCAGGAATATATAATTGATTAGAGACACAATTCATAACTAAGAAAAAAAGGTCGAAATTTAAAATCTGAAAAAACTAAAAATACTCGGACTGTACCATTGTTCAGTTTTTATATTAGAAAAAAAATTCAAAATTGACACACAATTTAAATTTAAAATTCAAAATTTATACTCAAATGCAAATAAAGAAATAACGATGATAATTGAAACGACCACCTACTTTTAGATTTTTCTGACTTGATTGCAACTTCACCAAGTTTCCGATGAAGAAATGCAAGGAATATGAATGAGAAGAAATTAAAATTTTAAAAAGATTTAGGGCAGAAGAAAAAAGAATTTGTTTTTTGTGAAATAGGAAGAGTCGATCGGAGCAGCAAACAAGAAAAATAAATTTGATTTCTTATGGAGAGATTGAGAAGGAGAACTGAGCAGAGAACGACGCCAATTTTAATTGAGGAATAGAGGGGAAGGAAGGAGAGAGAGAAAAATTAAAATTAAAATTAAAATTAAATTTGACGTGGATTAGGAGCCGCTCATGAGTCGCTGATACTAGGTGGCCAGCATATCAAATCTCTCTCTCTCTCTCTCTCTCTCCACACACACACAACTTATTTTGATTGATTTTTTTTTTCTATATTAAATAATTATAATATTCTTCATTTATTTAAATATCTATTATAATTTTTAATATTATCATATTAAATTATTTTTTATTATTAGATTATTTTAATTAATTTTCTCAAATATTATATATTTAAAATTAATAATATTTATAAAAATAAAATTAAAGTGATAAAAATAATTATTCAAAAATTAGTAATTTAAAAATAAAAATAGTAAAAAGAATAATTTTAAATTCGTAATTAATTAGTAATTGAAAAATAAAAACTAGAATTATAAAAAATAATATAAAATATTTAAAAAATAACAAATCATATAGATCTGAAAAAATAAAATAAATAAAAAATATTTTTTTAATAAAATAGTTTTTAAATTCATAAATAAGTAATAATTGGAAAATTAAAAAATAAAAAAAATAAAAAAAATAAAAATTAAAAACATTAAAAAAATGAAAATTAATTTTAGCTACGAAATTATTTCGTAGAAACTCCGTCGCTAAGATTAAAAAAATTTAAAAATAATATTTAACAATAAATTTTTCCGTCATTAAGTTAGAGATGGAAAAATCCGTCGTTATTCCGTCGCTAATATAAAAAAATTAAAAATTAAAATACAATGTGTAACGATAGATTTTTCCGTCATGAATTTAGTGATAAAAAATTTCATCGTTAATTTATCAGTATTTTTATGATGAAATATAATCCGTCCTTAAATCCGTCGCTAAATTGTGTTTTTCTTGTAGTGATTAATGAGTCTGTTTACTTTGTGATATTTAATTTGGATGTAAGCACATATTTTGATGACATATAATTGTCCTTTTCTTTTCCCACCGGGTGTTGGGAGTAGAGATCATTTAGTCCCAACTTTGTGTGCCAACATTAAAATTATATATTGTTAATAAGATTTTTTGTAACAATAAAATTTATTATATTATAACTAATCATAATTAATATTTATTGCTAAAAATTAAAATTTTTAAAAAATTATATACTTTAAGTTTGGAATAATTAACCCCAAAAATTCAATTATATTAACTAAAAAATAAATATTAAATATTAAAAAATAATTATAATCCCTAATTGGGTGGAATAAACTCTAAATAAAATTGTAAAATTATATTAAACCTAAAGAAATTAAAATTGAAAAAAAATGAAAGAAAAAGTAATAATTTTAAGATTTGATACACAATTGACACACACAGGATGAGACTAGAGGATCTCAGGTGGGGTGTTGGAATCATACTTGTGTTTCATTATTGATTAATTATGGGCCATTTTTAATGTATATATCCTAATTAAAAATTAAAAAGAAATGTATTATTCACTATTAATTAGAAATCGATGTTTGTTTAAGGAAATGACCTGCATCACAAAAATGTCAATTAAGAGTGATTTTTCTATTAATGATTTCCCCCCTTGAAATGATAATTTAAAAAAACTATATAAGCCCTAATGCGCATGCTCTCTCATCCGTCACACAAGCTGGACTTCTTCAACTCTTACTTTTCATTTGTGCCGTCATTACAATATACCTAAATGTGCAAACCTTTATATAAATAATATCGTCAAAATTCCTGTGCATAAGGTGCATGAATTGACCCATCAGACGGACCCGTTCCGACCAGACCCGACCCGTTTTCGATCCGTACCAAAAAAAAAATTGCCACCCATAGTATCAATTCGAACACTAAATATTACCATTTCGTGTTTTTTTGTGTTTTCTAGAGTTTTTTTTTGTTTATTTTGTGTTTTTTGGGGTGTTTTTATGAGTTTATTTTGTGTTTTTTGAGGTGTTTTGAGGGGTTTATTTTGTATTTCTTAGGGTTTTTTGGAGGGCCTTTTTAGGGGTTTATTTTGTTTTTTTTAGGATTTTTTTGGAAGTGTTTTTAAGGGTTTATTTTGTGTTTTTTATGGTTTTTATTTTGTTTTTTTAGGGTTTTTTGGAGGTGTTTTTAGGGGTTTATTGTGTTTTTTATGATTTTTTTGAAGTATTTTTAGGGTTTATTTTGTGCTTTTTATGTTTTTTTGGGGGGGGGGGGGGTTAGGGGTTTATTTGTGTTTTTTTTAATAAAAAAACGAAAGAAAAACAGAAAAAAGAAAAAAAAACCAAAAAACGTAAACAGGAAAAACAAAACAGAAAAGAAAAAAAAAAGGCGGGCGTGTGGCCGCGAGCGTGGGGCCACGCGCCCGTCTGATATGCGGCACGAGGGGCCCTGATGCATAGGAGACCTCCCCAAATAATATATATGGCATGTTAAAATATCTCCACGAATGAATTATTGAACCAAATCAATTGATGGGTTGAATAATTTTTAATTTATCCATGATCATGAAACCTACTGATCCCCCCCGCCCCACTAGTTATTAATTAAATACATTGCAAATATGAGTAAATAACTAAATAATACATTCCCTTTCTTTTCTTTTAAACATTTTGCTCTTTTTTTCTGTGTTTCTATTTCCCCTTCAAATTGTCAATGGCGAGAAGTCCTTTCGGAATAGATTTGACATAAATAACTAACTTTTTTTCTCTATTGGCTGAATCTTCTCTTTAAATTTGATAGTCTAGCTCTTTTTAAACTCAGACATTAATTTTTTTTGTTTTGCTGACAAAAAAGATATTTCCCTCCAATTTATATAAATTGCAGAATTCTTTATGGGTTGACTTCATTCTCCACAGGCGGTCTCTCACTCTACATTAAATTTCTCTATAATATATAGAAGAAAATTACTAGTACTAGCATATCAAATATACTGACATAATTACTTATGGATTCTAAAAGATGGCTGCTTCTCTTCATTTACTATGCCTTAACATCCAGTTTTGCCCTTGTTGAGACCAAAATCTCTTACAATGTCCGAGAAACGCTAGTATTTTCACGGCAACCCTCATCACCGCCATTGTCTGAACTACCACCGCCATCACCACCACTATCGTTACAAAATATTACAGGTAATCGCATACTCTTCCACAATTGAATGAATTCTGTAAGTTAGAAATTCGAAAGATAAAAAAAAAGTCATGTGATCCGCAGAAAATATTAAATCAATTTTTAGGCTTACATTACATAGTTACATATGAGATGACAGTACAATCAATAACTTTTCAGTACAATACAAATGAGAAAAAAAAAATACAAATAGTCCAAACTAGTTTTGCATGAAGCTCTCTCTGCAGAACTATATAATTTTAAATTAAATTAAAAAATTTCAACCTCTCCTGTCATAAAATCATGTTGAAATAAGGCATTAATTCATAAACAAAAAAGGTGATGGTGATGGAGGTGAACCTAAGGATAAAGAAGATAAAATTATACTTATTATCCTAGTTGTGGTCTCAGCTATTGTGTTCCTAGCGCTGAGTTTTTTTGTTGGCAAATTTTTGCCCAAGAAAATAAAAAAGATGAGAGAGAGATCCTGAGAGTAAGTTCTTCCGTTATATATAATGTTAAGACATATCCATTTAATTATTAATTTATATACGTTATTCGATCATCAAGATTCCTTTTCGGCACGTGATTAATTTGATGATATTTTCTTGGAGTTGGCGATGGTGATCGTGATATCAGACAATACGATTTTGGCAAAATCAGAGCCGCAACGAATGATTTCTCTGACGATCATAACAAGCTGGGACAGGGAGGTTTTGGTGCTGTTTACAAGGCAATATTTCAGCATGCATGCATACATACATACAATTATGCATGTGTGACGATAAATTTAATTTGTTGCAGGGAAAACTTGGAAATGGAAAAGAAATAGCAGTGAAAAGATTATCGAGGGACTCAGGGCAATGCGATTTGGAGTTAAAAAACGAAGTGTTGTTAGTAGCTAGGCTTCAACTTCAACACAGGAATCTTGTTAGGCTGTTGGGTTTTTCCATACAAGGAATTGAGAGGCTTCTTGTCTACGAGTTTATACAAAATGGAAGCTTAGATAGGTCGCTTCATATTTGGTCATTATATATATAATTTGCTTGCTTCCATTTTCATCTAATTATGAATTTCCTTAACTGAAAAATGTGAACCATATCATTGAATTGCAAATTTGCAGATGGGAACAAATCCTCAATTAAGTTTGAATTGGGACAGCCGTTTCAAAATCATAAGTGGTATTGCTCGAGGGCTTCTGTATTTGCACGAAGATTCCAGGGTTCGAATTATTCACCGTCATCTCAAATCTAGTATGAACCCCAAAATTTCAGATTTTGGTCTTGCAAAACAAGTTGAGCCAGATGCAACTCAAGAAACTACTAGCAGGATTATTGGAACCTAGTAAGATTACTATATCTATAGCAGTTGAATTTGTTACATAATTAAATTAAAGGTCGGAAAATCAGACAAAGTTTTAATTTAGACTAGAATGTTCCATATAATGGCTCATTGATATTATATTGCAGTGGATATATGGCACCAGAATACGCAAGTCATGGCTATTTCTCAACTAAGTCGGATGTGTAATATTATTTTTCATAGTAATTAATGTAAAAATACACCCTTGTTAGATTCTAGAAATTAAAAGTCAAATTGTTATATCTTATATAAGGGTAATATTAGAAGTTTAATTTTTATAAATATTTTGCATCTATGTGCAAGTAGAAAATTGAATATATAATTGGGATGAGGGAGTACATAAAAGTCAAATTCTTCTATACAATGGTTGTGTATATATATACACCTTATATCACACGAATACTTTTGAGTGTTATAATTAAGTAATATCTTTTCAGTGGTAGAAACGATACTTTTTTACAATTTTTTAAAATGTAGTAACAATTACAAAAATGTCACCACATTTTTCTTAGCGATAATTTCTTTTTAGTAAACTAAACGTGATATATACTTTTTAGTATTACAAGTGATTTTTTGTCCATCTGATATAAAGACCAAGTGTATATAGATATGAGTCCCCTAAAATCGGCATTGAATGAAAAATTGATGGAACAGGCGTGGAGAAGTTGGCGGGAGGGAGCAAGTGCAAACGTAATAAACCCGGTATTAATGGGCAGTAGAGAAGGTGATGAATTAGGAGACATGGTGAAATGTGTTCACACTGCTCTCTTATATATGTGTTCAGCAGAATCCAGACGAGAGGCCTACAATGGCGTCTGTTGTTCTAATGCTCAGCAGCACGTCGTCTCTAACACTACCGGTGCTGTAACATTCCCCAAGCTTCGATGGAGCACAGTACGTCGACAAAAGGTCTGTTAACTCATCAACAACGACCTTTCTAGCTATTCATCTCGGTATTTCATGTATATCCACGCTAGCTGATCATTTCTGAGCTGAGTTTAGTTTGAACACACAATCTATTTTGTTTCTGCGGTTAACTCTACGTCATTACTACTATATACACGCCCTAACTAATTAGTAATTACATTACCACCACCAGCTTTGTAGCTTATTGCAGTGATCGCTGTTTGTGTGTAAATTGCTGGTTGCGCATCAGATCAAATCATCTATGCCAACTTGTGTTGTGCCATAACTAGTGTGTTTTTTTTAATCTAACCCAATTGGAATTGGGAAGGATCCTAAATAGAAATGTAATTAAAGTGAAATTGAATCATAAAATAAATTAAAATAAAAAAATAAAAAATACATAAGCTTCGCACATGATGTAACAGAGAATGTTACAGGGATCTGAAATAATTGCGCACAACCAACAGTGATTACGGATTGAATCTCTATCCACTAAGAGTGTGACGTTTCCCATGTGAAAGCTAGATTTTTAATTTTTTTTAATATAGATAAATATTTTAAATTAAATTAAATCATAATAAAAAAAAAAGTTTGAGAGCATAAATGTTTTAGAGAATGGCAAAAACTTGCATGCATCATGATGCAAATAACATTATATGAGACGGATCAATCAAACCCGCTTTTGACCCGGTCAACGCGGGTCAAAGCGGGTCAACCCATAAAAAAAACTGTCCCGAGTGAGTACCAACCTTCCTATTAAAAAGTATCACAAAACATTCGAAAAGTACCATCTGTATCATTAAAAAGTAAGGGGTCTGCTAGTTATTTTATACTAGTTTATTTAATTCAAATTCTGATTTTTTTTTTCAGTTTTTATATTATATGTGTTGAGATTAATCCAAAACAATCATCATTCCAAAAATTTGCAAAGGAAAGCAAAACACGAGTTCGGCAAAATAAAAAGTACCATGTGGTAAGAAGAAAATATACTAGTTTATTTAATTCAAATTCTGATTTTTTTTTTTTCAGTTTTTATATTATATGTGTTGAGATTAATCCAAAACAATCATCATTCCAAGAATTTGCAAAGGAAAGCAAAACACGAGTTCGGCAAAATAAAAAGTACCATGTGGTAAGAAGAAAAGTATCAAGTACGATAAAGATAGGTATCAACCTGAGACGGGTGCGTGGGCCTCACGCGCCGCGTGTGAACGCCACGTGGCACGCCCGCCTGAAATAGCTGGAAATAACAGCTGCTGCATGCAAGTGCACCTCTTAGAGAATAGGGTGCCATCATCAAGATTTTGGGATGAAAATATCATAAAAATCCGGGGAAAATTATTTGAGATTAATAGGAACGCTGATAATAAATAACAATATATTTTACATCTAAAATGAAAATAAGAAAACAAAGTTAAAATGGAATAGAATAGAGAAATGGAACAAAGTTAAAAATCCAATAGAATAGAGAAATGGAGGGATCGAACCCCGTGCCTCTCGCATGCAAAGCGAGCGCTCTACCATTTGAGCTACATCCCCAACGTAAAATTATTTATATCTAAATTTAAGGGGCACATTTTATTTTATTTTTTTAAAAGGAGAAGGTTTATATAACTAAAAAAATAGAAATAATAAATAGAAGAGGTTACGTTCAATTCTTGCCATCTCCTGATCAGTTTGATCGCTATTATTTGCCTTATACGTAATCATCTATTTATGCTTTTCGATCCAATAATCGTCCCATAATATTTTAATTTAAATTTATTGATTCAATCGAGTAATTAATTTTATCATCATACTTAATTCATTTAGGTTTCATTTGCTGCCCAACATGATATAATGTTGAATATGTTTGATTGAGATGTTTTCTACCATATAAGGTCTTGAATTTCGCTCATGATTTTGTACTTTCATTCCTCATTATATAAACTACATAATTTGTTGTAAAATAGCAATGTCATATTATTTGCTTCAACATACTTTTGCAATCGCATGTCTTCATTTCCCGATGCCTCTTCTTGATGAATTGCTCATTGAGTTGAGTTGTAATAATCAGTTCTCGCAAGTTTGACCTAATCACTATCATAGCGATTCGTTCTTTCACGGGCTCTTGATTTATTGAAGCCTCTATGTTCATCTGTATAAATTCCTTGACAAATTTCTCTTGCTAACTCAGTGTATATTCGAGCACTGTTCTACGTATCCTTCAACTCAATACACTAGTCACTACATGGCACTTCTTGGTGGTAAAGAGTAATGCAACATATAAATTACATTCATCATACATGTCATGCTCTGAAGCGCTTGAGTTGCTTGTTGATGTCTCTGATTGTCTTTTTGATTTCTTCTACATCTGGGGTAATTGAATATGAAGTCATCCATTTGGTTATATTGGTAGCGAACATTATTCATTTTTAAACTTTTTTTCATTACACCTCTTGTCGTAAAATTCCGTTCAATGATTTCTTCGATTTACTTCTCGTGCTGGTGTGTTCTTTATTATCATCAGGCCTGTAAGATCTAGGTTCATCTTTGTCCCAATTACTTATTTTTCTCTTGGTTTTATGATTATTTCCTTGGTTGTTCACTTGTTCATGTTTGTTTGGTCAGTTTTAGATATAATGTTCTGGTTTGTTACATCTAGAACATGCATTCTTTCCTTTAAAACATTAACCCTTGTATTCTTTTCCACATGCATGGCACAACAATTTTTTTTTTTAGCCACGTGACTGCAATCTCATTTGCCTTATTTGATTGGCCTAAACTAGCATTATCTTTTAACTCATTTCCCTCATTTTTTTCCTTCATTGGTTCGCATGCACCTCTACAGTCAAATTAAATTGAATATTCATGATATTGAGTCTTCTTTGGAATTTTCTTCACTTCAAACTAAATTGTTAGGCACCGGTACAACCATAGAATGTAAGAGTATCGATGGAATACCATGATTCGTCTAATAAATAAGAAGATTCTTTGAGAAGTCAGGGTAGTGAATCTCGAGCGTCCAACTCATTGAATTTACTTTCACTTGTTTCTTAAATATTTTTCTCGCCCAGTATGCTCATTCGTTTCACCAATTTATTTTTAAAATTGGGATTCTTTTAATTAATTTGTGTCAGGCCCACTAGACTATATTGGGCTCTAAGCTAAAAATTATATTGATCTAAATAAATTGGTCCAGCTTCCTAATATGGTCCAATTGCAAGATTTTGGAATATTACACAAGATCTTCTAAATTATGGAAGAAATCTGCCAGAAATGAAAAGTCGTGGGCACACGCATCTGCAGATCAAACTGAAGATCACCATACTTGTGGGGAAGTTGACTTGTGTTTTGTAAATTCAACTTAAGCTAGTTCATGGTAGAGGCCAAAACACACTTGATACATACTGCAACACAACCCTTTACATTTTCGTACTGCTTAACTTTCTGCATTTTACTTTACCGTTATAACAATCTCAAGCCTTATGCCCGCATGCTGCTAGGTTTATTTTATGTTCTTAAATTCAACGTTGGTGTTGGATCCATTTTGCTATTAATCTAAGTAAGTTTTCATTTATATTATGGCTTTGTTCTCTTATTTTTATTATTGTTCTAAGTCTAACATGAGCGGCTAGACTCTTTATTCCGGATTGAACAAAGATGAGACCTAGCAAACATGTAAAGAACCGTGAGGCCTAATATTGTGTGAATTTGGTTATGTCTTGTAATTATTTTCTTTGTTGCATTAAAGTGGGTTAAGCTAGTTAATTAATTGTGGCTGATCACTTATTAATTAGAAATGGGCACACTAAATTTATACATGGTCAATTGTTAGGAAAAACAATCAAAAGAAACCTTAAATGGAGTTTTTATGAGATGTCAAAATACTTTTGAAAAACTGAAGAAAAGGCCAACCGAGCTGAAGACTTAGGTAAATCCAACTGAAGGCTAAGTCAACCGGACTTAAGGAATTGTCAACTAAACTGATAGCCAAGTCAGCCAAACTAAAGTTCAAAGTCAACCCAACTAATAAGCAAAAGTCAAGGCAGCCGAACTGACAACCAGAGTACTCAACTGACAACCAAGCTAAAAATCAAAACAGGCAAACTGAAGCACAAAACAACCCAACTGATGGTCAAGCTGAAGATGAAGCCAACCGAACTGATAATCAAGTCAAACCAGCTAGTGGCTCATGATCAGTTGAACTGAAGAGTCGTCAGAAAAGAGTGTATATATAAAGCTGAACTGAAGCATTAACTGAACTAATCAGCTAGGCCCAAATCAAAGGCAACTGGTTGCAGAACCGATGAAGTTAATGTTCACCAAAGATTGAATGGCAGAGTAATGCTATAACAATCTTGCCAACGGTTATGTGCCAACAAACATCTGATCGCTCAAGAAACCTATCACGACTAACGGTCATAATTTCATTCCTCTATAAAAGACGAGTGAGACATAATTTGGAATACTTTCGAACAACTTTCGCCAGATTTTTTTGAAGATTACTGAAAAAACTGAGCTCTCTCTCTTCTCCCATTCTACTTAGTTTAAAGTGATATATACAGCTGCAAAAGTCAATCTAGGAAGAAGAAGAACTATATAAGTTATAAGCATCCTTAGTTCGCTGTTGAAAGTCCAGTCGAAAATCTTCTCAGTCAAACACTCTAAAAGGACCAACTACAATAGCTCAATTCAAGGAGCACATTCAGTTGATAACGCTTGTTCAAGACCAACCATCTTGAAGATCGAAAGAGATCTAAAACCTTATGAAGACGATAGTAGCACCTAACTCTCCAGCTAAGTGTGAGTCGTCGCTAAAGAAACTGTCGTCGCAATAGCTAACTGTTGGAGACTGCAAGTGTGAGCCATCGACCTAGCTGAGGTAATGTTTAGTGTTTATTTGTGATGTTTTCTTATAGGAATTTTATGTCTTTAGTGCTTGTGTTCCAATTATTTTTGTGTTGTTTTGTTGTAGTTATCTTCACTTTTAATCTTTTGGTAAGTTATGCCAGATTTCTGCAGACGTTGAGATTTTCCTTCAAAGATAGTGATTTTATGGCATAAAAGGTGGAAAATCCGGACTTAAGCTGAAGAACCAAACTGGAAGACCAAATTGGCCAAACTGATGGTCAAACTGAAGGATTGAACTGATGGCCCCAACTGAAGAGATAAGTTAAAAGCTCGAACTAAATCCCCCAGCTGAAGAACCAAACTGAAGGGTCCATAGGTGCCAACTGAAGTGCCGACTGATTTCATCAGCTGAAGATCTGAACCGAAGGATCCAATTGAGGAGCCAATTGAATCCCAAACTGATGCCAAATTGATGCCAAATTGATGGCTCAAACTGATGGCCCAAACTGAAGGCTCAAACTGATGGCTCAAACTGAGACCTAAACTGAAGGCTCAAACTGAAAGGTTAAGCTGAACTTAGCACCAGTTGAACTGATACCAGTTGAACTGAAAACCAGTTGAACTGAGCACTAGCTGAACTGAGCATAAGCTGAATTGATCACAAGCTGAGCTGAACTGAGCACAAGCTGAACTAAACTGAAGTCAAAATCGGAGGTATAAACCACACAAGGCCAGCCGCCACTGGGCATGCCTCTCGATGAAGAGGGCCTAATGGGTGCTGGCCCACTCTCTTGTGCACTCGGCCGGTGCTGGATGCCCATACCGGCACTAGGGTGTCTTGCTTCCAAGGGTATTTTCAGAATTTCTCGACAGATCACTTTTGTATGTTGGCAGGCTTCTTTTGTATATTGGTTCTTAACTCTCCATCAACTCTCAACCACTATCCATCCATAATTAATTCACACAGAGAGACACCCCATTAAATCATCCATTTTGTCATTCACCAGATGGAGAGAGGAGGGACATGAGACCTTCCAAAAATTAGTCAGTTTTGGAGTGGAGAGCTTCTCTCCCCAACTGATTAGAGGGACGTGACACCCTCTAACAATCAGTTTGGAGAGAAGTTAGGGATCAGAGAGAGAGAGACGATCAGTTTGAGGGACATAACACCCTCAAACTGATTAGCTGGAGAATTACACCATTAGATCGAGTTGTTCTAGAGAAGCTTGGAGCAGAGAGGAAAAAGGAGATGAAGAGATCCACAGCTCAAGTCGGGGCCTAATCAGCTAGGCTTGAAAAAGGATTTGTTGTTCGAGCTGGGCCTGATTAGCTAGGTTTGAGACAAGATCTACAGCACAGGCCAGAGCCTAACCAGCTAGGCTTGTAAGTAGATTACGCATTTTCCTCATTTTCTTTTCAGTTTCAGTTTCATTTGGGAATTTGTCCCAAACTTTGTCGAGACAAACAAGATTTGTATAAGTTTGTATTTCATTTATCATTTGGTTTATGAAAAGAAGAACTTGTGTGATTCTTGTTGGTTGTCTTGCATGGTGAGGGGCTAATTTCTTACATTAGGGGTAGATAATCGATTTAGTTTCGATCATTGCTTGTGATTGTTGATTTCCGATTGATTGAACTGTGCTTGTTTATGTTGAGTGTCTGGCCAATATTCAACATTGCTAGGTAATAGATGAGATCGATAGAAGATTCTATTATCCGACTTGGGTTCTTTTAACATTAGGTTGACTGGGTACATATGCCTAATTGTTAATCTTAATCGTGTAATTTAGCCTTAGGAGTTTAACGGATTGAGCGGTCGTAATTGAAGTTAATCCTCTTGGTGGAGTCTATTGTACGTTTAAGGTTAATGAAATCAACTTGAATCGAGTTAGGAGAGAAGCTGAAGAGAGAATCTATGCCCTAATGTCTATTAATAGTTGTTTCATTTATCTTTGTAATTTTCTTGTTATTTTCTTGCTTTGATTTAGTAGATCTAGTTTTAACCCTTCAAATCTCTGGTTTAGAATGTTGAAGATTGCATTTAAATTCATGTGTGTAACACGAGAGGGACAATCGCCCTGTTAAGCTTTCCTCAAGAGTATAACTCGGGTTAACTCACCGCCCTATAATCGATCCCGTCCTCTTGCGGGTCAGTTCGTAGTTCTTTTGAGTGAACTCGGACACGAAACAAACATGTAACATTGTAAAGAAACTCACTGTTACCAGGTTCAGCCAATTTACATTCATTTTATAATTTGTAAGGTTAACTCAGATTATATAGTGAATTTGTCCCTTCTGCGGAAGGAAGAGAGGACGTAGAAGTTTTGAGACTTCGAACCTCTATAAAATTGAACGTGTGATGTATTGCTTTCAGTCTCTTAAACTGCTTATCTTTTGAAACTAAACACAAGATCATACAACTTGCACTTATCATACACAAACTGAAAATAGATAAACCGATAAGTTCAAAACGAGTCAAAGGGCCCTTAAAGTTTTCTGTACTCCATTAACAAGTTTTTGGAATCCGTTTATTCAATCTCCCCCTCTAAACTGATACCGACTCATTCAGGACCAACATCAATGAATCATAGTTATGTGTTGATCATAAAGGGACGGGGTGCATCGCGGTGTACTGTGGGCAAATTGAGAGATCGGTGTCTACAGTAAATGTAGTTCTGTGTAGGGCATAAGCTCTCTTGTTACTTATAATCAATTGAGAGATCGAGATTGGGCAACATGTTAGGAATTAGAGGACGAGAGATCACCTATAATATAAACTGAAATGATAGATTAGGCACGCAAAGAGAGGTTGGTGCCTTTAATCAAATAATTAAATTCGTATAAGGAATCAGCATGCCCATGGTCGGTCTAATCCATAATGCCTTACTACTAATATTTGTTTTGTTTTCTTTTGTTTATTTTATTTACTTTACAGAATTTACATTCAATGTACGGTGACCACAACAAATAACCAATGGTGTGCTCATTTGAGGGTGGTGTGAGTACAACTTTGACATAAAATTGTCGGATCTGCTCTTTCTGATTTTAAATTTGTAAAATATTTAGGTCTTTCAAGTCTATAAAATCGTTGTTACACTATGTTATTTGAATTATTATGTTATTTTTCTTCAAAAGAAATTTATTAATATATTACTATGTTTTTCATGTATAAGTTTATTTGCATATTTGAGAAAATGATTTAACAAAATACATTCTCGAGTCCCTGTACTTCTATCTTTTATTTCATTAGGTCCCTATACAGTTTTTTCGTTTTAACAGATCCCTTTACTTTTAAGTTTGATTTCTTTGGATCCCTATACTTTTACCTTTTGTTTTATTAAGTCTAGATACAATTTTTTTCATTTTAATATGTCCTTCTACTATTTGTGATTTCATCAAATCTTCATTTAATGATCTAATAGTTCGATTAATTTTTTCCATTAAAAAAATAACACGTGATTAGTTATTATTTAATTGAATGTGTATAATTATTTTTCAAAATAAGAAAAATCTTAAAACCACTCAATTAAATCATTATGAAATAATGAAATAAATTGCTTAAAAGAATAAAAACATATAAAGAAATCATGTCTAAAATTTAAGCTACTCCCACTATTCGTACATCCCCAAGGCACCAGAAAATATGAAGTTAAACAGGATTTTTAGCTTACATAACAATGAGCTTCTCTTAATTGTGTTGCTAGTTAATTATTTATATTTGTTGAGCTTATTTTGGATTGTTATTAAATGATTGTTTGTATACATTTTCAAGAATAAATTACAGGAAGTTCTATATTGTATAAATTTCAAGAATGAATTATAAAAGAAAAATCTATAAATTTTGGCAGCGTGCAGTTGATTTTTTTCATATATATGTCATATATTTCACAAGGACTTCATCGAGTGGTTATATATAAATTTTTATTTACATAAAAATATATAAAATTCTAACAAGAATATGTTGTGTAATTTTAATTAAATAATAATTATATGTTGTGTTTTTAATATAAAAATTAACCCAACCATTAGATTTATTAAATAAGGACCTGATGAAATCATAAATAAAAGAACGAGGACCTATAAAAATGAACTAATTGCACAGGAACCTAATGAAACAAAAAATAAAAGTAATGGGACCTGATAAAATCAAACTTAAAAGTATAAGGACCTGTTAAAACAAAAAAAAAATGTATAGGGATCTAATCAAACAAAAGCTAAAAAAATAGGGACCTAAGAATGTGATTTGCCTTTATTTACATATTTGAGAAAATGCTTTAAATTTTCTTCCACCTATTACTTTACATGTATGTTTACTCTTTTTTTTTTTTCTTTTTTTTTTTTTGTAAAAGTAATAACATTCTCGGTTTATAAAATTAGGATTTTATAATATAATATGAGTTTTTGTAAAGTACGTAGTAGTATTCTAGGTTCATAAAATTAGGATTTGAGTGATAGGAAATATTGATTAATTTGTTGTATATATGAAGCATATAATTTTTGTGAGGTATTCAACGAGACGGTACCTGCTAGCTGAAGGACAATAAGGGCGTAAAGCCAATATTATTAATATTATCCATTATTTATAATTAATTAAGTATTGGTGGGATATTGATACATTTTAAAGTAGAAGCTAGCTTTGAATAGATTTATATATATAGGTTGATACGTCACACTTTTCTTTGTCAAACCAAAATAATAATAGATTAAAATGCTCCACAATTTATTCATATATTGACTAATTAAGTACATAATGTATGAGCATTTACTGTTCTGCAATTATATCATTAATTGTCCAAACCGTGCATAATCATAAAATTGATTATACATTCAATTTATTATGGACACTATAATTTAATTTTAGCTATATATTAAATTTTAAAGGTGTGAAAATATAACTGCGTACATATTACATCTATAATAAAGGAAAAAAAATATTTCTTCATAGTTAGGATTGGCACATAAACATACAAAACAAGTCTCTGTCTGTCATGTTTAATCCTTCTAGGCCGTTTGGTTTGACTGATGGAATAAATAAGATTACTTGAATAAGATTAGATTGCATTGTTCATGGATTAATAATATTGTGTTTAGATTATTTGAATGTGATTTCATTAATTTAGGATAAATTATCCATATTTTGTTTGGATTTGTGGATTGAGATTAAATGTACCATTACCTAAATTGTCCTCTATATAATTATTTTTCCTAAAATTTAAAAATTCTGTATATGAAAATTTTAAAATATCTATTAGTAATTTCAATGAAACTATTGCAATTACTTTTTATAAAAAATAATTGTGAATAATTTTGATTTGAAATATCATAATGCACGGATTTGAAAATTTTAGGATAAAAAGGGGAAAATAGAAAATAATTAATAAATTAAAGAAAGATAAATATTTAAATTTAAATTAGGAGTTGGGGAAGTGTAAATACGTTTCATTCTATTCCTTCATTCCCTGCTCAGACGGTCGCCCCTTTCCTAATCTCTTATTTCTACAGTAACTGAAAACAGAGCATTAACGGGTAAATAAATTGGAAGAGGAGCACATCTTTTTTTCTTCATTCCAGTAATATATGTGAGAACTACAAGCGATGAATTTTTAACCCCTAATAAGTTTTCTTAGTTTCTCGTATGTGTTTTGTGGTGTGCATTGTCGGCGACGTGGGATCACCGGCGGGGTTGTTTAGGGCGGCGAAGCGAGGTGGAGGGCGGCAATGAGTTGTGGCAATCATGGTTGATCATTGTTGGGGCTTCCATGAAAATCTTTGAAGCAAGAGTGCAATTGTCTAGAAGTTTTTGAAAGAGGATAAATGAGTCATTTCAACATTGTGCTTGAATAATGGATTATTAATTAATCAATCTCGGGCTCAAATCATTTAAACCAATTAAACACGTGATTAGCTCTGATTATTTAATCTATCAAGGCTAACATGTGAACCAAACGCCAGCTCTAAGGAATAAAAATAAAAAATCTATATTTTTTGTAAAAATTATTTAATTGAATGTACATATGAATTTAAATGAGGTGCGTTTGGACAATATAATATATGAAACCACATGTGAGCTATTATTACATAATGTTTATGTTGGGTGTCAATGGGACACGCCGGAGATTACTCCACCCTTTCTTCCGTCACCGACAGCCGGATCCGATTGTCCCTCAAGGGACCAAGGTTGATTCAGACAGAGAAACGAGCGCAACAAGGCTCAGGGAACCTGAACTCGATAACTCCTTTGCTACAATGATCTATGCACACCGAAGACCACAAAAGGAAGAGACGGCATCTCTCTCACCCTCACCGGCAACACCACACAAGCACGAAGCTAAGTCGATAGTTACCCACGAAGTACGCTCACAAAGAACAAAGGGACAGTCCACGAGAGCAAGGGACGCACGGCAGAATGATTTCAGAGAGAGAGAGAGAGAGATGTGAAGAAGATGATTCAACAGTGAAGCCTCCCGCTTCTATTAATGAAGTAGAGAAGAGAATGAAGGGTCGGGTTTTGGGAAATAGAATTGGGCGGTCAAAGAAGGGGCTACTAATTAATGTGAGAGAGAGAGAGATGGGC
Organism: Perilla frutescens; assembly: GCA_026008535.1. Taxonomy (NCBI): domain Eukaryota; kingdom Viridiplantae; phylum Streptophyta; class Magnoliopsida; order Lamiales; family Lamiaceae; genus Perilla; species Perilla frutescens. The sequence goes on from BRKX01000019.1 coordinate 27,129,831, forward strand.
CTAATCAAATGGGACAAATTACCCAACAGTGTGCATTGATCTTCGATAGGAGTATCACAGGTCTCATCATTGCCTTTTCTTTTCACTTCTCCTGCAAGATCACACAACCAAGAGAAGAATACAACACCAAGTTCACTAAGTCAAACAGATAGAGCAAGCTTACACAGCTCCACCTCAAACTAAACCATGTTCACAGAGAACCTCCACCACTCACATAGAGCAACAACAACTCACTAAGAGTAAAATAGATTCACTAAGAATCAATCAACAGCCCACTGAGATCAACAAAACAGCTCACTAAGAGCAAAAATAACAACAACATCTCCACCTTAAACTAGAGCAAGTACCAGAAAGCAACACAATCACAGAACATCACCATGATAATTATCCACAACATTAGTGTGAGCATCATTATTTTGATTCTTATCTTTAGGTTTCTTACAGTATTTAGCATAATGTCCAGGTTCACCACATCGATAACACTTCCTGTTATTATGTTTAGAATTGGAAGTATACTTCTCCCTCACATGCATAACACTATCAGTTTTAGCACCTCGACCATGCTTTAACTGCATTTCTTTACTTTTTTAACCCATTAACAACAATGTCAAAGGTAATGCCATCCCTTCCATACTTAATTGCATATTTAACATCATTATAGGCATCAGAGATAGCATTTAAAAGAGCAATAGCAGTACAATCATCAATATGCTTATCGTCGGACATCTTAATATCTTGAACAAGTTTATTAAAATCATCCAGATTAGCATCCATATCATTGGTCAAATCCAGTTTATAATTGAAGAATTTTTCAAGCAGAAACATACGACTTGGAAGAGATGTCAGATTATATAATTCATCCAATTTCTCCCACAGAACTTTAGCCGATTCAATAGTACAGACCTTTCTTAGCACATAATCTGACAGATTTAACATGATAATAGACAAAGCATACTCATTTATCTCAGATTTTCTTTGCTCAGTTTCTTTTTGACATTAATTAAGAACAATGGCTTTAAACACGTTCTCTTTAATCAATACAAATTTCATTTTTTGTATTAAAATCCTAATTAAAATCCCTTTTTTTATTTTAAAGGCAGGATTAATGGTCTACCAAATTAAAAGAGAAAATTGATATATTTATAAATTGCTACCATTTTTATATAAAATATTTCATATTAATTAATAAAATAAGTTATTCATTAAATAGAATTCATAAAATGCTATTATATTCTTAAAAATGTAACATCCAAGACATTAAATGCATAAATTGGTAAACCACATGAGATAAGAATCCTGTACTTCATTTACATTATTTATTAATTTTTTAGTAATATCAAAATATAATCCCAAGATATGAATTAGAAGTCTAATCTACTATTGATGAATATATATAATCTACTATATAAAAAGAGTATTGCAAATTTTAGTTTGTCTATTAACTATATTCCTATAATACATTTTATTTAAAGATAATAAAATATATAATATAATATATTTAAATGTATGTTTTATTAAGAATGTACTTTTTATTGACAAAAAATAACCATTTGTGAGATTTTGACCGTATATTGGTGCTTTCATTGAATATGATAAATGGAAGCCATTAAGACATTAATATTCACTCCATTATAATATTAAAAATTATATTTAATTTTCAATTATGCCTCGATTAATTTTGTGTTTTATTTATATAAAAGAAAAGGAAACAAACCATGAAACCAAAAAACTAACACACCAAATGCTCAAAACAAAACATTAAGAGTATGCCTTATTAACATCCAGCAAAGTAAAACCCCAATGGGGGGCCATTTGATAAAAAAAAAGTACCCACTCTAAAAAAACAAGTAAAAATGAATTAATGTTAATTTCGAATAATGTCACATTTATGTATGTTTATATTTCAATTACATAAAATAAATTTAATATAGAATCCAAGACCGTAGATAATATCCTTAATTTATTATATATTGATTTGATATGAATTAATCATAAATATATTGCCCATGTATTCATGTAAAAAAAAGAACTTGCTTTTTAATTGAGGAACTAAATGTATTTTTAACATCAATTTATGTGAATGGTTAATTTTCATATTGTGGATGTCGAATTGCAAAATAAGTCAAATATAGTATTTTATTTGAAAATTATATATCCATATAATTTATTCACTTCAATCTTAATTTCTACATATAAATTACTAATTCACATCATTCGATATCAAAATGTGAATATCGGTATCACTAGCATGTAGCTTAGTTGGTATTTCTCTCATTTGTAAGGGTGAGAGATTTTGGTACGAATCCCCTCCATCTCCCAACTCAAAAAATATCATGTGAATATGGTTGAACTAAAATAGAAATAAAAAAATAGCAAAATATACAATATGTATTTACAAATAGTAATGATTTCATTTCAAAGAGCGGAGTTAGGGGTGGGTCGGTACGGCATACCAAAAATTTCATGCCGTACCGTATACCGTACCGAAATTTCGATACCGAAAAATCTCATACCGTTCTCGTACCGAAACTTTCGGTATACCGAAGTTTCGGTATATGCCATAATACATATTGATATCGTATCGATATTTTCGGTATACCGTACCGTACCGATATTATACGGTATACCGAACATACCGAACTTTCAAGGTATATCGAAAATACCAAAATTTTAAGGTATACCGAAAATACCGAAATTCACATACCGTACCGATCTGAATTTTACAAATAACAACAAAAAAAATCATGTCTCCATAATTAAAATACTAATATCAAACAAGTTTAATAATCCATGTCTTAACAACCAAATTTCAAATATAATACTACTAAATGAAATAACATAGCAACTTGATGTTGATTAGCAACTTGAAAATTTCAACATCACAAGAAACTTGCAAAATTAAAAATTAATTAAATTATATTTTTTAAAATATTAAATTTGAAATAAATTTACATACACATTGATAATCTTACTTTTCAAAAGACACCAAAGACTAAATGGAGTCGGGAGAAATAGTTTGAGAACGTTCTTGATTCACAACTGCATCTGCAATAGAAACATAAGAAATTAATAAAATTATTAGTATACTTCATTTTATATTATAAAAATATCAAATATTTAAATTTAAATTTAATTAGAAAAAGAAACTTTTACTCTTTTCAATTTCTTCAATCTCCTTGTACAGATCAAGATCGTAGTCTGTGGGATCCTTATAAAAGCTAAAGTCGTCTACTTTCAACCAATCATTAATGCACACTAATGCCTCCACCATCTTCGGACTTAAACTACTTCTAAAAGGATCCACCGCTCTTTTTTTTTAACTTTTAGTGCTTAATATTGGAGAATAATATAAGGTTGCTATTTATCATGTATACTTTGAAATTGTTCATTTTCAATCATAACTCGTGTATTTTTTATTATTTATATTTTCTAACTTCTTGTCTTAAACTTACTAAATATTATATATTTTTTTTAGAATTTAATGAACTCTAAAAGCTTTTTTTATCTTCTTATTTAGTAATTTTCTTTTATTTATCTTATAACTTACTTTACTCATAAGTCGTAATTGTAATAATGTGAGTTTATTATATTTTATTAGTCATGTTCAACTCCAATATCTAACATCAAAGTGTTATTATCATAGTTTACATATATTCTAATTTCTTATTATTATTTTATTATTTTATTTAATTTTTAGTGCTTAATATTGGAGAATAATATAAAGTTGCTATTTATTATGTACACTTTGAAATTGTTCATTTTCAATCATAACTCGTGTATTTTTTATTATTTATATTTTCTAACTTTTTGTGTTAAACTTACTAAATATTATTTTTTTTCTTTTAGAATTTAATGAACTCTAAAAGCTTTTTTTATCTTCTTATTTAGTAATTTTCTTTTATTTATCTTATAACTTACTTTACTCATAAATCATAATTGTAATTGTAATAATGTTAGTTTATTATATTTTATTAGTCATGTTCAACTTCAATTTCTAACATCAAAGTGTTATTATCATACTTTACATATATTCTAGGTTCTTGTTATTATTTTATTTATTGTTTAACTTTTAGTAGTGCGTAATATTGGAGAATGATATAAGGTTGCTATTTATTATGTATACTTTTAAATTATTAATTACAATTCATAAATCATATTTTTTTATTATTTATATTTTCTAAACTTCTACTTACTTAATATTATATTTTTTTAGAATATAATAAAATCTAAAATATTTTTTATCTACTTATTTAGAAATTTTCTTTTATTTCTCTTATAACTTTTTTTTTTAACTTTTAGTGTTTAATATTTGAGAGGATGATTGAGTGTTTAATAATAAAAGGAATAAGAGTACTATTTTTTAGTTATTACATGTAACTTTCAAATTTCAATTATTCACTTTATTATGTAATAGTTTAAATTATACATGATTTATATGATATATTAATAAAATTGTAAATATATGCAATGTTATAGATCATCATATATAATTTAAATATAATTATTTGATTAATTTTTTTCTTTTATTGATATATAGCTGTCACTTATTATATTTGTAGTCATGTGTACTCAAATGAAATTAGTGTACTACAATAACCATAAGTTGTGAAAATAATAATAATAATAATAATAATAATAATAATAATAATAATAATAATAATAAAAATTAAAAATTATCGGTATGGTACGGTATATCGGTATACCGTACCGTATCGATATACCGAAATACCGATATATATCGATGTACCGATATATACCGAAATTTCGGTATATACCGAAACCGAAACATTCGGTATACCGAATACCGATATATATCGAAAATATGGGTATATATCGAATACCGCGGTATACCGAAAATTTTCAAATTTATATCGATACCGTACTGAAAATTATCAATACGATATCATACCGTACCGAAAACTGTGGTATACCGAAAATTCGACATTTTCAATATTTTTTCGGTACGATAAGTGCGGTATTTTGATATTTCGGTATTTTTCCCCACCCCTGCAGAGTTGATCGAACTCTTAAGTGCACAAAAGAATTATCTCTTATGTGTTTGTATTAATAACACCTCACCTCATTTAATGAAACACTATTTTAGCAAATTATTTGTTTGTATTAAAATTAGATTTTTTAAAGTTACTAATTTTAAAACTATGTTGCAATTTAATGTCATGCCGTTCAAATCATAAAACTATTGTTATAGAAAATTTATTTATTTTGTCAAAATATGTTTCACAACTCACTATATTTAGTGTAAATTGGTTTAAATATCATTAACTATACACAAATTTCGATTCTCAACGCGAATTTTAAAATGTATGCCCGACATAAAACATACTTACATTTTTTCTAATTACAATATCCATTCGAAATTGGGTGTAATCAAGTTTGACGTGACCGTCGGAAGATAATTTTTTGTTGTAGGGGTATTCATGCACAGTTTGTGATATTTAAACTTATTAACCCATAACTTTCATATAATTTTTTATTTGATATAATTTTAATGACCTAGAGGTTAATATACAAATAATATATAAATCAGTGAAAAGATAATTATTTAAATATTATTTATAAGAGAATATATATCAATTTGAATTTTACACTTACATGTAATATAATTATATATATATATATATCATGTGAATCTAGAATACACATTTTTATGTTATCTTTTACACTATAGTGACGATCAATATAATACATCAATCACTCGAGAGTGTTGTTTGTGCACTTCACAATTTAAAATCTTGATGTATTTTTGAAATTATTATGAGTTGTATTTGAACACTTGAATAAGTGTACATGTCTTGTTCTTATATTTTTATATATGTATAAGATTTAAGGATGAGTAAGATAGAGAGTCATGAATTAATGATTTAATTGATAATGTTATTAAAGGGATGATTCACCACCTTATTTTTGTGATAACATTATTCACCACGTCTCAATTAAAGTACCCAACCACTACTTTATTTTTTCATCTTTATGGTCTTAGTTAATAGTCTCCAATAAAATAAATAAATAAATAAATATATATATATACATATAGGGTGCGGTTATAATAAGGATAAGTGTTGGTGTAAAAATTAGGCACAAATCTGATCCCTAAACATATATAAAATGGATAGAACAGATTAAAAGGATTTTAAATGGTAATTTATAATTTTTTATTTAATATTAAAACATGGAGGGGTATTAATGTAAAATCGCATCTTAATTTCATATGGTATCATGCATTAAACTTGGCGCTATATTCAGAACTTGATATATGCTATCTACATGAAAGATTAAATCCCTTAAAATCTGCAAGCACGAATTCGATAAAGAAGGAGCAGTTGTGTATAGAAATCGATATTTCCGCCTCTTAGAAAACCTAGACCACCGCTAGAACCGGCGGTGACATCCTGTGGACCGATGATGATTCTGACGGAGCTCGACCCGTGCGCGACGGCTTGAAAAATAAGTAAGGCGGCGTGATTTTTTCCTCCGGCAATGGCACGTTCGAACGAGGAGCAAAAAAAAACATGGGTCAGAAGAAATCGGGTAAGTTTCAGTGCTTTGAATCAAATTTAATGATGATTTTGGAAAAAAATTTGTTCTAGTTAAAATCTGGTGAATGATTACGGCTGATTAAACAAATAAATTTATTAAATTGATTTTGTTATTGGGCGAATCTCCTAAGAATGCATCAGTTGCCGCTTCTGATTATTAATTGAGTAATTATGTAGTATGGGTTTACAAAATTGAACAAAATTTGGTAATCGCTTCTGTGCCACATAGTGTTTAAGTTGTTAATATATGTTGTGTGGGTTGATGCTTTTTATTAGTATTGTTGATGCTACTTATGTATATCTGTGGTGCTTTGGGTAAACTACAGTTGTGATGCTACTCATGCATATCTGTGATGCTACTTATACACATCATTGATGCTACTTATGAATATTTGTGATGCTACTTGTGCATATCTTTGATGCTACTTACGAATATCTGTGCTACTTAGTGTTTAAGTTGGTAATATAACTTGTGTGAGTTGGTGTTTTTTATTAATATTGTTGATGCTACTTATGCATATCTGTAGTGCTTTGGATAAACTATATTTGTGATGCTACTCATTCATATCTGTAATGCTACTTATGCATATCAGCGATGCTGCTTATCCATATATGTTATACTACTTATGTATATTAGCGATGCTACTTATGCATATCTGTGATGCTTTAGCAATTTCTGTACTAACACTTAATCTTTGTTTTTGGGTAATTAATATATCAATGTGTAGTGCCACGCACTTGGAGCTTCGGGATGGGATAAGATAAGAGTGGAAGCAGAGTTCAGTGACTCGCTTAAACTTCAACTATGGCATAGTGAGAAGCACGCACTGTGCAACATTGACATGGTATTGTATAATTACAATATAAATTATTTATTTATGCATAAGTCGAATAAAAAATAACAATGATATCTTATACTACAGTTCTTCTTTCCTGTGCTTGATCGAGACCACTACTACGTTGTATGCTTTGACTTAAGAAAGAGTGATGCATTGGTGATAGACAATTCAGACGAGTGCGAGGGAATAGATCTGAGGCCCAAGTATGGAGCAACGCCATTTATACTGGTATTTGCTAAATCCTTTTTTGCAATTTTTGTATGACATTAATAATCTAGTAACAAATACTGTTAGTGCTTTGTAAACCTCAATCCAATGCTATCTCTTCACATATATGGTGCTTGTTTTCGATAGAAATGTCTTCTGAATTACTAAAGAACATATAAATGCATGTCTTGTTTAAGTGAAACCATTGTCATGTATTTTAGCAAAATGTGTTCGCTGACTACTTGTACACGGAGGGATTGAAGAAAAAGTTGGGAATAGTTAGACGTGCATGCATGGCAAGGCTTGGCATGAATTAGAGGGATCCAGAGAACAACAATGACTGCGGCGTGTACACTACGCGCCACATGGAGACATACATGGTCAATCTAGCAAAGCTTGGCATTGCAATCTAGAGAAGGGAAATGTTTCACAAATGAATGTGATGCGCATCAAATATTGTGTATCTATTCCCTCGTCGGATTTGAATGACCATGCCGCCTCAATTGAAAGAGACGCAAAGTCTATTTTTGCAGCCAACTCTAAGAAGAAACAACCAACTATCAGTGATGTTTTAAGTGGAGATGTGTGACTGTTGCTTTCCAAATAACTGTTTCAGTATTTTTGATGAATGTTGGTAGATATTTAACTATGATACTATCATCTTTTGAATTACTCAAATTTAGTTGTTATGTTTAATGCTGCCGGTTTGGCTGATACAATGAGTTGGAGTCTTGTGTTTTTTTACTTGTGAAGGGTTTGGGACTAGGAAATTGTAGTGCATTGACTGTTAATGCTAGAAATGGTTTATGTTAGTTATTCCCTCGAATCCGTCTATTTAACTTCATATTATTCTTATTTTTAATGCTTCATACATTTAATGATAACGATTAATATTAATCTAATTTATTTGAATTAAATTTTACTTGTACATAGTGCTTTTTATGTTACCGATTAGTACTTCATATGGTTTCATGTAAGTGTCAACTCCCTATTTTATTTTCTAAACTGTGCAATCAACTCCCTATTTTATTTTCTCTACATGCAATATTTTTGGTTTGATTTAATGCTAATAATTAATGATGTATATGTTAAAATCAGATTGATATAAAGACAATGCTTCGTACATTTCATATTAATGCTTCATAAATAAAATTAAGCGCTTAATATTTGGTGATTGGTGCTTCGTAAGCATATTCATTTGCATTGTATTATGTAAATGCTTCAGTTAATGCTATGTATTTATAAATTAAATGCTTCATAATATTAACCCTACCTAATAAAAAATTTGTACTATAACACAAATAATGTAACCAAAAAAAATTAAAATATCCCAACTGTACCATACAAAACAACACTAGAAAATATAACTAAAATAAAAAACAAAACTAAGCAAAAAATGAAACAAGGGAAAAAAAATCATAAATCATTTGACAATTTCTAGCATGATGGTGGCATTTTTCACCACAAGCACTGCATTTCCTCAATGGCTTCTTCATCTTTTCCACATTCTTCTCTTTGTCAGATTTTATACGACTGCCGCTCCTTTGTGTCATCACATGGACTGGTTCAACAACACCTTGACTGGAGTGAATCACACCTGAATAAAAAAAACTGCCAATTATTCAATACTATGTAATCGTATTTTCAATGCTTCCTATAACAAACAAACATGCTACACTAACAATAACATAGAATCCTTCAATATACAAATGTGTAAAGACAAAGCTTGTGATGCTTCATAAAGAACATATATATGCTAAATAACAAAAATAAAAACTACATACACTCTATACGTAAAATGAAATAATAATGAACATTCTAACCATCAATTTGAAGCATATAAAATAAAACATTCATCCAGATTGCAGACTTATTGAACAAAAAAAAGGGCAAACGCGCAATAACCTGAATCTTCCATTGTCACTACATCGACTGAAATTAAGAAAAAATTCGTCAAAGGTCAATTCACCGGAAAAGAATAAATCTGTATAATCTGTGTCTATTTTATCTCCAGAAGCAAGAAACTGTAAAGAACGAAACTTAATCTAATCGTCTAAGAAAAATAATTCATCAGAATCTTCCAAATCAAAAAATATATTAACTGGCCATATTTAAAAATTGTTCGCTAAGGACTATTATGATTTTCAAAGATATGAGACTCTACAGGTTTTTTTACTTAATTACATCATTAACCTTACTACAAAATTAAAATAAAAAAACAGAAAAAAAATTAAAAATATGACTTAATCTGACTATCCATCTCATCAGATCCTACGGATGAAAATCGTCCCTACTTTTCACACCAAGTGTTTGTCCCTATTTGATCTATATCCTATACACACACACACACACACACACACACACACACACACACACACTAAAAAAAATAAAAAAAATTGGGGGTACAAGTGTATCCCCTTGTTCTGATGTGGCTCCGCCACTGTCTGTACATGCTATCCAATCAATAATAACGAGACAATTATACTAACTGAAAGATTGAAATATAATAGTAAATATTTCTGTTGTGATAAAAATAATAATAATAAATTAATACCAAACCATTTTAACTAAGAATATAATGTGTGTTGAGAAGGTATTAGTTTATATGGATTAGCTTTATTGTTTCTAAATTTAATTGAATAAATCAAATTAAAAAAATTCATAACGGAACAAAATAGAATTAATTGCCCTTGAAATAGAAAATCGAAATAGATATTTTTTTGGTTAAAGTTATATATGCTTTTAATTAAATACCAAATTTTAATTGTAATATAGTTATCTAATTCGATATTTCATTGTTATTTTTTTATCAATTTTTTAATGATAGATGTGTTTGGCTGTCAATAATTTTTAATGGCATAACTTCTGTAGGATTTAAAAAATTGAATCTGTAACACCCTAAATTTTATAATTTAAAATGTTATTCTTTCTATTCTTTAAAGTGGAAAATAATTCTAATAATAATAGTTCAAGTAATTAATTAATTTTTTTTAAAAAAATTAATCTTGCTAGAAGTTCAATGAAGAAAATAGAACCATATATTTTCAGAAATATATGTCTTTAGATCAAAATACCCGCATGTCATAAACACCAAGTTCATTTCAAAAAGGAACTCACAAGTTCTAAAATATAAAGTTCGCATTCCTAATATTAATAAAACCATATTAGCAAACTACTAGTTTAGGTTAGTTCAAAAACACTAACGACACACATAATATATCAAGTTTAAAATAGTAGACTCGAAACAACAAGGCAAAAAATCCAGGTAGGGTAATCTAAACATCTTGAGCATGCCCACCCTATTTCCTTCACGCGGCTCCAAGCTCACTGACTTGAAAATATTTAAAAATATGTGGTGAGCACTCTTAAAGCGTACTCAAAGGTGGGGATCATGGACATTTCTTTCTATTTTATCCAACCAAAATAAATCGCATGAATCATGGATATAGGGTACTCTTCTTCTGATTATAGAATATATCTTAAACTGTGCATAAGACATATTCTGGTGTGTTCAAAACACCTATGTGCGTATAAAACGATATTCTATGTGTACGAGACGCTATCCACATTCCATCCACGATAATTCAAGTTGGATTAAAAATATTTCTGCCTCAAAAATCATATATCATATACTTTTATTTCAAAGATAATAATTTCACCCACCTATGAATAATGAGCACGTAAAATTGAGCAGATGATCACAAAATAGATGAGGGTCCTAATTGTGCCGTACCTAGTATATATAAAAAAATAATAATCTCAATAAATTAATTAAGCCAATTCTAATTTGAATAATTCTAAAAAAATTAAGAAATTATAAGCTTAAATAATTAATTTATGAAGTTCTATGTTTAATAGAAAATTTAGATAAATTTTTGGGCTAAATTCGTATTTAATTAATTTATGAGCTAAGTAATAACTTCCCAAAATCAAGGCATTCTAATATATAATTTATCTATATTAGAGACCCTTAATATATTTTATATTTAAATTGCAAAAAGATCCTTCCCTTCTTTCCTAAAATCACGACACCAACCCCCCCCAACCAATTGAGAAATCAAAATTCCCCAGGTTCAATTTCTTAATTCCACTCTCCTCTCAATCTCTCATCTTCCCTAATTTCTTTCTTTTCAAAATCAGAAAATCAAGTTCTCTCCCCCTCTCTCTCTCTCTCTCTCTCTCTCTCTCTCTCTCTCTCTCTCTCTCTCTCTCTCTCTCTCTCTCTCTCTCTCTCTCCATCTTCTCTCTTCCACTTAACTCCGGCGAGCAAACGTCGTCATCCCAATCAACGACGCCAATCACAAATTGTTGATGACGATGATGGTGATGGTGACCCGAGACAGACTCAGTTCCGGCGATGACTCCAAACCCGACTCAAACTCGTACTTCTCTGCCTCGACAACACAGACCCACGATCGAGAACAACCCGACTCAACATAACTGACTCCACAAAGCACTAAACAGGTTGACCTCTACTCATCCTGTAGCGCCCCGATCCCGAAAGATCGTGGAAATGGACGCCACGGGGGTGGGAATTAAGAAGCGGGAAAGAAATGGGGTAATTAAATTAATGACGAGGTGTTAATCCACAAGGATTAATGTTTGGAATAAAATTTAACAACCGAGTATGCCAAAGATAGGTTATGCCTTCCGGAAAATTAGACAGCATAACCTCTGTAACTAGAGCGAATCCCCGTTTATAACGGCTTATAAGAGAAGAATAGAAGCTGTAACAATTCAATAAGCCCTTTCATAGGCCAAATAGAAACAAATAACCAGATACCAACAATCAATAGACCCATTCATAGGTCGACAAAAGAAAACAGACATCAATATGCTGAACAAATGAAACCCTTCCATAGGCCAAAATGAATGATCAAATAGACATAACGAAAGACGGGCTTCCTCCCCTTGGAATAATTATGTAGCTAAGCATATGATACATGTTAACTAAGAATTCAACAAATGTTCAGAATCAGAGAAGCAGAATCATATCAACAAAATACCAATATCAGAGTTGTTAGCATTTAGCAAAAGAATACCATAAGTGCGAAAATTCAATTCTTAACAGAGTACTAACAAAAAGGGACAACGGAAAAATATGTAAATCATAATAGCCCATATCTCAGCCTCGTCACCTCCACGCTCCAGCCTACTGACCTGAAAATGTTTGAAAAGATTTGGGCTGAGTACTAATGCACTCAGTGGGCAAGTTTTGACAATTCAAGTTATGCAAATTATTTTGTTAAAGTAATCTATCTGTGTTCATGCAGGTAGTGAAGCTTAGGAGGTTTAAAAGTTGGAAACAACCTAAGTTCACCAAAATATTTTATCGTGAAGCTCTTAAGAGTATAACCCGTCACTGCCCGCAACCTAAACTACATCACCAGCGCATAACGTTGAGTATGGCCATAGTATACCCAAACAGTATAACCAATAAGTGTTTCATTTTAGTCTCACCGACAAGGAGTAGGGCAGGACAAATAATGCATGCATACTGTAGCTACTCACATTGACACAGCGCTGGTTTATGAGACTCCGACAACATACAGTAGCACGTAAATATTTAACACAGATAGTCACATATGCAATTTTAGCAAAGCAGAGCTTAATAACTCGAAAGATACAATTTGCAAAGATATAGTATAGTATAACCCACCTTTCTCGGGATTCTGAAAAGCTAACTTCTGAAGAATCAACCCTGATACTCTTTCTCTAGCTCAGCTGGTACTACAAAAGGTAAACTTCAACTCAGGATAATCGCTATATTTTCGGGAATTAATCTACTATAAACGGAACTATTATTAATTCTATTCTATTCTAAAATAGATTGTGCGACTCTAGAGACCTTGAATAATTTCGATGAAGAAGGAAATAAATTCCAAAACGTTATTCTTGCTTTACTGGGATCAACTGATTTGACAGAGGTCTCTTTCCAAAACTTGTCATTTATCCAAATTTTACCAGATCTTACACCACAACACTTTTTAACCGCTCGGAAATTACGAAAATATTCAGGGATGATACTATATATGCCAAGACTAATGAATGAGAATTTTAGACTTTTTCGATAATACATGCTCCCGGTATAAAAATAACTGTCTACTTTAAATAACTGAAATTATTCAAAACTCGCAACGAGATCGCGAAACTTGGCAGGCTTATAGGAAATAATATTTGGAGCAACTTTCGAGAAGAAACATTTTCGATTTGACGACCCAAAATGGGTGAAACGGGAGTTTCGATGACAATATTCACAGATTTTAGCTGAAAATGTTTGGGTCTCGATCGAACTCGATACTCGTTGGATTTTCACTTAGAAGTACAATTTTTGATAGTGCAGAAAATAAGGAATTTAATGGTATGATCAAATCAAAGATCGGATGGCTAGAATATAAATTCGAACTGGGCAGATTTATAATATAATATTCGGATCCGGATTTCAAACGACGAGAAATCAAAAATCTATTCCGGTTAACTACAAGATCCAAATGATCAAAGACTATTTATAAAAAGAAGATTTCTAATACGACTATCCAGGAAGAGTAGATCTGAAATTTACATAAAATGAAAATGGGGAAAAATACCGAAAACTCACAACATCAAAAATCGAAATCGGTAGAATTAAAGATAATCAAAATATAAGCATATTTAGAACTTGAAATTTCTAAATTCATCGGTCCGAATGACCAGAATCGGAGAAAGTACCTTTTCCGAGGAATTGGCGGCGGTCACGATGATTTTCCATCGTGATCATCCTTCGTGTCATCATTTCAATCATGTATTCGTGATCTACGCATTGACACCTTCAAAATGACTATTTCAGAATTGAAATAGGAAACTAGAGTCGTACATTCTCTGGAAGCTGCTCGGCGTTTCGATTTTGAAAATGAATGAAAAATGAAACCTTAAACTCCTATTTATAGAGGAAAAATAAATAGGATAATAACGAATAAAAGAAAGAGGATAATGATGGAAAAAGAATAGGATAATTACGAATAAGATAATCTTTTTAAAAAGAAATTGGATAATGACGGATGTGCCTTTTTCTATTAAATTTATTATTTTCCAACTTAAAGTTGTGCCAAGAGTTCATTTGAACTCGAAATTCGAAATTTCAAAGGTTGGCATGATTCTTGAAACATTTTCTATCAACCCGAGAAAAATATCATAACATATTTTTAAGACAATTTTTGACCAAATTAGATTTAACAGATTTCCCTGGCTGCGATTTTCCTTTATTTGAGTCCTTTAAGGACCTAGCTTATTTTCTAACTTACCAGAGGGTAACATAAGTTGAATAAAATTTTCTAAAATATTTCGGGATATTACACATCCTAGCTCCAAGATTCGGCAGAACTGGCACTAACCCATCTCGACTCGCTGCCTCACAACCCCGACTCACCAAGATCCAACCTCGATTTCTTTCTCCCTTTTCTTCTATTTATTTTTTTTAAATCCCTATTGTAGTTCAGTTCCTAAACCCTATGTTTCATCTGAAATTAATGAAGTAAATTAGATAAAGATTATATGATTTAGAAAAAAAAATGTGAGTTGGAAAATTCTGAGAATGGATAATCTGATATGATTTGCTTTATAATGTCATAATCAATTGATTTTTGTTTGTTGGAATTTAGTGAAATCTATTGGAATTGTGAACGCTCAAATGGAAATCTTACCTAGATAACGAATTTGCAGCGGCATTAAGGGCAGGAAATGAATTGAGTAATTTGATTCAAGTTATGGAATTTGGTTTGAAACATGAATTCCAGTTCGAAGGGCATGATGTATTGATTGGGCAGGATATATGTTTTTTTATGGTAAACCACGTAAATATTCATGGAATTTGAAATTTGATTATCAAGGGAATGAGAGAATGACAAGTGTGATTCTGACTTTTGCTGAATGGGCAACTACGTGTATGGCTAATGGCGATTAAAGAAAAATTCATCACTATCATAATCAATTTTTTTTTAATCTCATATTTATCATCAACTAAAATAAATTCTTTTATTTTAATAAAAAGATATAAGAAATAACTTTTGAGAATATTTAACAAAATCATAAAATAATTTCAAGACTCAAATTTAAGTTCCAAAATTTCTCCTGTAATCTAGAGGCGCAATGTTGGACTCCCTCAAGTCCATCAAATTTTAAGTAATTAAATAATTAAATAACTTAAATCATGTAAAAGTGGGTTGCTACATTCTTACCCGCTTAAAAAAAAATTCGTCTTCAAAATTTATCTTACCAGGTTGTCCTAAGGATGGATATTTAGCTAGGATCTCCTCCTCACGTTTCCAAGTTGCTTCTTCTTTCCCGTGCCTACTCCATTGTACTCTAATTAGCGAAACTTGTCTATTCCTTAACTCGTGGGTCTTTCTATCGAGAACAACAATAAGCTCCTCTTCATAGGTCAAGTCTTTATTGAGTTGTATGTCTTCATAGTTGATGGTGTGAGTTGGCTCATGCAAATATTTCCTTAGCATAGAAACATGAAAGACATCATGCACCAATGACAATCCGGGTGGTAGAGCTAAGCGATAAGCCACGTCACCGATTAATTCTAAAATTTTGAAAGCTCCAATAAAACGTGGTCTTAATTTTCCTTTCTTCGCAAATCTAAATACCCCCTTCATAAGAGCGATCTTCAAAAATACTTTGTCACCTACCTCAAAATGCAAATTTTTTCTTCTTTTGTTGGCGTACGATCTTGGTCGATCTTGAGCAACTTTAAAATTGTCTCGAATTTTCTCCACTACTTTCACTGTTCTTTTGATAATTTCGGGACCTAAAATCTTTCTCTCTCCAACTTCATCCCGATACGTCGGTGATCTACACTTTCATCCATATAGGGCTTTGTTATAAGTAAATTCCACTAATGTTATATGCGCCTCCCAGCTACCTCCCAAATTCATGACGCAATTCCGCAACATATTTTCTAACATTTGGATAGTCCTTTCTGATTGGCCATCTGTCTGAGGATGATATACAGTTGAGAACTTTAGCTTCGTGCCCAAAGCTGCATGTAAACTCTTCCAGAATCTTAATGTGAAACGGGGATCTCGATCTGATATTATGGACACTAGGACTCTGTGTAGTCGGACTACTTCTCGAATGTATAACTGAGCGAGTTGATCCATGGTGAACGTCATTCGTATGGACAAAAAGTGAGTTGATTTTGTCAGTCGATCAACTATAACCGAAATCGCATCCTTACTCTTCACGGTCTTGGGAAGTGTGACCAAAAAATCCATTGTAATATGCTCCCACTTCCATTCTGGTATTTCCAGAGGATTCAACAATCCTGACGGTCTTTGGTGCTCTGCTTTTACTTGCTGACAGGCTAAACATCGTGCAACGTAATCAGCAATCGATTTCTTCATGCCATACCACCAAAAACTTCTTTTTAAATCTTGATACATCTTAATACTTCCAGGATGTGCCGTGTAAGGCGTTCGATGTGCCTTATCCAAAATTTCTCTCATTATCTCGTTGTTCGGCACACAAATTATGCCCTTAAAGAGTAGAGCCTCATCTGATGATATCATGAATCCCTTAGAATCATCCGACACTTCTCTTGCTCGCATCTTTTCTAGAAAACCATCTTCTTTTTGTGCCACTCTAATTCTATCTCGTAACGTTGGTTGAACTACTAACACTGCAATTATAGCATTAGCTTCTTCTGGTGTGGACACAACCTTGAGACTCAACTTCTCAAAATCCTTAATCATCTCTTCTTGCTACGTAATTCCCTTAGTGGGATTCACTTTCTTTCGACTATGTGCATCAACCACAATGTTGGCTTTTCCAGAGTGATACATGATCATACAATCATAGTCTTTAACTAATTCCAGCCACCTTCTTTGCCTCATATTCAATTCCTTCTGAGTGAAGAAGTATTTAAGGCTTTTATGATCCGTATAAATCTCACACTTACCTCCATAGAGATAATATTTCCAAATCTTCAATACATGCACAACAGCGGCCAACTCTAGATCATGAGTGGAATAATTTAACTCACGAGGCTTCAATTGTCTAGAATCATACGCAACTACTTTTCCCTGTTGCATCAAGACGTATCCTAGTCCTTGTTTTGATGCGTCACCGTAAATCACAAATCCCTTAGATCTATCAGGGATGGTCAATACTGGGGTTGTTACTAATCTTCGTTTCAGCTCCTGAAAACTCTTCTCACATTTTTCTGTCCATTCAAATGGTACTCCCTTCCGTGTCAGTTGTATGAGTGGCCCAGCTATCTTAGAGTTTCTAGCATAATTCTCAGGTGTGTTGCGTGTTGCTCCTTATCTTTTGAGTAAACCAGGATGTCATCAATGAACACAATGAAGAATTGATCTAAATATGGATGAAATACCCGATTCATTAGGTCCATGAACACACCTGGTGCATTAGTCAATCCAAAAGGCATCACCACAAACTCGTAATGACCATATCTTGTCCTGAAGGTTGTCTTAGGAATATCATCTTCCTTCACCTTCAATTGATGGTATCCTAATCTCATATCTATCTTTGAGAACACGCTAGCCCCTCGAAATTGATCAAATAAATCATCAATTCTTGGCAAATGGTACTTATTCTTTATTGTGAGACGGTTTAGATCTCGATAATCTATGCACATTCTCATACTACTATTTTTCTTTTCACAAATAGAACTGGTACTCCCCATGGCGAAACACTTAGCCGAATATACCCTTTGTCAAGTAGCTCTTGAAGTTGGACCTTCAACTCTTGTAACTCCGATGGTACCATTCGATATGGTGCCTTAGACATCGGTGCTGCTCCTAGCATTAAGTCAATAGAGAACTCTACTTGTTGATTCAGCAGTAATCCGGGTATCTCTTTAGGAAATACATCCACAAAATCTCTAACTATTGGCACATTATCCAATGTTGGTTCAGTTGACGTAGTTCCAATAATACTTACTAAGAATCCTTGGCACCCACATTTCTTCAACATCTTCATAGCTTTCATTCCTGATATGATTCTTGGTCTTCCACCTAACTTAGCTCCGTGGAAGATTAAATCAGTGTATTCCCAAGATTAAATCAAATTATTGTATCTTGAGAGCATGTAAATCAGCTATAAGCTCTTTGCCTTCAAAATCCAATCTAATATCTTTAACAATCCTATCAGTTCTCAATGTCTCTCCAGTAGGGATTTTAACATTGAGAACTAAGTTTTCTACTTCTAAACTTAGTCCTAGCTTAGCACAAAGCTCATTTGAAATAAAAAAGTGTGAAGCACCATAATCAAACAGAGCTGAAGTTGGCATTCCAAAAATTGATATCATACCTGACATCATGCCACTATTCTCCCCAGCTTTTTGTTGTGTGAAGGCAAAAAGTCATGCGTTATCACCTTTCTTTGGCTCTTCACGCCGCTTCTTGAGACAATTTGTTAAGATGTGTCGTGGCTCATGACAAGTATAACAAACTCCTTTACCCAAAAAACAAGGTCCTGTATGAGGTTTCTTATATTCTGGACATGGAGGAACTCCTGTAGATGCTCTATTTGCAGGACGTGCTTCAATCCTCTCCTTCTTGATGGGAAAATTCTCATTCCCTCTACTGTGATAGTCCCGCTTCCTCTTCCCACAGGGATCTGCATTTCTTGGAAGAGCTTTATCTACTTCTAGTTCAGTAGCTACTTCATGAGCTTGTTTGATAGCTTGCCCATAGTCAACAATCCTCTATGCAACTAGAATTCAACATATTTTTGGTCGAAGACCTCTCATGAACCAGTCGGCTTTTTGATCTTCAGTGTCTAATAGACGTGCTGCGTAACACGAGAGCTGATTAAACCTTCGCTCATACTCTATAACTGACAAGTTACCTTGTTTTAATTCCAAGAATTCAGTTTGCTTCTGCATGCGAAAAGCTTGAGAAAAGTACTTGTCCATATCGATCTCTTTAAACTTTTCCCAGGTCAAACTTTGTTGCTCTTCTGCAGTCATGCCAGTCCTATATGACTTCCACCAATGTCTAGCATCCTCAGTGAATTGAAAGACTGCACATGAGACTTCATGTGCATCATCACACTCTATGTGTTCAAAGATTCGCTCGAGCTCCATGATCCATTATTCGAGAACAAATCGTTCACTCCTACCATTGAATCTAGGTGGAGTGTAGCGACGAAATTGCTCGATCACCTGATTAGTGCTTGGTGGAACAAGTACATTAGGAGCTACATTTTGATTCAATGTAGCATTTGTTTGTTGATGTACGAATCCTTGTAGTGCTTTAATCAATTCTGGCATAAAATTGCTACCATATGTATTTGGCAATTGATTGGCCTCGGGATTCCGTGGTGGATTACGATTGAGAAGCGGTCGTCCACATCTCATACTTGTGTAATACACATAGGTAAACGAAGAAGAACATACTACTAAGTTCAAGCCAAATGATAAGTATATGAATGTTTTGGATCTAAATAAGGAAACCATCTATAGAAAATTTTTCTACGTTCACTCTAAATCTCGATGCCTAAATACTTTCTTTCTCATTCATCATATGCATTTAAACATATATAATAAAATTTTCTGCATAAATCATTTCTCAACATTTCTCATCATTCACAGAGTATCTAAAATTTTTCTTAATGCTCACTACATTAAACAATTTTGTAAAATAAAATAAATAAATCAAACAAAGTACCTTGGAGCAAGGGCACGTGGCAGAAATGGGTGGCATACCATAAAATCAAACAATATAAACTCTTTCAAATACATTAAGTCTACATGAAGGTAGACCCACTCTGATACAACTAAATGTACTACCCTAAATTCTATAATTTAAAATATTACTCTTTCTGTTCTTTAAAGCGGAAAATGATTCTAATAATAATAATTCAAGTAATTAATTTTTTTTAAAAAAAAAATCTTGCTAGAAGTTCTAAGAAGGAAATAGAACCATATATTTTCATAAATATACATGCTTAAATCAAAATACCTGCATTTCATAAACACCAAGTTCATTTCAAAAAGGAACTCATAAGTTCTAAAATATAAAATTCACACTCCTAATATTAATAAAACCATATTAGCAAACTACTAGTTTAGGTTAGTTCAAAAACACTAACAACACACATAATATCAAGTTCAAAATAGTAGACTCTAAACAACAAGCCCAAAAATCCAGGTCTAGTAATCTAAACATCTTGAGCATGCCCACCTTGTTTCCTTCACGCGGCTCCAAGCTCATTGACCTGAAAACATTTAAAAATGTGGGGTGAGCACTCTTAAAACGTACTCAGTGGTGGGGATCATGGACATTTCTTTCTATTTTATCCAACTGAAATAAATCGCAGGAATCGTGAATTTAGGGTACTCTTCTTCTGATTCTAGAATACATCTTGAACTGTGCATAGGACATATTCTGGTGCGTGTAAAACTCTATTGCATGCCTACGAGATGCTATCCAGATTCCATCCACGATAATTCAAGTTGGATTAAAAACATTTTTGTCTCAAAAATCATATATCATATACTTTTATTTCAAAGATAATAATTTCACCCACCTGAGAATAATGAGCCCGTAAAATTGAGCAAAGGATCACCAAATAGATAAAAGTTCTAATTGCGCCGTACCTAATATATAAAAAAAATCTCAATAAATTATTTATGCCAATTCTAATTCTCAAGAAATTATAAGCCTAAATAATTAATTTATGAAGTTCTATGTTTAATAGAAAATTTAGACAAACTTTTGGGCTAAATTCGTATTTAATTAATTTATGAGCTAAGTAATAACTTTCCAAAATCAAGGCATGCTAATATATAATTTCTCTATATTAGAGGCCCTTAATATATTTTTTATTTAAATTGCAAAAATATCCTTCCCTTCTTTCCTAAAATCACAACAACAACTCCCCCAAACCAATTGAGAAATCAAAATTCCCCAGATTCAATTTCCTAATTCCACTCTCCTCTCAATCTCTCATCTTCCCTAATTTCTTTCTTCTAAAAATCAGAAAACCAAGTTCTCTCTCTCTCTCTCTCTCTCTCTCTCTCTCTCTCTCTCTCTCTCTCTCTATCTCTATCTCTCTCTCTCCATCTTCTCGCTTCCACTAAACTTCGGCGAGCAAGCGTCAACATCCCAATCAACGACGCCAATCGCAAATTGTTGATGGCGACGATGATGACGGTGACCCGGGACAGACCTAGTTCTGACGACGACCCCAAACCCGATGCGAACTCGTACTTCTCTGCCTCGACAACACAGACCCATGATCGAGAACATCCCGACTCAACATATCTGACTCCACAAAGCACAAAACAAGTGGACCTCTACTCCCATCATACTCCAAGACTCGGCAGAACTGACACTAACCCATCTCGACTCGACGCCTCACAACCCTGACTCACTGATCGAATATTTATTTCGACTACAAAATTACCGCAAGTGAACGGTGCAATTATAGCTAGTAAAGTGAGCAAGGATATCGTATCCACATGGATTACATAATAAAACTCTAAGTACTATGACATAAATTAATATCTACTATCTAGACGAACCAATTAAAGAGATTGTGGTTTTATGACTAATAATTAAAATGCAAACTTAAATTAAAATCTAAACAATTGAAATAACAAATGGAAAAGGTTTTGGAATTAAAGAAGAATTCTAAGGTTTCGATTTTATTAACTTTCCTACACAATCAAATTACAACTTAAATGTTCATCACGACTCAAGTTCTATTAGGACAATCACTAAGATAAATTAAGCCTTCTCTCGAAGTGAATAATTCGTCGATTACAACTTATAATTAAAGCATTCGTTCAATTACTAAATTGTAACTCCTAAAAGCTCTACAGATTTAATGTCCTCACTCTTAAACTCAATTCTCTCGAACTTATCAATTAAAAATGTGAATTACTCCTTAAGCTTGCAGAGAAACTCATCTCTCGAATTATGAATCTAAGCACATATATTATCCAATTAATGGCCAGTGAATCAGAAGCATTAAACACAAGAGTAATTAAAATAAAACAGGGTCTGAACATAAAAGAAGCAAATCAATTGTGCATGAGAGTTAACTACTCTCTAACCCTAGAATCCGAATGTTTTAGCTACTCATAATAAAATAAATAACTAAACATGTTCCGCAGAAAAACATAGTTCAAAGAAAATAAAATCTGAAATAAAACCCGTGGAGAAATCTCGTCTTCAATCTTCAATGAATTATGTGTCTCCGTTCTTCGTCTTCTTCGCTCTTGTTCCAATTGCTCTCTCTCTCTCTTTCTTAGGGTGAAAAACTCCCCAAAATTCGTCCAACATAGAGCTTTAAATAGCCGAGAAGAATCCTAACTTGAATAGGAACAAGGTAAGTTTTGGGCTGCCCGCACTCAGACACGGCCGTGCCAACTTGGATCACGAAGGCACGGCCCGTGCTAACTTCTCTGGACGATTTTTAACACTTTATGCACAGTTTGGCACGGCCGTGCCACCTTGGTTCACCAAGGCACGGCCGTGCTATCCTTCTGGAAGCCTCCCGACACATTTCACCGTTTTGCTTCGTTCTTGCTGGTTTCTTTTCCGATTGACCTGATTCAAGTTGCATTGCGCTCCTCACTCGATTATCTATCTTTTTAGGTACTTTCTAAACTCAATTGAGCCTCATAGAATAAATGGTATCAAAACCCTTCAAGATGAGCAAACACGTGACACTGCACAAAATATAGAAAACTGTGCACAATTTCTCGACTAATGCAGGGAATATTCATCAACTACCATCTAAATGATCTTCAAAAGACATGAAAACCATGGGTTCATCACTCATGAAGATCCAATCTCGATTTCTTTCTCCCTCTTCTTCTATTTTGTTTAAATCCCTATTGTAGTTCAGTTCTTAAACCCTATGTTTCATCTGAAATTAATGAAGTAAATTAGATAAAGATTATATGATTCAGAAAAAAGACGTGAGTTGGAAAATTCTGAGAATGCATAATCTGATATGATTTGCTTTATCAATTGATTTTTGGTTGTTGTAATTTAGTGAAATCTATTGGGATTGTGAACGCTCAAATGGAAATCTTACCTAGGTAACGGATTTGCAGCGGCGTTTAGGGCAGAAAATGAATTGAGTAATTTGATTCAAGTTATGGAATTTGGTTTGAAACATGAATTATAGTTCGAAGGGCATGATGTATTGATTGGGCAAGATATATGTTTTTGATGGTAAACCACATAGATATCCATGGAATTTGGAATTTGATTATCAAGAGAATGAGATAATGACAAGTGTGATGCTGTTTTTTGTTGAATGGGCAACTATGTATATGGCTAATGGTGATTAAGGAAAAATTCATCACTATCATAATCAATTTTATTTTATTTTTTTTAATCTCATATTTATCATCAACTAAAATAAATTCTTTTATTTTAATAAAAAGATATAAGAAATAACCTTTGAGAATATTTAAAAAAATCATAAAATAATTTCAAGACTCAAATTTAAGTTCGAAAATTTCTCCTGTAATCTTGGGGCGCAATGTTGGACTCCCTCAAGTCCATCTAATTTTACCAAGCATTCTCAAGTAAATTAAAACTCAATTTTAAATCAATTAAATACTTAAATAATTTAAATCACCTAAAAGTAGGTTGCTATAGAATCGATAAAATATTGTAGTAGTAATTATAATAATTAATCCATACTAAATGAATTTCTAAAATAAAGTGTCCGGAATATTTTAATATATAATTTTTTTTCATAATAATGATAATAAATTGATTTTGACATCTTTTATAAATAAAATACAGATAAATTAGAGAAATCATGGTTATAAATTAAAAATAAATAGAAGAAAGTTTTGGTACAAAACTATTTTGGAGTAGTAATAGTAGTGAGGGGCATGTATGTTATTAATTACCAACATTAAATGTTTATTTGTACCTAAAGAAACTTAAGGGGCTTAGTTGATCTTAAATGGAAACATTATGGGTGTCTCTTACCCTTTTCCCTTTAAAATATAAACATTGAGAATTATCTTTGTATAAGCTATTAATATTACATTGATATTTTGGATTTCTTCAATTAATTGAATCAAAACTACGCAATTCTCAATTTTATCCCTATAGTCCCCAATAATTTTAAAAATACAAATATAACTTCAATTGTCTTTTTTGCTCTTTAACCTATTTTTTTATTAAGTTGTAGCCTTAATTAAATTTAAGTTAAAAAGTTCTGGTAAATAAAGAAGAAAAAACTCACCCCCCGTATCAACAAGTTGCCATCCAATTCCTGCAAATTCATATTTTTTATGGTTGCATGCATTGAAATTTCTACTATAATAAACTTTTATATCAATTTTTTCCATATTCATCCAATTTCTTATGGGCTTCTATTATGTTATCTATGACATCTTCATTGCATGAGTATCGATTTTTCCCTCTTTCTAAGGAAAATAATTCATCTTATTCTGAAAAAATAATAACTTACAAAGTGTTCTCTCGTCCGGACTATAACCATTTCTCATAAAAACTATATTTTATATAAAATAATTTATTTTAATATGCTTTAATATAATCTTATTTTAAATTTGATATTTTATATTTATAATATACCTTATAATGGTTAATTATACATATTATAGCATTATTTAGTAAAATTATAACAACTACGTGCAACGCACGTTATCTATACCTACTAGTGATATTGAAAAGTATCATCAAAATTATTAACTAGGCATTATATATATTTAAGATTGAAATGGTGATTGTCAATGGATGACGAAGTAAAGCCCTAACGGTCTATACGCTCGTTGCTTTAGTCTTCAAACTGTCGTCGATCACTCACTATTCATGATCAATGTGTCAATAAATGAGACAAATTCAATGTCATGACTAAGTATAAAGGGATTCCTCATATTTTTATGACATTAAAATTAAATTTATTGAATTAGAATCTTAATATTTATAAGATTTATATAAAAAAAAACAAACTACTCTCTTTTACAGAATTAATTAATAATATATTTTTTAAATTAACATGATTTCTTAGAAAATGATTACTAGAATTTTAAGGGAATTACGAATTTAATTTCCTTCAAATTATAGTGATCATTTTCTAGAAATTATGTTATTTGCAATAGAGAGCAATGGGAACTATTTACATGATTATAAATCCTGATAAACATTCACCATTTTTTCAAAACTTATCATAGCTTTATGATTTTAATATTTTCATTTTTTGAGAGAAATTTTTAGTTGTTGTTGGGACAAATTGAATGTGCAGGCATGCGCAAAGAAGACTTTATTTTATATACTTGCCCGAGGAAAAGGCAAGAAAGAGAGGACTCTATATGTTGCATTAATTCTCGTTGATAATTAATCACACACACACACATATATCTAGCACCTAGCTTTATCTTTTTTAATTTGTCGTAAATTGGTATTCAACCTCGACTAGTTTCAATTTATTATTTTCCTAATTACTCACATCCCAACGTTGAGTTCATGTTTTACAAATAAAAAAATTTCACACTGATACAATAATTACTTCAGTTTTATCTATGATAATTGAAATGGTGTCATGTATTATTAAAAGTTGGCCATCAATTACAAAATTCGTAGAGAATTGAAACTATGTTTTATCATCTACATATATATTTTAGTATCAGAAAAACACACATGACATATATTGATAATGTTGGAATAAGATACAATGTATCTAGCTCATATAACAGCTGGCCGGCAACACCTTATGTGGGTATTATATATATAGGGAATGGATCAAATGAGATCTTTTTTCTAGTGTGAGAACTAAGAACACATCTCCACCATCCAATTTAATAATCTAGTGGTTGAGATTTAATGTAGAGATGGTGGCAATTTCGTAAATAATAGGGCAAAAAATAATGGAAGGGGGCTATTTTCATCCAAACCCTTTAAAAATTATGATGTGTCAGCAATTAAAAAAATCTTAAAAACTTTAATTTAACCAATCATAACTTGCTCGTTTTTAATCCAATGCACATAAAAAATATATCAAATTAAAGTGTTCTTCGTACTCTTTCATTTAAGATACCGAAAAGCTACGTTTAGATGAAAAAATATGGACAAAAAATACAATAGATAATTTTTTGTAACGTATGATAACGTATGCTAACGAAGCATTTTTCATATGCGAACATAATGTATTCACTGTGCTAACAAAGAATTATCATAATGCTAGCGTAGTACAGATTCAATTATTAGGATTTATTCAATCTCAATTATGATTTATTCCATCTAATTATGATTACTTTTTTTGAATTTAATTTTTCATTTTTAGTTCCTAATTGATTATTATGGTTTATTCCATCCAATTATGGTTTATAACGTATGTTGACAGAGTATTGCTAACACAGTGTATTCACAATGCTGATGAAGCAAAACCATAACGTAGTACAAATATATTATTATTATTATGATTTATTCCGACTCATTTAGGGTTTACCACATCCAATCAATGTTTATTTCATCTAATTAGGTTTATTTCATCCAGTTATGGTTTCTTTCATTTAAGTAGAGTTTATTAATCAAATTAAGTTTATAATTAATTTTTAGAATATATTTTTCGCTAACAATATTTAAAAACTTTAATTAGCATAATGATAATGCTTCGTTACCATGATGATAATACTTCGTTAGAATGATGATCTGTTATCAAATCCTCCGCGATTTTTATAAGAATTACAAAATTACGTTAATACTGATACGACCAATAATAAGGCGGAAGCTTAGAATCGAACGGCGCCAACTATGTATGTGATTCAACCCAACAATAAACTAAACAATACTGAATTAATAACCTCAATATACTGTACTAAATCAAGGAATTCGAATTCAACAAGAATTAAATACAAAACAACCCAAATAACCCGTAAAACCCTAAATTAAAGACACGAACAGAAACCTATGCAAACGACCTCGGATTGAGCTTAAATTTTAACACAAGGCACAATCTGTAGAGATGAAAAACATATCCAAAATTCAGCTAATTTGGACTAGTGGTTTAAGAGATCGAATAGTTGGAAGTTTCTGACCTGATTTAGGATTTTTAGACCTAAATCGATGAATCCGACTTTCGATCTGAGTGGGATGATTTTGTGGATGTTGATGATGATATGGGAGTCTTATGGACGTGGGTGGTGGCTGTGGTGGTGGTGGAAGGATCGATGATGAAGAAAAATGAAAAGGATAGGTGAAACTTACCCGAAACGAACCCTGAATCGACGAGAACTCGGAACGCGCCTATGGAGCAACCTTCAATGGCTGTCTAACCCAGATACTACGAGATATCACGAACGAGACAATAGATTTCAAGCTTGAATTCGCTAGAAACAAACTCTACCAAAGAACTATTGATTTGTGAGACAAGTTGAAAAGCTTTGCGCTGTCATTCAAAACGTGTCTGATCCTCAATAGGAACGAAAATCCCTAAATAATAAACCTAAGGAACGAAAATTAAAGTGTCTTGGGCCTAGAATTCGAACTGGGCTAATTAAAACTACTACTGGGTGCAATATCACTTAAACAGATTGTGATAATTGGGCCTGCTAAATAAATAAATCCACAACTGAAATAATAGACTGGAAATAAATAAATTAACTAATTAAATCAGCATGGAACGACTTTGCCATGGCTTTAATCGAGCTCCTCGATGCTTAAAATAGTCACCAACTTGGACTGTTTGAAATCAGCTCCAACATCCTCCAGCTTCTTCCCGACATAACACTGAAGGTATCCTTGCAGCTTCTTGGCTCTAAGTCTCGTCACTGGACCTCTAAGCTGCAACTTGGAATTTGAATCATCAATGCTAGCACCGGGCTCATCATTCCCCCCTTCCTCAAAAGAATTCGACCTCGAATTCGGGTCCTCCTCATCAAAATCATCTACAGGAAAAGGAGAGAGATCAGAAACATTAAACGTTGGAGAACATTTATACTCACCAGACAGATCAAGTCGGTAAGCATTGTCGTTGACTCGAGCAACTACAGTAAATGGTCCATCTCCACCAGGCATCAGCTTCGACTTTCTCAAGTTAGGAAAATGTCCCGGGCTGAAGTGAACCCAAACCTTATCACCGGGTTTGAATAACACTTGCTTACGGTGCGTGTTGGCCTTAGCTGCATTTCGAGCTCCTTGAAGCTCGATCCTCGTCTTGACCTTTTCATGCATCTCTCGAACCTGTTCAGCCCTACGAATACCTTGCAAACTCGAAAGATGATCAATAGGCAAAGGAATAAGATCCGTTGGAGTCAACGGATTGAAACCATAAACTACCTCAAAAGGCGACATATGTGTAGAAGAATGCACGACCCTATTATATGCAAACTCAGCAAATGATAAACATTCTTCCCACGATTTCAGATTATTTTTCACTAATGCACGTAGAAGAGTACCTAACGTCCTATTTACTACCTCAGTCTGACCATCTGTCTGTTGATGACATGCAGTAGAAAATAATAGTTTAGTACCCAACTTCCTCCACAAAACTCTCCAAAAATGCCCCAAAAACTTCGAGTCCCTGTTAGAAACAATGGTTCTAGGGATGCCATGCAGATGAACTATTTCACGAAAGAACAAATTGGTAATATTAACAGCATCATCAGTTTTTCTGCAGGCAATAAAATGAGACATTTTGGAAAACCTATCAACTACCACAAACACAGAATCTTTGCCAGACTTCGATCGAGGCAAACCCAAAATGAAATCCATAGAGATATCTACCCAATGAGCAGATGGCGCCGGCAAAGGCGTATAAAGACCAAATGGACTCGAAGTGGATTTAGCCTTCCTACATGTAATACATCTAGCACAGACTCTTTCAACATCCCTTTTCATGCGAGGCCAATAAAAATGCTCATGCAAAAGATCTAACGTCTTATTGACTCCGAAATGACCCATAAGACCCCCTGCATGTGACTCAAAAATAAACAACTCTCGCATAGAACAATCAGGCACACACAATTTTGCATCCTTAAATAGAAATCCATCAACAATGTAATATGAATCCACGACACGAGATTTTCCAACACAAGATGCAAAAATAGGTCCAAAGAATGGATCAGAAGCATAAAAAGTCTTAACATGCTCAAGACCTAGACACTGTGCATGCATAACAGAAATCAAAGCATACCTGCGGGAGAGTGCATCAGCAACCACATTCTCCCCCCCCTTCTTGTACTTGATCACATAAGGGAACGATTCTATGAACTCCACCCATCGAGCATGGCGCGAGTTCAGGATCTGCTGTCCCTTCAGATGCTTCAATGACTCGTGATCAGTGTGAATCACGAACTCTTTCGGGCGCAGGTAGTGCTGCCAAGTCTCCAAAGACCTCTTCAATGCATACAGCTCCTTGTCGTATGTAGAATACCTCAGAGCTGCGCCATTCAACTTCTCGCTAAAGTAGGCGACTGGCTTCCTATCCTGCATCAAAACAGCACCAATGCCTGTGCCAGAGGTATCACACTCAATCTCGAACATCTTATGAAAATCAGGTAAAACCAACACAGGAGCATTACACAATTTTGACTTCAGCAAATTAAAAGCATGCTCTTGGGCCTTGCCCCACTCAAACTTTCTATCTTTCTTACTGAGTTTGGTCAACGGGGCGGCTATAATGGAAAAATCCCGCACAAAACGGTGATAAAATCCAGCCAAACCATGAAAAGACCGAACATCAGCACAGGTCTTAGGCATGGGCCACTCCTCAATGGCCTTAACCTTAGATCTGTCAACCTCAACACCTCGACTACTCACAACAAATCCCAGAAAGACAACCTCATCCATGCAAAAAGTACACTTAGACAAATTAACATACAACTTAGCAGCACGCAACAACTCAAAAACATGCCTAAGATGTCTAACATGCTCAGAAATACAAGTACTATAGATAAGGATGTCATCAAAGTAAACGACTACATAATTTCCTATCACATCTCTCAAGACATGGTTAATGAGACGCATGAATGTACTAGGGGCGTTGGTAAGCCCAAATGGCATGACAAGACATTCGTACAGTCCATGCTTCGTCTTGAACGCAATCTTCCATTCATCCCCCTCACTCATTCTCACTTGAAAATATCCAGAACGTAAATTAATTTTTGAAAAGATAGACGCTCCAGACAACTCATCTAACATATCATCCAAACGGGGAATAGGGAAGCGATACTTTACCATTATCTTATTAGTGGCCCGGCAATCCATACATAAGCGCCACTCGTTATTCTTCTTGGGGACGAGTATGACGGGTACTGCACACGGCGATAGGCTCTCTCTGATCTGCTTCTTCCCCAGCAAATCCTTGACTTGACGATCTATCTCTTTTGTCTCCTCAAGGCTGGTACGGTAAGCTGGTCGGTTTGGTAGGACTGTTCCCGGCTGAAAGTCGATCTAGTGCTTAATTCCACGAATTGGTGGCAGACCACTCGGTATCTCCTCTGGGAATACATCTTTAAATTCATCCATCAGAGGCTGCAAAACAGGAGGAACAACAATATCAGAAGTATCATTAGCCTTAAAAGTTAGGAGAACGATAGGCATACCTGCTTTAACGACTTTTTGTACACCTTTTGCACTGATAAACAAGTTCCGGTGCACGGGCTCCGAACTAGCTGCACTGGAGGGAGAAGGGGCTGCACAAAGGGCGGCCTTAGTAGGATCCTTGGAGATGGGCGTGGTTCCCTTGGCGTTCTGAGTCACGGTCGCGAGCTGTCCGGGTTGAATAGGCTGCTTGCTCTAAGCCCGTTTCGTCTTCTCTTCCTTAAATCTTTGTTGCATCCTCATTTGATCTTCATTGATGTCCTTAGGCATCAATGGCCATAATCTGGTGGTCTGTCCGTCCCGAGTCACCGTATAAATGCTGGCGTATCCGTCGTGGATCGTCTTCCTGTCAAACTGCCACGGACGACCAAGCAATATATGCGACGCCTCCATAGGGATGACGTCACAAAGAACAATATCAGTAAATCGACCAATGGAGAAAGTAACACTTACTTGATATCCAACGCGGATTTCTCCTCGGTCAGTCAGCCACTGCAAACGGTACGGCTTGGGGTGTTTTTGTGGAATCAGATTCAACTTCCCCACTGCGTACTGGCTGATCGTGTTCACGACGCTACCACTGTCAATGATGAGTGAGCACGTCTTATCTTGGATTTAATAGCGCGCATAGAAGATGTTTTCACGCTGATCATTCTGATCATCCTCTCGAATCAGGCTCAATGCTCGGATCGAAACAAGACTAACGTGGGCTTACTTCGGCTTCTCATCTTCAACCTTGTCCACAGGTGGACGGTCAAGGGGCTGTTCGGTGCCTCCTTCCACTTCTGCTTCATCGAGCTTTTCCTCACTTGTTGACTCCAGCTCATTCTGCTCAGTAAGGAAAAGAACTCGGCGGTTTGGACACCGGGCTTGGAAGTGTCCCCATCCTCTGCACTTGTGACATTAAACATCACGTGCTCTCTCTGGAGTACTATTTGAAGACTGACTGGGCTGCACTGTTCAATTTGGATTGCCTCTGTTCGGTGCAGGTGAATTGTACTCAGGTCTGCGGCTCGTCTGCGGTGCAGACTGCTCAAAACGGTGAACTGGCTGGGACTGCTGGTCTTGATGACGTGGAGAGGCTATTCTAGGCGTAGAAAACTTGTCTCGACCCCACTGTGTCCGTGCCGGCGTCGACTGTGATGGTCTCCTGCGGCCATCTCTGAGTTGCCGCTCTACTATTGAGGCATAATGGACCATGGCCTCAATACTAGTAAAGTCCCTCAACTCGACTTCACAGGTGATGTCTGGATTCATTCCCTTAATGTATCGGTTGATTGTGGCAACCAATCTCTCTTCTTTCCCAACTCGATTAAGGGCTGTCTCGAGTTCCTTGTGGTACTCCTCTATGGAATGTGTACCCTGTCTGATTCGGTTCAGTTTCTTCTCAAGGTCACGCTCATAATGTACCGGAATGAAACGTCCTCTCATGACGTCCTTCATCTCATGCCACGAATCAATAGGTGGGTGGCGCTCTCCGCGTCGCCGGTTCTGCTGGAACTCCCACCAGGTGGCTGCATATCCTCTGAACTCTAATGATGCTAACTGGACCTTCTTCTGCTCAGGAAAATCATAGCAGTCAAAAATCTTGTCAACCTTTCTCTCCCAGTCAAGATAAAGGTCTGGATCATGTAATCCCTCAAACTCAGGGATGCTTGTCTTAATGTTATTCAACAGGCTTTCAGGATCCGCACGTCGGGCTGCATGTCGGTGGTAAGGCTGACATGGTCGGTCACGTCTCTGGAATGGATCAGACTCATCCTCATCCTCAAATCCTTCTGCGAAATCACCAAAAGCTTCTGCAGCATCTCGATCATATGGATCGTTAAACTGCACCTGAGGCTGGTGATGATGAGCTTGTGGTGCTCTAGCATTTGCTCTGGCTGGCTCGACTACAACAACTTCAGGCTGACGAGCTGCTCCTTCTGGTTGGACAGGTTGGGCTTGAACTGGTGGTGGTGCAGGAATTCGAGCAGCAATAAGCTCGAGCTGTGCCATCACTTTGGCCAATGAGCTATCCAGCTTATGTTCCAGTTCCTGATGGTGGTACTGGGCATCCCATGACTGTGGCATTGATGAAGCCGCGTCCGTAGGAGTACTAGGCCATGCGGGTGCCTTATCATTCATCTTGTTATAACCATCTCTGGACTCCATTGGTACCTGCAAAACAAATAAAACAAAGAAAAACAAAACAAAACAAAAGAACAGGACCTCACTTTTTTTTGTTAGCTCTCGTGTATAGCACTCAAAGTGTATAAACTCTTAATAAAGCTCGAACTTCAGCGACTCACAGTAGAACTCGAATTCCAGTAGTAGAATTGCTACTGACTCCTCCAGCTCAAGTCAAGAGCTCGAACTTGACTCCCAAAGTACCACGGGGTACACAAAACACCACAAAGTAGGCTATAAAGGGTAAAGGTCGGCTGTAGGGGTGAAAAGGTAAGAAAATTCGAAGAAACGGCAAAACCGGAAAATGTTCAACAGGCGATTTCACCCTGAAGACGATAGAATTCGGCCAACCGTAGCTAGATGTCACAACAAAATAGTGAGTTTTTTTCAGCACGTCGAGATGCTTCCGGAATGGTATTATGGGCAAAAATCGGAGTTCTGGAGCAAATTTGGCAGAAAATCGATTTTTAACGGCGGAGTGATCGGTGGATGAATTTTCAGTGGATAAGTGTGGGAGGCAAAGGCAAGAATAATGCTAAAATATGGGTGGATGTGTGCTGAATTATGGAGCTAGATTGTACCAAGTGTGAATACGAGCTCAACAAAGAAATAAAAATCAAAAACAACTAGGCAACAAATCCCAATCCTACTAGGAAACAAATAAATCAACTCCTATAACATTAGACACAAAATTTTCGACCCTCCCCCTCTTCTCCAGCAATAGGACCGGAAATTATGACTCCCCAACAACACAAGAAACTGCAAAGTGTCGTCCCCAATCGCTATACGACGAAGAACGGCAAATCGCGACACGACTCAAAGAAAACAAGACAAATACTACCCAAACTCAACAAGACTAATCAAGAACTACCAAGAACTTCAAGAATGAATCAAGATACTCAAGAAACATGGTGAACACAATAGGGCTCGATCAACTTCTTCTTTTTTTTTTCTCTGTTTTTTTTATATCGAATTTTTTTCTCTCTTTTTTTTGTACGATTTTTTTTCTTATAAATGATCGATCCTTTTTGCTCCTACTATGTCACACACACGAATTTGGATTGAACCACGACCAACCGAAGTCGACGTGGCTCTGGTACCAAAATTATGATACAACCAACAATAAGGCGGAAGCTTACAATCGAACGACGCCAGCTATGTATGTGACTCAACCCAACAATAAACTAAAAAATACTGAATTAATAACCTCAATATACTGTACTAAATCAAGGAATTTGAATTCAACAAGAATTAAACACAAAACAACCCAAATAACCCGTAAAACCCTAAATTAAAGACATGAACAGAAATCTATGCAAAAGACCTCGAATTGAGCTCAAATTTTAACACAAGGCACAATCTATAGAGATGCAAAACATATCCAAAATTCAGCTAATTTGGCCAAGTGGTTTAAGAGATCGAATGGTTGGAATTTTCTGACCCGATTTAGGATTTTTAGACCTAAATCGATGAATCCGACTTTCGATCTGAGTGGGACGATTTTGTGGGTGTTGATGATGATATGGGAGTCTTATGAAAAGCTTTGCGCTGTTTTTTTCATTCAAAACGTGTCTGATCCTCAATAGGAATGAAAATCCCTAAATAATAAACCTAAGGAACGAAAATTAAAGTGTCTTGGGCCTAGACTTCGAACTGGGCTAATTAAAACTACTACTGGGTCCAATATCACTTAAACAGATTGTGATAATTGGGCCTGCTAAATAAATAAATCCACAACTGAAATAATAGACTGGAAATAAATAAATTAACTAATTAAATCAGCAAGGAACGACTTTGCCATGGCTTTAATCGAGCTCCTCGATGCTTAAAATAGTCACCAACTTGGACTGTTTGAAATCAACTCCAACATCCTCCAGCTTCTTCCCGACATAACACTGAAGGTATCTTTGCAGCTTCTTGGCTCTAAATCTCGTCACTGGACCTCTAAGCTGCAACTCGGAATTTGAATCATCAATGCTAGCACCGGGCTCATCAAATACCCCGCACGAAAAACTTTTGAAATATTACAGAATTGTCACCGTCTTTTTCATCAAATCTGGGTCTTTAATTTTTGAGGATTGTGTGGTGTGAGATGTGGTCCTAGTTCTCACACTAGGATTGATTTTAACCTAACCCCCTCCCATATATATATATATATATATATATATATATATAGTCTAGTATATATGGATGGGATACACAACCCTAGTTATATATGGCTCTTAAAATTAAAACACTACTCTCCATTTTCCAAATTCTTCTCATAATCCAATTTCCTCTCGTTACCTCACAACACGATGCTGTTGCCTGCTCAAACAATGGCTACTACACAAACAAAAACACATATGCCGCCGATCTCAACACCCTCCTCACTTCTCTCTCATCAACCATGAGAGAGAATGGATTCCACAACGCCTCAGTCGGTGCAGCCAACGCCATCGCCCTCTGCAGACCGGACATCGAGCTAAGCACGTGTTCGGACTGCGTTGGCAGTCTGTCGGAGAATATCCGACTCGAATGTTCGAATCAATTCCAGGCCATTATTTGGTCGGAATTCTGCATGGTGCGGTATTCAAACGAGCCCATTTTCGGAATACTTGCCACTGCTCCCGGCCGAGTTTGGAGCAATACAATAAATGTCTCTAGCCCGCAACAATTCGGCGGGGCTCGGGAAACGCTGATCGGGGAGCTGCAGGCGGAGGCGGCGGGTGGAGGCGCTCTCCAGAAGGCCGCCGCCGGGAATATGAGCGCGCCGAATAATCAGACAATTTATGGACTGGTGCAGTGCACCCCGGATTTGTCGGCGGATGATTGTACGAGTTGCTTGGGCGAGGCGGCGGGGAATATTCCGGGATGTTGCGAGATTCCGCAGGGGATGACGGTGTACTTGCCCAGTTGTACCTTGCGTTATGAAATATATAAGTTTTACCAAACAAAGCTGCTTCAACCACTTGTACCACAGCCTGTTGCAGGTACGCATATATATTCACTATCAAATGGCTGAGAAATTGGAGATAATGTTTATTGTATTAAAGCATGGGATTAAAATCTATATTTAGCCAAAAAATCAATTTTTAGTATTTTACAAAAACGACCTTGTCTTTTTATTTGAAAAATAAAATAGTAATACTTTCTATAACAATAACTAATACTCTATATGAGAAACTAGTACTTATTCTTCTTTTGCGTATTAATTAAAAAAGAATGTGGTCATCACTTTTTTTTTTTTGGAGTAAAATTAATGCTAATTATTTTTTTTATGACAAGAACTAATAATTTTCAGAATTAAACTATATAATTTTCGTTATAGAAAATAATATTTTTCTAATTTTGAGCAATTACAAAAGGGCAAGTCTCTTGTACATAAGATGTACATAAGACGGTCAACGCATGTTGACACGGTCAATGCTTTGACCAAAAAATCCGTCAAAATTAGTATCATTCATAATACTGAAAAGTATCATTTCAAAGGATAAAAAGTATCATTTGTATCAATAAAAAGTATTGGGTAGAATAAAAAAATAAAGAAAAAAACTGTTAAGATCAGTATTAATTGACACACTAAAAAGTATCATTCGAAATTAAAAAAAGTATCAATTGTATCCCTAAAAAGTATCACCAATTTTCACAATTTTTTTGGTCAACGCTTTAACCGAGTCAACGCGCGTTGACCCGGTCAACACGTTGACCGTCTCATATACATCTTATGCACAGGAGTTTTTGTGATTACAAAAATACTAACGATTTTTGTGCCAAAAAACAAATTCTAGTAATATTAGTTTCTAGATGAAAAATTATAAATTTCAAAACTAATACTTTTTTTTCAGTATATAATTATTATTTTATTCAATCCAAAGCAAAAGTTAATTTTTAAGTAATTATAAAAATGTCACAGAACTATATGTTTTTTGAGTTTGGATTAAGTGTGTCCGATCCATATATAACACGACCTGGCATAAATTTTTTTGTCGAATTTTATATTAGTCAGTAAAAATAAATTTCTTATGCGTTGGTAATGACATACAATCAACAAATTTGAAGCATGATTTTTCAGGAAGTGATTATCACGGTGAAAATATAACTCGAGATATCGTAATTTTTGTGGTTACGATGGTTGCATCCGTAGCACTTGCTTGTGTTGGCGTTTTTGTGGGAAAGAAAATGAAACAGATGAAAAAGGGCGAATCTCATGACCACAGTGAGTCGATATATTATATGTTATGTTGCAGAGTTCAATATTATTTGGTAAATTATCATTTATATCCTAAATTATTTTTATGTTTTTCTTAAATCTATCATAACTAATGCTTTCGTCCATAAAATATCTAATTTATTTGAAAACTAGTCAAATACATCATTGCATACATTTTTAAGCCAAAAATTACCTTATTTTTTTGGCAAAATACTTGAGGGCATTCTTACTGTACTTGTTGTAGACAAATCCACTATCTATATATATATATATATATATATATATATATATATATATATGACATAACATTTTTCTTCTAATTTTTGGTCATTTTTTAGACTATATTTTGACCGGAAGGTTAATCCGAGCTTAGATTTGATTATTTTTAAATAATTTACATACTTAATTAATAAAAGTGGTTTTGCATAAATTTGAAAAAATGAAAATATATTTGAATAAAAGTGGTTTTACTCTTACATATTTAATTAATCAAAGTGGTTTTACTCTTAAATATTCCCTCCGTTTCATGCAGTTTTTATATCAAAAGTTTACTGTGTCAATCAAACTGAGAAGAAAATGTTTGCTTTTATTATTCATTAATTAGGTGATGAAGGAGTTGAGATTAGCACCGTTAAATCGATACAGTATGATTTTGGCACAATTAGAGCAGCAACAGATGATTTTTCAGATGCTAATAAACTGGGACTTGGTGGATTTGGGACTGTTTATAAGGTATATATATATAAATTCATATGAATAATCGTACATAAAAATTTATGTTAGATGGTTCAATGGGTCAAATTCATGATATGGTACTCATATCTAGCTGGTCTAACTTTGCATTAATATTGTAATTAGATGCATGTCTTTACCCGGTCAAGATCCAAGTTAATTGGGGACCATTTGATGAATTTTGATCCATCAGATGATCTGACAGGAAAAGCTTAATTAATTCAATGTGATGGGTCTAATTTGGTATATCTCAGGGTAAACTTGAAAATGGCAGAAAAATAGCGGTGAAAAGATTATCAAAAGATTCGGGTCAAGGCGATCTCGAATTCAAGAATGAGGTGTTGTTACTAGCAAGGCTTCAACACAGGAATCTTGTTAAGCTCTTGGGATTCACCATAAAAGGAATCGAGAGGCTTCTTGTTTACGAGTTCGTGCACAATGGGAGCCTAGATCGTTTCATATTTGGTTGTAATTTGCTTCGATTTTTATCAATCTAGCTTGTCTCAAATTATATACATATATATATATATATATATATATATATATATACTTCTCAATTCCTAAATGTGGCTAATTGCATATGTAGGTGGTATCAAATGTTCGAATTTGGATTGGGAAAAACGGTACAAAATTATAGGCGGTGTTGCAAGGGGTGTTTTATATTTGCATGAAGACTCAAGGCTCCAAATTATTCATCGCGATCTGAAAGCGAGCAATGTCCTTCTCGATGAAGAGATGAACCCTAAAATCTCTGATTTTGGTCTCGCCAAACTCGTTGTGCCCAATGAAAACCTACTACATGCCAGCAGAATTGTCGGGACCTAGTAAGTCGATTTTAGTTTATTACTCTATTTTATATCACATTTCAATTTCATATTCTACTTCTACGCCATTGCTTCTACGTGATGATAAATTTTGGGATCATATATAGCTTTTTTCTCTAATGCAAATGTACACAATTTTAATACAAGCTAGATCAATTAATATTGAAATTGCAGTGGATACATGGCACCAGAATATGCAAATCAAGGCCATTTCTCAATCAAATTAGATGTATATAGCTTCGGCGTGCTGGTCCTCGAAATTGTGAGTGGCCAGAGAAATACATTTTTTCAAAATGAACACGATTCTGGAGATCTTCTCGCATGCGTAAGTATAAAGTAAATTAAATTGTTTACATTTGGTATATCCATAATTTTACAGCTAGATAGAAAGAAAAATTATAAATATGAATTACAGGCATGGAGAAATTGGCGGGAGGGAAGAGGTGCGGATATGATAGACCGGGTTTTGATGGGTAATTCTAGTGGTGCTCTACAACTAGAAGAAATGTTGAGATGCATTCACATCGCTCTCTTATGTGTTCAACAAAATCCAGACGACAGGCCTACAATGGCTGGTGTTGTTTTGATGCTCAATTCTTTTTCCCAGAGTTTACCACTCCCCTCTGAGCCTGGATTTTACATACACACCAGCTTCTCAAATGCTGCAGCTTCGTTTACATGAAAATCGAATTGAATCGGATGGAGCATATATTTATATTTTATACTGATTACAGTTGGCGTGCTCTCAAGATTTATGTGCATTATGTTATGTCACCAAAATATATAGATTTTCAAAGCCTACCAAAAAGATTCTAAGGTATATATGTCATTAATCAAGGTATTTTTAGTGTTATGATTTTGGTTTAGAGATTACTTTTCTTTTATGGTCCTCACAACAAGATGCAATCTAAAATAATCCAGTGTTTCATGACAAAACCAATTAAGCACTTCAACACATCAAATTGTATCAACTACTTGCTACATTTTATTGCAGAAATATATGTCTATATATATATATATATTATAGTTGCAGAACTCGCTAAGCGCTAGTCGGGCGGCGCTTAGGCTTTCTAGGCGGGGCCTAAGCGGCAGCCTAGGCGTTTTAATTTATATATACATATATTATTTTTTTTAGATTTTTATATTATAAAAATCACATTTTTATGTAAGTTGAAAGTTTAGTACTAAATGCTATTTTCACCATTTATTTAGTCTTGGGTTTGAATCTCAATATGTTACTTATACAGATTTTTTTTTATGGTTAAGAATATATAAAATTCAAAAAAACATTTTACAAACTAAGAAACTCGAACCTACGTACGACCCTATATTGGTAGTGAGAAACGATTATGTGTGCTACCAACTACGCTGAAGCAAGTTTTTGTTAATATATGCAAACTTAATTTTAATTAACCACTTAAAGTACCGCCTAGGCCCTTTCCTCCACGGGCACCCACCGCCGAGCGCCTAGGCGGGCGCCCAGACAGATTTTTACAATCATGATATATATATATATATATATATATATATATATTAGAGTGATTTGTATATCTTGTTAAATTTCTGTTATGATTTAGTTCTACATAAATGATAAATCCCAATCATACATGTAAATGAGATATCGTAGTCTGAGAAACAGTCTTTTAAATATTAATTCCTAGTGGTCTTAACACATATACTTCGATCTTTTGCAAACAAAATCAGCATTTCATCATAATTTTGCAACAAAACAACAACCGTTATATGTGTATACCACGCTACGGGCCGGAAAATCACGAAAATAGCGACGGACATTTTCATCGTCAATTTAATGGGCGACGGAAAATGTCTGTCTCGTGTATTTAGTTGCTTAAGAAATAAGGCGACGGGCTTTTCCATCGCCTCAATTTGGCGACGGAATAAGCGACGAAAGCGTCCGTCGCCTTAAAGTGTCGTCGTAAATGGTCACCTAATTTAGGCGATGGACACAGCGATGGAATGTTTCCGTCGCCATTTTTGTTTATTTAATTTTTTTATTTTTAATTTCTTTTTTTTAATTCGATTTTTTTTAATTCATTTTTTTAATTTGTTTTTCTTTTTAAATATTTATTTGTACCCAAATATAATAAAAGATCATAAAACTAAAATATATATATATATATATATATATAATTGTACATAATTTAATACAAAATGTATAATACATATAAATAAATATCAAAATTGTAGCATAAATATAGATACAGTACAACTACGTGCCCTCCTCACCATCCGGCCTTCCGGAACCCCTACCAGACCCTCAGGATCCGTCACCAACACCACCCGGCTGCTGACTGAGAAGGCGCTCAAGCAGGCAGTGGCGGAGCCACGTTTGAAAAATGGGGTACACTTGTACCCCCAGATTTTTTTAAAAAAATTTAGTATATATACATAATATGTATATATATATAATTATTTATTTTTTTATTGGAGAATATTAACTAAAGTCATAAAGATGAAAAAAATAAAGTAGTGATTGAGTACTTTAGTTGACTACGGTGAATAATGTTATCGCAAAAAAAAAATGTAGAAACAAGACATGTATAATTATTCAGTCTTCAAAATACAACTCGTAACAATTTGAAAAATACATCAAAATTTTAAATTGAGAAGTGCACAAACAACACTCTCAATTGGTTGATGTTATTTTTTCTTTTATTCTTGATTTTTCTATATATATTATTAATTAGATTTCTTATTTATGTTTAGTGTTGCTTATATATTTTTTTTGCCGAATTAAAATTTCAATTAAACTAGGGGTTTGCATTGTTTTTTAATTAAAAATTTGAGTTTATGTACATGTGGTTTGAATTTTACAAGCATGAAAGATATTTAATTTTGAATTGAGATTTGGACTTAGAAATTTAAAATTAAGAATAATAATTTGAATTAGAGATTTTAAACTTTGAAGAATATTTATTTATACATTTTTGTATATCGTACCCCCAATTTTAAAATCCTGGATCCGCCACTGCAAGCAGGGACTCCATCCTGGCCTGCTTCTCCAGCACCTGCTGCACAGAATCACGCTGGACATCCATCTGAGCCTGTATCTCACCCAGTCTCGCATCGAGCTCAGCCTGGGTGTACAGCGACCCGGAGCCCAGACTCGATGACGAGGAGGATCCTGCAGGTCTAGTAGACGGGCGACGAATGGTAGGGGCCATGTTTCCCAGCCCGATAGCGCGCCTCTTCCTGTTAGGCGTCACCACCTGGCGGAAAATCTCGCCCATGTCCGGCTCCCTGCCCTCCGCTCTCCACTCCGCGACCAAGGCGT
This sequence comes from Perilla frutescens, assembly GCA_026008535.1. Taxonomy (NCBI): domain Eukaryota; kingdom Viridiplantae; phylum Streptophyta; class Magnoliopsida; order Lamiales; family Lamiaceae; genus Perilla; species Perilla frutescens. The sequence goes on from BRKX01000019.1 coordinate 27,172,195, forward strand.
CACATTTATCCTGTATTTATCAGGATAAATGTAATTCATTTTTCAATATAAATTATTTAAATACACATCTGTGTATATATATAAATATATATTAATTATTTTTAAAAATTTACCTTGTTCTCCCTCGCCTTGGCTGTGGTCCAAAGGTCGTCCAGTTAGTGAAGCTTGAGGTATGTCTTGTAACGCGCCTCCCAGTTGAACAGATGCTGCCCTCTAGCCTGATTAAACAGGATAAAACGAAATCTATTAGAAAGTGTTAATTTATTATATTATAAACTTGAATAATTATTATAACTCGTACGTATCAGATCGCGCATATGATCGACGGCACATCTGGCGCCTCCATGGTGAGTCTGGCTGGATGATCCTGGTCCATCGGACTCGGTGTTGCGGTTCCTCTTGGCCAGACGAGCCTTCTCCTGAGTCTCCTCCACCTGTCAGTATGCTATCCAGGCAGGCCAGTCCTCCAGGCGCACAAAATCATGTATAGAGTTTGATTAAATAAAAAAAAAACCATGATTCAACATTTCACAACACAATAAACTATATACACATAATTAAATCTGATCAAAATAAAATAATCAAGTCTAACTGAAAATTGCAATAAATCGACCGAATTTATTTTGGTTTTGAAAATTAAAAAGCAAACCGTTTTAAAGGAAAATTCAATTCACTATGAAAAAACGAAATTATAAAAATTCAATTCACTGTGAAAATAACAGGTCGAATTCATTGGTGGCTTGGTGCCTTTTTTATTTTCCAATTTTCCACATTCCTAATGGTCATCACTCATCAACCTATTTATAATTAAGGAAGTCAACACTTTCACTAATAGTTTTATTTTATTTAAAATTTTCACATCTCACAATCGCCCAAATATTTTTTAAAACAAACACAACAGAAAATTAATCTAATCTTGATATTCAGGTATAAAAATAAAAAATAACAGCAGTTAAAGCTACATGCCATTTCTTAAGATAAAACCTATCAAGATATGCAGTTCAAAATTCAATTCAATCAAAATTTTGATTTTATTATCGAGTTGAATTGACCCAGCAACTGATTCATGTTCAATAGCTAGTTTGAGTATTATCAGAAACTTACAAACAAAGAAGAAGAAGAAGAAGAAGAAGAAGAAGAAGAAGAAGAAGAAGAAGATATATAAATCTAACCTTATCATAAGGGCGGCGGGCGGCAGGTGGCTTGGGCGGGTGAGCGGCGGCAGACATGGAGGGGCAAAGGGAGAGTGGCGGTGCACGGCGGGGGTCGGCGGCTGATCTGGTGGGGGATTCGACGGCGGGGGTCGGCGGATGGGGGGATTTGAGTAGGGGTTCTTTTTTTAGGTGAATTGCGGAAATGGGGAAGAAGGGCTCTGTGCCTGAATATTACAAAACGGGGCGACAGAATTAGCGAGGACCATTCTGTCGCCCATTCTTATTAAATTAAAATTTAAATTAAAAACAAATAAGGCGATAGAACCATTCCGTCGCGTTATTATTTGGTATTAAAAAAAATAAAAAAAATAAGGCGACGGAATAGTCCGTCGCCTTATTTTTCCGTTATTTAAAAAAAATAAATAACATAAGGTGATGGAATCATTCCGTCGCCTTATGTGGCGACGGTACGTCCGTCGCCCGTGTTGACGGAATCGATTCTGTCGCCATTTCCGTCGCTATAATGTTGTATTCTTGTAGTGCCATAAGTTCTCTTGGGAATGATCTAGTGGTGGAGTGGTGTTTTTTGAGGCCAAATGTCTCAAGTTCGAATCTCACCACCAACACTGCACCACTAGGTGTGAGCCTGTCACACATGGTTTTTCAAGTGTGGTATACATGCTATTATACAGAGAATGGATCAAATGTAACCCAATCCTGAGTGGGTAAATTATTTCATTCGTTTGTTGGAAAAAAAGCTAATGTCATGCTTATTCACCATCTATGAAAATTCTTATAAACTTCAAATGATCATAACTTGCTCATTTTTTTATCGGATTAACGCAAATAATATATCAAATTAAAGGTCTTTTAATCCTATTTCATTTAAGATCAATGAATCATATGTTTATTTAGAAAAATATGGATGAAAAATACAAAAGATTCATTTTTCACGCATATTCAAGCTCAGAATACTTCGTTAGCATATGACATATGTTTCGTTAGCATATGACAAATATTTCGTCAGCATTCGTTATATTGCGATAAAGATTTATTCAATCGTAATTAGGTATGTTTCGTTATGACACATGCTTCGTTAGCATATGCCAAATATTTCATTAGCATCGATTATATTACTGTTTATTACATCTCAATTAATATATGCTTCACTAACATCAATTATATTGCTATAAATGTTTATTTAATCTTAATTAGGATGTGTTTCATTAGCATATAACAAAAATTTCACTCTTATCAATTATATTCACAATGAACAATACATTAATGCATTAAGATATTAATGCTAATGCACTACTAATGTTAGCATTGACATATGCTAACTAAAATATTATAATAATATATACTAATGTAGTATAATTATATCTGGTAATAGAATTATGTGTGTTTAATATTGCATGTGTATTATCAATGTATAACATCCATCTCAATTAAGCACGATTCGTTAATATATGACAGATGATTTGCTAACATCATGATTAGTTATATTGATATCATATCAATTTTAGTGTTCAACAATTTAATTTTATTGAATTTTATCATTTGCTGTTGTTAGCACTGTTATATGCTAACAAAAGTGTTAGGAAAAACTATCAAGGAACCCCTAGATCAGGTTTTGATGAGATGACAAAATTACTTATGAAAAACTGACTGAAATTCTAGCTGTAGATCGAAGCTGATCAGCCCAGGGCATCTTCGAAGAAGAACTCTAGAAGAGTCAAAGTCAACCAATTTGAAGAATGACCCACAAGTTGAAAGACATGTCATCCAGTCTAAAGTTCAACTTGGCTGAGGAATCATACCGATCAAAGCAAGCTGACAATCGAGTCAGCTGAACTGAGGGAGAAAGGAGTTAACCGAAGATTGAAGAAGCTGATAGAATATCAGTTCCAGCCAATAACTGCCAACTGGAGCAACGGCCAATCTCAGCTGACAAGCCCAGAACTACCAACTGGAACAACGGCTAATCTCAGCTGACAAGCCCAGAACTGCCAACTGGAGCAACGGCCAATCTTAGCTGACAAACCCAGAACTGCCAACTGGAGCGATAGCCAGACTCAGTTGATAAGCACAGAACTGCCAGCTGGGACGATACTGCAACTAAGCTGAGAAATTCCAAACTGCCAGAAGAACTGAAGCCAGAAGACTCCTGGAGTATATTACTTAAATCAGCATATCTTGGAATAAATGCTCCCACAAAGATCCTGGAATTTAATGAAGATCGATTGGCAGAGTAACGGCTACTTCAACCAAATGATCCAAGCGATCATTTAGTATCACATGCTATTGATGAGCCAACAGAGCTACTGATCAAATGGACAATGGAGCTCAACGGTCATAAAAGCACTCCTCTATAAAAGATGGGTGAATCAGAGTTCTAAACACTTTTCGCAACTACAAATCCTTGCCAACCTTCGCATACACAAACAGAGTTTTTCTTTCTCCCTCCCACTCAAGCTCAAGTGCAACCCTCGATAGAAACTGCGAAAGTCAAACTGAGAAGAAGAGTTCACTATTCAATATACTCAGCTAGTTGTCGATGATCCAGCCAGAGCAACCTTCTCAGTGCCAGTTATACAAAGATCAACTACTCAGCTCAAACAAAGGAGCACATCAGTTGATACCCCCTTGTTCAAGACTAACCTCTTGAAGATCGAAAGAGATCTAAAAACCTTGTAAAGACGACAATAGCACCTACCTTCCTAGCGAGTAGTTAGGGACTTCATGTGTGAGCCGTCGACCAGCTGAGGTAGCGAGCAGTTACCAGGTTCAGCAAACTGTCCTTCATTGTGTAATTTGTAAAGAAACTCAAGTTATATAGTAAAGTTTTCCTTCTACGGAAGGAAGAGAGGACGTAGAAGTTTGAGACTTCAAACCTCTATAAATCTCTTGTGTGCTGTACTTATTGATCATTGCATATCTCTAATTGCACACAACATCACACAAACTGCACTTAAATTATCTCAACTGATTGTCAATTTGCTGCATAGATAAATATCTTCAAGCGAGTCAAGGGCTCTATTTTCCGCATCTAAAGTAAAAGTTTTTGAATCAGTTTATTCACCCCCCCTCTAAACTGATACCGACTCGCCCGAGACCAACAAGTGGTATCAAAGCGGTTGATTCTAAGGATCAGCCGTTTCTGCAGATCAACTGAATCAGATCTAACTATCTGTGCTAACATTCCAGCTATGGGAAACCATAAGCTACCTTTGTTTTCAGTTGAGAACTATGATAATTGGAGTAGGAGAATGAAAGCTCATCTCTGCTCAATTCATGAGAATATGTGGGAAGTCATTGAAGAAGGTCCAATCATCATCATGATGGACAATGATGCTCACATAGTTGATATCAATCAACCCGCAAGGATCCCGAAGCCAACTAATCTTCTCACTAGTGAAAAGAAGAAGCTGAAGAATCTAGAGTTCGTTGCTCAAGCTGCATTATTCCAAACTCTAGATGAAGATCGCATGAAGGATACCAAGAACTACACAACTGCCAAAGAAATATGGGACCTACTAGCAGATCTTTGCAGAGAGTCCGAAGCTATAAAAGGAAACAAGCTCCAACTGGCGGTTGACAGGTATGAATCCTTCAAAATGCAGGCAGAAGAGTCCATCTCATGCCTTGAAACTAGATTTCTAGGCATCATCAGTGAGATGAACAACCTCGGGAGAAGTTATCCCAATTCAGAGATGAATTCCAAAATACTGGATAATCTCACTGACGAATGGGATATGAAAGTGATAGCTACAAAGGAGTCAAGAGACTTAAACAACATCACTCCAAGAGAACTATTTGGTTCTCTTAAAGCTCACGAGTACAGTCTAAACTGAAAGAGAGAAGCGTCGACATCATCAGTTCAAGACGCAGATTTCTATGGCGAAAGGCCCAGGTTTAGAGACGCTCGAGGAAGAAACAGCTTCCGGCCTAGGAGCTCACCAGCCAAAGAACACCAAGGTGGATCTTCAACTGAACGGAAAAGAGAGGCAACTGAGAAGAAGGAAAATCTAACTGAGGACATCAATGATCAAATTCAATCAGTTATCAAGTTGCTCGATAAGTTGAAGAGAGGTCGGGATAAACAATCAGTTTCATCTCAGACTGATGAAATCCCAAAAGTTGAAAAAGCCTACCAACCAGCTGAATGACCTCAGAGAATCCGAAGCTATAAAAGGAAACAAGCTCTAACTGGCGGTTGACAGGTATGAATCCTTCAAAATGCAGGCAGAAGAGTCCATCTCATGCCTTGAAACTAGATTTCTAGGCATCATCAGTGAGATGAACAACCTCGGGAGAAGTTATCCCAATTCAGAGATGAATTCCAAAATACTGGATAATCTCACTGACGAATGGGATATGAAAGTGATAGCTACAAAGGAGTCAAGAGACTTAAACAACATCACTCCAAGGGAGCTATTTGGTTCTCTTAAAGCTCACGAGTACAGTCTAAACTGAAAGAGAGAAGCGTCGACATCATCAGTTCAAGACGCAGCTTTCTATGGCGAAAGGCCCAGGTTTAGAGACGCTCGAGGAAGAAACAGCTTCAGGCCTAGGAGCTCACCAGCCAAAGAACACCAAGGTGGATCTTCAACTGAACGGAAAAGAGAGGCAACTAAGAAGAAGGAAAATCTAACTGAGGACATCAATGATCAAATTCAATCAGTTACCAAGTTGCTCGATAAGTTGAAGAGAGCTCGGGATAAACAATCAGTTTCACCTCAGACTGAATGACCAGCTGAAAACATTCAGGAGTGGCGATCACAATCTTGGTGAGTGTTTTCATTGTCATAAACAAGGACATTACAGGTTCGAATGTCCAGAACTCCCCGAAGACAAGAAAGCCAAGGTAAAAAGAAGCTTCTTCAAAAGAAAAGCAATGGTCGCAAATCTCGAAAATGCTGTGCTGGATGATTCAGACTATCCTTCAGAAATCGATTCTGACGGCTACAGCTCAGATGATGATGAAGCATTATTCTGCTTAATGGCTGACCATTATAAAGAGGTTAGTATAGCTGACTCTCAAACTTCTTTTTACCATATTAATGAAGCAACTGTCTCTAGCAATGAACTTGATGTGAAACTTATGATGCTAGAAGACCAATTAGCTTCAATCTCCTGTTTGCATGTTGAACTGAAAGATGAAAATGATGAACTGAGAAACAAGGTTAGGAAACTGAGCATTGATCATGAAAGACTAGAGTATCTTGAATCACAGCTTATAGAATTTGAGAAATTGAAACTAAGAACTGTTGATCTAGAGGAAGAAAATAAAAAACTCAAGCAAGAGATCCTTGAAAAAGAAAAGGTAAACTTAAAGTTCAAAAAGGGATCTCAGACTCTAGATGAAATACTCAGTCATCAAAAAGGGAAAAGCAGTTGCTCAACCTAGTGACAAGGGTATTCTAAAAGGGTTCACAAGATCTCAGGATCAACTGAGCATGCATTATTCACATGCTTTATCTCTCAAACTGAACCAGCAAATGTCAAGGAAGCCTTAGAAGATTCAGACTGGATCATGGCTATGCAAGAAGAACTGAACCAATTCACACGAAATGACGTATGGTTTCTCGTTGATAGGCCAAAAACCCAGAAGGTCATTGGCACAAAATGGGTATTTCGCAACAAACTGGATGAACAAGGAGTGATCACAAGGAACAAGGCTAGACTGGTAGCCAAGGGTTACTCACAAAGTGAAGGAATCGACTTCGATGAGACATTTGCGCCAGTTGCAAGATTGGAAGCCATCCGACTGTTCCTAGCCTATGCAGCTCACTCTAACTTCACAGTCTACCAAATGGATGTCAAGAGTGCTTTTCTTCAAGGAATGCTTAAGGAGGACGTGTATGTGGAGCAACCGCCAGGCTTTGAAATTGGTGATCAAGTCTTCAAACTGAAAAAGGCTGTCTACGGACTGAAGCAAGCTCCAAGAGTGTGGTATGAAACTCTAACAACATTCTTGCTGAAAAACGGGTTTCAAAAAAGAGTCATTGATCGAACTCTATTCCGAATAGAACGATCAACTGAGATCTTAATGGTTCAAATTTATGTGGATGACATAATTTTTGGATCAAAGAGCAAAAATCTATGCGCACGGTTCGCTCAATTGATGCAAAGCGAATTCGAGATGAGCATGATGGGAAAAATGACATTCTTCCTAGGACTCTAAGTAAAGCAGCTGAAAGATGGAATTCACATCAGCCAGGCAAAGTACACCAAGGAGCTAGTTAAGAAGTTTGGAGTAAGCAAAGGAAAAACACTCAAGATTCCAATGAACACATCAGTTTAACTAACTCTTGATGAAGAAGGAGAATCAGTTAGCCAAACTTACTACAGATGAATCATTGGATCCCTAATCTACTTAACAGCCAGTCGACCAGACATCTCATATTCAGTCGGCCTATGTGCTCGATTTCAATCCAATCCTAAGAAAAGTCATCTTGAAGCAGCTAAGAGAATCATCAAATATCTCAAAGGAACCATTAATCTTGGATTATGGTATCCTAGAGATGACAGTTTGAGTTTAATTGGATATTCAGACTCAGACTTTGGTGGATGCAAGATCGACAGAAAAAGCACCAGTGGAACATGTCAGTTTCTTGGAAACAAACTGATATCCTGGTTTAGCAAGAAGCAGCACTCAGTTGCCACATCAACAACTGAAGCAGAGTATGTAGCTGCTAGAAGCTGCTGTGCTCAAATACTCTGGATGAAGCAACAGTTGAAGGATTACAAAGTTGAAACTGAAGAAGTGCCTATCTACTGTGACAACAATAGTGCAATCGCGATATCTCAAAATCCAGTTCTATATTCAAGAACTAAGCAAATTGACATAAGGCACCATTTCATCAGAGATCACATCGAGAAGAGAGACATATGTATCAAATATGTCAATACTGAGAAACAGATAGCCGACATCTTCACCAAACCGTTGCCTGAAGCAAGGTTTATAGAGCTTTGTATACAGTTAGGATTGCTGGAGCTAGCATCACAGGATGAAGATGATGAACTGGAAGAAAAAGGCCAAGGAACCACTCCAGTTGAAGAAAGAAACTGAGTCAAAAGGACGAAAAACTGATCAGTTCGCCACATAATCCATCAGTTTGAAGTATATGCAAGAAGTTGCTGAGAAATGAGCAAACTGGAAATAATCAGTTTACCCTATCAAATCCAACTGAATCATCAGTTCAGTCACTCAAACTGATAATCCAGTCAGTTATGCAGTACATACAAACTGCAATTTGTTCAAACTGAAGAAAAAATCATAGGAACTGAAGCCAACTCAAAAGGAGATATCAGCTCGTGGACCAGCTGAAGGAGAACAGCTGAATTGAGAAAACTGAGAAGCAGCTGTTTGAAGAACTGAGCAGTTAAGATCAGCCAGGAACTGATGAGAAGACATCCCAGTTGGAACTGATCAATGGAAAAATCATCAGTTACGGCCAAACTCAACTGATGACGTAATCAGTTTTCAAGCCAAGGAGAAGCTACTGATGAGAAGAGATAAGTTCAAAAGTCTCAAATAGTGGAAACGGTAAAAACACGTGTCATCCAAATGTTACCGTTGAACCGTCCTTCTCTCTCCTCCTTAATTCCCAACGGATAGAAATGAAAAGCCAATCGACGGGTCGATTGATCTAATCCGACTATTGAAATTAGGGAGACCAAGAGTCGCAACCGTTGGATGAATCTCTTCATACTCTATAAAAGAGATGGCTGAATGTTCATTTTTACTTTTACCATTCTCGAGCACAGTAAAAGAATTCAAGCATTTTCCATCCCTAAATTCTCTAAATTGTTCCGAAAAAAACTCTCAAAAGTAAAAACATTCAGTTCCTAACTTCATTCAAAGCCAGATTACCCCTTCCTGTTTATTCATACCAAACAAAAACTCCATGGCTGACAGACGAGCACCAGTTGTTCGACCAAACTACAACTTCAGAAGAACTGGCGATCCCTCACAAGGATTCCAAAGAAACCTCTACAGAGATAAGTTTTTGGATCTAGGTGCCTACAGAGAGAAGTGCTCAAACTCCGCTTTCTGCAACTCACTAATCGCCAAGTTAAAAGACAGTGGGTTGAAAAGCTTTACAGAAGAATACCCTTTAAAAATATATCCAGAAGCCGTGGTTGATTTTTATTTAAACTCAAGAGGATATGAAGACAGAATCGAGACGGAAGTTCGTGGAGTTGAACTAATCGTAACTCTAGAACTGCTTGGAAGGTTGTTCAAACTGCCAACCACTGGAACACGACTGCAAGATGTTCAAGTGGATCAAGAGGAAGCCTACCGCCAGTGGAAGCGGGAGGAGTGCTTGGATGTGTACAAAAGCAGTACACTCATGTCTAGTCTCCAAGAAGAATACAGAATTTTGGCCTCAGTTGCCACTAGGATGATCACCAGAACAACTGGGAGCCACTCAGAGATGTCGGAGCACAAGTACAAAATTTGTGCAGCGATCATCAGAGAGATCAACATCAACTGGGCTCAATACTTCTTCGAGCAATTAAAGAAGTATGTTGACAGTGTTGAGAAGAACTGGAAACCGAATGAGTTACCGACTGGGTTCCATCAAAAGATGTGTTATCTAAGCAGAATCAGCATCATACTGGAGAGCATCTTTGACTCCATGAATGAAGAAACCGACACACTGATGGTTGATAAAGTGGATTTTATACCAGTCGTTGGAAGAAGGCAGCTAGCTGCAAAACCAATAGCCTTTAAAAGTAGACTGCCGACTGCTGCTTCCTCCAAGAAAACTGAGGAGTCATCAAGAAGAAAAGGCAAGGAGATTGCAGTTGAGACTCCACCAGAAGACTCTGATTCAGATGATAATCTCCCAATAAGCCAGATGTTGGGAAGCTCAATCAAAGTGAAGCCTCTGCATCAAGTTCGCTTTGGATCACTGATAGATTCTCCAGAAGAAGTAATCTCTACAAGGCCAGTTCAGTTTAGGAAAAGAACTGAGAAGTCGAAGAAGAAGCCCTCGGCAGTTCAAACAAAGGGAAAGAAAAAGAAGAAGTCAGGGCCTCCAGCTCCTCCTCAACTGCCTCCTCGTAACATTAAAATAATTGATATCATGCCAGTCAAGGATGATGATATAGTTCCATATAGAGGAGTTCCCCCAAAAGATTCTGGAGCAGACTTCTTCAGAACTGTCTGCCCGCCGATGGAAGAGACAGAAGAGAACATCAGAGCTCTATCAAGAGCTGAAATTGTAAAATGCTGGGCTGATGAACAAGTCCAGAGATTTATAGCTGAGAACTTCATCGAGGATGTGATTGGACTTCCTACTCTGTTTGAAGCTCTAAAAAGGTATGCTTACTGGTACCTTTGGAGGCATTGCTTCAACTCTGAGGCACCTTCTATTAACTGCACTACATGGGATGAGCTTCTGGAGAAGGGAAGAAAGATGGAGTATAGATTGGGCTGGACAGGAGACTCCAGAGCAGAACCCAATCATGACATTGAGAAAGATGCTTGCCAAATCGGATGAATCATCCACGTCCTGCTGAGCAAACTCTGGTGGAAGTAATGAATGATTTGCTTATATGGGCCAATATCAGACTGCCACCCCGACGAACTCAAGCTGAGCAGCAACAATGGAAGGCTCCTCAAGTTCAACAACACTGGACGCTCAATGAACTGCTGAAATTCAGACGGGAGCAGCTCAATGAAGGGCAGGAGCTGTTCGATCAAAGAGTCCAGAAAAGCATTCGAAGGGCTGAAACTTCTGCAGCTCAAAATTCAAAGGAAACTGCCATAGCATCTGTGGTAAGGCAGTTAACATTTGAAGAAACCCCTCACCCAGATGATGTCATCATCAATCTTCTGGATGACTCACCTGAAGAGCCAGCTGTTGATGAACGCACAATTAGCGATCTAGAATTTGAGGAAATGCTCAAGTCCCCCACTCTACCAGATCTCCCAGTTGATGAAGAACTCCAAGAATCAACTAAAGAGACTCAACTGCCCGAGGAGCAAACTGAAGCACAAATTGCTCCTTTCCTAGAGCCAACTCCAAAGGCAGCTGAGCATGATCAGTCAGTTGACCAGATAGCTCAAGAGGTTGAACAATCCACATATCAAGGTACACTTTCCATAACTGTGTACATTGATCCTATACAGAGAGCACTCCAAGCTGTCACTCAAACTGCCGAACCAGAAACCTCATCAGAATCAGTTTATGATGAGATCATCGTGATGGAGACAAAAGAGATTTCCCACACAGTTCCTTGCGAGGAACTTGTTGGAACTGAAGAAGGGGAGGAAGCGGACTCAAGAGCAGTCCAGTTCATGGCTCAACCCAGCAGTTCCATGGTCCAACTCCCTCCACATTTTATAGAACTGTTTGAGTCCCTGCAGCAACAGGTCAAACTGAATACCGAGGAAATCAGGCAGCTGCAAGCCCAACAGAGACTCCAGTTCGCTGAAACTGAGTCAGCTAGCAGCACTGAGGATGATGATGAGGAGCCTACCGAGCCGCTGGCCAAAAGAAGAAAAACTGATCACAAGAAGGACTAGAGGCTGATCACACTTAAAAACATGATTAGAAAAGCCTTAAGTACACTTCTTGTTAATCAGTTGTAATTATCCTTTGATTATATATATAAAAGATTATTTCCTTCTATTTTCAAATAAATGTCCAATTTTTATATTTATTTTTGAAATTTTTGACCGTTGCAAATCAATGACACGTGTTAAGGTCATTAATTGCCAACGACCAAAAGAAATCAGAGGCTAGTACCATTTCAACCATCATACCTATGAGCCTGTCCACACACTCATAAAAGCCTCTCTCTCTCTCAAGCCTCTCAAAAAGCCTCCTCCTCCAAAAAGATCTAAAAATCTCTCTCTCTCAAAAGATCTTAAGTATTCCAAAAAAAAAAACCTTCAGCCAAACTCAAAGATGGCCGAATTATCCAGGTCTTCAAACTCCTACAAAAGCCAACTTATGAGAGATAAATTCCTTGACAGACAGAAATTTAAATTGATTCTTGATGAATCAAAGAATTCAATTCTTCTGTCAAATCTTCACAAAACAGGAGTTCTTCACTACCTGGAAACACCACCAAAATTCTTTAGACAAAATTTGGTGAGTGAATTTTTGCTTCAAGCAAAATTATCTGCAGATAGGAAGATGATATCTTCAGTGGCTCAAGGAAGGATGTTACACATCAATGAGAAAACCATTGCTGAAGTATTTCAACTCCCGCAAGAAGGCGTATCCGTTCAAGATCTAAAGGAATCTGCAGAATCACACTGGAGAAAATGAAAAGCCTCAACCTGCAACAAGCAATTCAGTTTTACCACCGCTAAAACTAACCTCAAGCCTGAGTATGGAATTCTACTTGACATAACGAACAAGATGATGTTCGGAGCAATTGGCAGTCTAAGCCAACTCACTCAAGAAAGATACAAGGTTATGATTCACCTTGCTGAAGGAAAACAAGCAAACTGGGCAGAATTCGTCTTTCACCAATTCAAGCATCAAGTCATCAAGGCTGCAGACTCAAAGAAATCCGACAAATTTGAGTCCAAGGTAGCACTTGTTCTAAGGATGAGCAAAATACTTGAAGACCTGCTGAAGCTCCCAAATGATGAATCACTACCAGTTTTGATCTCCGACTGGATCCCCAAGAAAGGAACTGCTCATCTACAGTCCCTGAAGAAGAAGAGAAAAGGGAAGGCTAAGATGAGCAACCAAAGCTCAAGCAACTCAACTGCTAATGTCGTTCACTCTCCAAAATCAAAGAACGGATCACCAATTGATTTCTAGATTTGCTCTGATCCAGATGAGCTTATTCCATTCATAGGAATACCCCATCCAAACTATGGAGCAGACTACTTCAGAGGCACATGTCCTCCGCTCCTGCTGACTGAAGAGAACATTCGCACTTTCTATAGTGGTGAATATGCAGTCAAAAGTGCACAAAAGGAAGTGACCAATCTCCTTCTCACTCACTTCACTGTTGTTGCACAACAAGATCAAGAGCTGTTTAAACAACTTCACTGATATTTCTATTGGTACAACTAGAGACATTCTATGTCTATCCAGTCTCACTTTTTGCTAACTGCCTTTCATGGCATGAGCTTCTGGCAAAGAGAAGAAACTTGGAGCATCAAATGGAAAGGATCGTCAAATCCATTCCCTCCAACCATTGTGCAAGTTCGGCACATCATGAATCACCGGATGGTCAACAAAATTCCACCAACCGCCTTACTGGCTGAATTCAAATCCAGATTCATGTTTCAAGTAGTTGGAACTGCAGGTCAACCAGTCAACTGCCCAACTGACTCTCTTTATCGTCAGTTGAACTTTGATAATCTATCAAGTCAATCAGCTGAGCCATCACGATGAACTTCATCTGGTAATCGAAGGATAGAACCTCATCTATCCCACACTGCAGTCATAGCTTCTGAAAGGAATACAAGGCATAATGATGCAAGAGATAGTGATGATGAAGACACTGCCACGTCAGCAAATCTCTTATCCAAAGGCTATGTGACTCCGCTGCTCACCACAAGCTCAAAAGGTGCGCAGTTGACCAAGGCAAATGATCAGATACGATCATCTCCAAAGGGTATTTCACACTCCCTTAGTCAAAAGATGAAGAGCTCGTTAGTTGAGATCCAGCTTCATCTTCGCCAAGTCAAGAAGACAGAAAGGCCTGGACCATCAACGCACAAAACTGCATCTAAAGGAAGCAATGCAGCCAGTCCAGCTAGGCCATTCAAGAAGCGGAAATTGTCTACAGAAAAGCCACGCAACTGATCAAACCGACCGATCAAATCAGTTGCAAGCCTCAACTGCAGCCAGCTCAGCAATAACAATTGAGTATCAAAAACTCAACTGCTCAACCAACTGCCACATCATCAATCAGTTGGACTGTATCCCAACTGACTAAGGATAAGTTTTTTTTAAATTTAAAAGCTTACCTTAACTATATTGTTACCGTTGCGGTTATGAAATTATATATATTATACGTCAACGGTTATAATTTGAAAATCGGGCTCAAATGATACAAGTTGTCATTAATATCTCTACATGGATCTTAAACTAACACTTCCCAAAGGCAAATAAAATATATTTTAATGCACTATAAATGGAAAGATCTACAGAAAATATTTCGCTATTTATGGCAACTACCCCATTTTTCAAAATGATTTCATCTCAGCCACACGATCATAAAGCCATTCAACTATTGAACGGCTGAGATACATATATCATTAATTCAGCTAATCAACCATCAAATCAGATGGTTGATCAGCCAAGAAAAGCCATCGAGTACTATCGATTCTTGCATGCATAGATGCATAAATATGAGCAAAGAGATGAAGGCTCCGATCACCTGATAATCTCTCTCTTTCTCTCTCTCACTCGATCTGTTGCAAAGCCTTCCCTCTCTCATCTACCTTTTTACATCTCTACAACTGAATATCTTTCTTTTGCAGAAATGAAGCCTCCATTTTCCATGGTAGACATTAAAGCTCTTGAACGCAAAATGAGGAAGGATAAATCTCTAAATCTAGAGATGCTAAATGCACGTCTTGGTCCGGATGTCTTTCAACAAATTTATCGACCGTTGGCGGCGACTGGATTGATTCCTTTCTTGACACAGTTGCCAGTCAAGAATATACCTGAGTATGTCGCAGAGTTCTATTACAATGCAACTATCAACGGCGACAATATCATTTCCACCGTAAAGAATCAAGTGATCACAGTCACAAAGGACACGATGATCTCCACTTTACAGCTCCCCGGCACAGGTGCAGACGTCATGAACCTAAGTCTGCCATCCAAATATGAGTTATGGAAAATCTGGAAGCTTCCTCATGTGCACCACAACGACAGTTCGTACAGATTAAAGGAGAGCCTGCAAAGTGATATCATCCAGCTTCTGGATATCACCAGCCATATTATCCATGGCAACTTTGAGATCGTTCATCTCTCCGAGATCAAAGCTCACATCACTACAACCCTCTACTTTGGATGTCAAGCTGACTGGGCTTCATACATCCTGGCGCAACTGAGAGCCAATGTCGAGCGAGCGACGTTTGATCCTTCAACTGGCACATTCCGAGAAAGAGTCGGCTTTATGAACCGTATAAGCCACATCATACAAAGCCAGTATGATGAGATCATACCAACTGGCGAACTACTTGGAAGACGGGACATGCTTCCCACAATATACTGCCATCCTACCCCAAAGTGCTCACACCCACATGGGCCTTCCAGCTCAGATCATGGAAAGGCACCCTTAGAGGCAACCGTCAGCTCCACTGATGAAAGAGAGCTGATGATGGAGAATGCATCTCTTCTAAGGCTGAGTGATCAGCCCACAATATCAGCCAGCTCCCAACCTCCACCTTTAGTCCAAAATGACTATATTGAGGTTGATTTTGAAGAGGTTCTCGACCACCAGCTCCGAAGCTATTTTGGTCTCAATGAGGACTCCGACTCCTCCCTCTTCACACAACTGCGGAGGTACTTGCAATATCATATTTGGTACTTTCAACTGGATGAGTCAACCATGTTTCACCTCATCCATACCCGTGGCTCAGCCTTCTGGATCAGAGAGGGATCATGGAGTCGAAACTGGATGAATCATCCACTTTCCTCACCTCCAACGCTTTCGGAGATCATGGATTCAATGATCAAACGACTCCAGCTTGGTATACCCGCCGATGACCCTCTCCCCGATAATGAACCAACCAACTCCTCGTGCGTACCCATCGTTGGTGATCCACCGCTCCCTTCAACTAAAGAAATCATCACCAGCTTGGCCCCCATGAGCTTCAGAGATCAAGATATCTCTGATCCAGGTCAGTTCATGCCAACTGAAGATGCCTATGCATGGCTCTCTTCGGCCATGCAAATGCCTTCAGTTCCTGTAGCTCAAAATGACAATTTGGCCACCGCCTTCACTTTTCTGCCAACTTTGTCATTACCATCATGTGATCCTCCTCACCTTTTGGATGATGCCAAAAAGGGAAAAGATAGACAATATGATGATGGAAAATATGGTGGATGCATGACTCTTTGGGACCAAATTAAAAGATAAATCCATCATGAGGGGGAAGATCAGCTTTAGGGGGAAGCATGGACATTACAAGGAATTCGAGGAAGAGGAGAATCAAGCAGAAGGAATAAGAGCAATCGGAGTAACATTTGAATCAAGCAGAAGGAAGTAGATTAGTAGTCTCAACTACTAACTCTTGAATCTCTTGAAAATATGCCTAATAATGAATATATAATACAAGCTTTGATCTTGATTTTGCTTCAAACTTGAATAATCTGACATAATTCATTATGCTCTAAATACTTCAGTCATACTCTGAGACTTGAATGAGAAGCATGAATAAGCCCAAATTGCTTTTAAAACTAACATGCTCGAATATTTGAACATACTCTGATATTTGAATGATAAGCATGAATGATAAATGCTCTAATAACTTAAGAAAAATCATGAGCCAATGTGTCTCAATATGCTACGAATATTACATACTCTGATATCTGAATGACAAATGCTCTAATAACTAAATGAAAATCATGAGCCAATTTGTCTCAATATGCTATGAATGTGTGATGACTGAAAGATTCTATTTAATGCATATTCTACAATTGCAGTTTTTCCATCATCATTAGCAAGGTTTTGAAATCATCAAAAAAGGGGAAATTGTTAGGAAAAACTATCAAGGAACCCCTAGATCAGGATTTGATGAGATGTCAAAATTACTTATGAAAAACTGACCGAAATTCTAGCTGTAGATCGAAGCTGATCAACCCAGGGCATCTTCGAAGAAGAACTCTAGAAGAGTCAAAGTCAACCAATTTGAAGAATGACCCACAAGTTGAAAGACATGTCATCCAGTCTAAAGTTCAACTTGGCTGAGGAATCATACCGATCAAAGCAAGCTGATAATCGAGTCAGCTGAACTGAGGGAGAAAGGAGTTAACCGAAGATTGAAGAAGCTGATAGAATATCAGTTCCAGCCAAGAACTGCCAACTGGAGCAACAACCAATCTCAGCTGACAAGCCCAGAACTGCCAACTGGACTAACGGCCAATCTCAGCTGACAAGCCTAGAACTGCCAACTGGAGTGATAAACTGAAATTTTACACTAAGTTTGGTACACTCTTGTGTCAATTTTGAATTGTTTTAGGTGTGTTTCATCGCAGTTTATTTGCGTTTTCATGCATTTGGGAGTTTTGTATTACTTGTTGGAATTTTGCAGGAATTGTACTTGAAAAGATGATGTTTGAATGAAGTATGGAAGTCTCGGGAAATACATGCAAAATAGCCGAGAACCGCGGCTGACATGGCAGCTTGCGAGTGAGGGTCCCGGCCTTCGACTGTAAAGTCGCGACAGAGGCTGGGGTTCACTGAGGAAAATTCGTGACCAGTTCGCGAATCGCGAGCGAGACCGCAAATCACCAAGAGTCGTCAATTGTTTGATCGCGACAGAGGAAGGGGTCATCTTTGCAATATTCCCGACCCGATCGCGAATATCCGAAGAGCTCGCGAATTTTCTGCCACCTGGAAGCCACGTGGAGTCGCAACCTGAGTCGCGACCGACATGCTCGGGAGCGAGCTCGCAAATTTTAATGGCGGTACAACTTGTGGTTTCCTACTTTGGATCAAATTCTTACTTGGTATTTTAAGGGTTTCAAGGCACGAAAATAAAGAACAATTCCACCTACCCAAAAGTTGCCACCAAAGGTTTGCTGCAGAGAAAAACAGAAGCGAAGAACAAGACCAAAGGATTCAAGATCTTTCAAGATTAGAGACAAATTAATTCTTCCGGGTTTTATTTTCTCTGTTCTAAGGATTGTTCATGTTTTCTTTGTGGATGATTTTTGTTATTTATTTTGCCATGGATAGCTAAAACCCAAGTATTCTAGGGTTGTTTATGATTCAAATTATGAAGTTCGTTTAATCTATTGATTTCTCATGCCTATGATTTTATTGTGTTTTGCTTATTCTCGTATTTATCTGTATTATTTACCTGATCAATAAATGGTACAATTTGATGTGTTAATTCATAAATCGAGAGAGGAGTTTTGACACGTGATCTGGAATAAGTAACTCGTTAATCAATAACATTTGAGAGAGTTGAGATTAATTGAGAGAGCAATAGACCCTAGGAGCTTTTAGGAGTTGCATGCTAGGTATTAAATGGAGATGTTAATACGAGTTTTGTAATCTACAACCTAGGCACTTCGAGAGCAGGTTTAGGATGCATCAGTGGTTGATCTAGCATAATTTAAGTCCCAATATAGGCATAAGAATGAAGGGATTAAATGAATAGATTAGTTGATGATTAAGCAGTCCTAGAATACGTCTTTTATTCACTGTTTGATTTATCTGTGTTAATTTATGTTGTGGTAATTTAGTTTATTTATTATTGTGAGTTTTTATTTAGTTCAATCCAATCATGTTTTGTAGTCTAGATAACTGTGAGAGGTTAAATTGAATAACTAGCAGTTTAATTATTAAATCCCTGTGGATACGACCTTGTTCACCGCTATCCTATAAGCCTCGCTGTACACTTGCAGTTTAGGTGAAAATAAATACCGAACAAGTTTTTGGCGCCGTTGCTGGGGATTTAATTTTTTTTATTTGCTATTATTTAGATTTAATTTCTTGTGTTATTCTAGACATTTATTTTTCAGTCTTTAGTCTATTTTCTTTTAAAATTTTATAATCTTCTTTTTCTTGTGATTAGGTTGTGTATGCATACACTATCTCAGGGAGGATCTCTAGAAGAATTCAATCCTAAGATTGAAGCTACCGTTCGGCATAACAACACAAGAAGAAGAAGAGAGATGGCAGAACAACAAGCTCCTGTTACGGTTGAACAGATGCGTCAGATGCAAAGACAGTTAGAGGAAATGCAGCGGAGAATGCAAGAGCAAGATGATGCTCGAGCTGTAGAGCCACCTCCAATTAATGAGCTCTTTGTTCCAGTACTTAACCATGGAGACATTCCTGGTCCCCAGATCAATGCGAATAACTTCGAGTTGAAATCGGGATTGGTCTCCATGGTTCAGCAAAAGCAATATGGAGGACGGGCCACTGAAGACCCGAATGCACACTTGACACAGTTCTTGGAGATCTGTAGTACAGTAAAGATGAATGGAGTCCCCGATGACGCCATTCGCTTGCGCCTATTTTCGTTCTCTTTACGAGATACGGCTAAGCAATGGTACCAATCTCTAGCTGCTGGGTCTGTGGACAGCTGGGAAAGTCTTGCGCACAAGTTCCTGCACAAATTCTTTCCACATGGTTTGACTCTCAAGCTGAAGGGTGAAATTACACAATTTCATCAATACGAGGATGAGACATTATACGAGGCTTGGGAACGGTTTCAAGATATGCTGAGGAAGTGCCCCAACCATGGATTTGGGATAGATCATCAAGTCTGCATCTTCTACAACGGGTGTGACATGGAATTGAAGAGGCTTCTGGATGCCTCTGCTGGTGGCTCTCTGTTGAACAAGGGCCACGATCAAGCTGTGACGATCATAGAGGACATGGCAACCAACAGCTATCAGTGGTCTGGGGATCGACAAGTGAAGATTTTGAAAAGAGCTGCAGCAGTTGATGATAGTGATCCGATTGCCAAGCTTGCCGCCCAGCTGTCTACTCTGAATGCCACGATCAATAGCAGATTTGATGCTATGGCACGACCGGGTGTAGATAATCCCATGGGAAATACAGTTGAAGATGTCAACTACATCAATCAGAGAGGTGGCTATGATGGTAACAATTACCGAGGTGGAAATCAATTCTATCAAGGTAATCGATCCAAACTCTCATATGGGAATCCTAACAGTGCACTGCAGCCCCCTCCTGGCTTCTCTGTAACGAATGGAGTGATCAAGGAGGAAAAGAAGCCAAACATGGATGATCTGTTGATGGCGTTCATGGGAAAGACTGATAAATTCATGGGGGAGTCGCAAGCTCGAATGGAGAAGTTGGAGAATACTGTGGGTGCTATGAGCGTGCAAATGAAGATGTTCGAGAAGCAACTGGGTCAGCTGGCTACAGTTGTAGGGAATCAGCATCAACCGGGACAGTTCTCTAGTAACACCATAGTGAATCCCAAGGAACAGTGCAATGCAGTTCATCTGCATACTGAGGTCCCTGCACCTATTGTTGCCGCTGCAGCTGTTCCCCCCCAAGATAGCTTCTAACAAGCCGGATCCCACCATCAAGACATCTCAGACGGGCCCTACAGTGCTTCCCACAGTGGCTATCTCATTCCCTCAGAGGACTCTAAAACAGAAGGTTGATGCACAGTTCTCTCGATTTCTGGAGATTTTTAAGAAGGTGCAAATCAACATTCCTTTGGTGGAGGCGCTGCAGCATATGCCTAAGTATGCAAAGTTTCTCAAGGATGCTGTGTCCAAGAAGAAAAAGATAGAGGAGTTTGAGACGGTGCACCTCCCCGAAAACTGCAGCTCCATCATCCAAAGGAAGCTCCCTGCCAAGATGAAGGATCCGGGGAGTTTTACACTCCCCATTACTATTGGAGACAAGATAGGTGGTCGAACATTATGTGACTTGGGGACGAGCATCAATTTGATGCCGCTCTCCTTTTTCAAGAGGTTGAACTGTGGGCAACTCAAGCCCACAACCATGTGTTTGCAGATGGCTGACCGATCTGTGGTGTATCCTGAGGGAATTTTGGAGGATGTATTGATCAAGGTGCATGATTTCATATTCCCCGTGGATTTTGTGGTGCTGGACATGGAGGAAGATAAAAGCATCCATCTCATTTTGGGACGTCCATTTTTGCGCACCGGACGAGCCAATATCGATTTAGACACTGGGATTCAGACTCTCCGGTTTGAAGATGAACACATTCAGTTCCTGTTTGATGGTGGAGGCATGGAGATGGATGCTCGGGGAAGAGAATGGGGGATACCCGTTTCCCCGCTTTTGGGAACTTGTGTTCCAAAATTCGTCTGGCTGTCGACGCTAAATGCAGCGCTTGTTGGGAGGCAACCCAATATGATTTATTTTATTTCAGTTAGTTTTTTTTTTCTTTCTCACTTCTGTTTCTGAGTTGTGCAGGTAAAGAACGGATGTATTCTGGAATATGGGGGATAGCAATTTGATCAACTTGTCTGTCGACAAGTTTGGGGGAGGACGTTGAACCTAACCGGACATCCATGTGATCGTTGTAAGTGGTCGACGACACCTACATGCATTTTTGCAAACTTATTCCATCCCGTGGATTTGAATAAGTTTGGGGGGATGTATATTTGTAGTGTCTAGACCTTTATTGTGTTTTTTTTTG
This sequence comes from Perilla frutescens, assembly GCA_026008535.1. NCBI lineage: Eukaryota > Viridiplantae > Streptophyta > Magnoliopsida > Lamiales > Lamiaceae > Perilla > Perilla frutescens. The sequence continues at coordinate 27,193,678 of BRKX01000019.1, forward strand.
TGTTTTTACCCGCTTTACTTGTTTAGTTTTAGTTTTGTTTTCTGAAAAAATTTGAAGTTAGTTTTGAACGTTGGTCTTGAATTTTTGTGGGATTTAGATGATATATGCTTTATGGTTTATGGTTTAGTACTTATAATTGAGATATTTGATTGGGGATGATTTGAGCACGTATAGCATGATTTGAAAGAGTATGTGTTTTGGAGATTTTTGAGCTTTAGTTTGGCCAATATTGAGCTGTGAGATTTTGAGCTTATAAGACTATTGTCTTAATTTTTATTCTTGTGTGTTGGTTGTCTATGCACTTGTTTCTCTAGAACTTGCATGTCGTCTTGCTTGAGATTGAGTTGTTGTGCTTGAAAATAAGAGATGATAGTAGGCCATCTTTTCTTTAGCTATTTATCCATACACTATCCTAAATTCATTATATTCCCTTGCGAGCCCTCTTGTGCCTAATTGCCTTTTCTTTGGAAGCCTTTTCTTTGGAAGCCTATTTGGGATGTCATTTGTTGATTCTTGTGGAGAAATAGGAAGAAGGGTAAGGAATTATGGAGTTGGGATGGAAAAAAATGGTGATAATTGGTGAATTTTTGTTGGTGCCAAAAAAAAAATAAAAATAAAAATAAAAAAAATGCTTTGTGAGTGTTGGAAAAAAGAAGAAAAAATGTGAAAAGTGTCAATGAAAAGAAATAAAGAAAAGAGACCAAATGTCCATGAGTTGAAAGAAAAAAAATATGGATAACTTAAGGTGGTGTAGGAGGAAGTTGGAAAAATTCCAACTAGTGTTTGAATGTGAAAAGTAGTTGGGAATAGAAAGTAAAAGTGGTGGATTGTGTTGCAATTTTTTTAGTCACTTTAGCCAAATATTCATAACCTTAACCCAAGCCTATGTTACAACCTTAACGAAAGTCCTATTTGATCTTAATTTTGAGCACATTTGTTTGTCAGTGGAGAGCTTAGATTGCATGCAAGCATATGGTAGATCAAGTGTATAGTTCAATGTTTCGATGAGTGCTTACCCTTATTTTATCACACTTTGAGTGTTTGAGCGAAACACGTATTGGTGAGGATCATTGGCTTCAATTTTGCTTGTTGAAATCTATTGCATGTGTTCATGATTTGAGTGTTGTACTTGTTCGTGTCTTTTCCCGATTAGATTTTCGAGGTTGTAGATGCTAGAATATAAATTGTGGAGTTATGTATTGTTTGAATTCCGTGTTTAGTTTTGTTTTTTTTGCTTGAGGACAAACAAACTTCTAAGTTTGGGGGAGTTGATAAACTGAGATTTTACACTAAGTTTGGTACACTCTTGTGTCAAGTTTGAATTGTTTTAGGTGTGTTTCATCTCAGTTTATTTGCGTTTTCATGCATTTGGGAGTTTGGTATTACTTGTGGGAATTTTGCAGGAATTGTACTTGAAAAGATGATGTTTGAACGAAGTATGGAAGTCTCGGGAAATACACGCAAAATAGCCGAGAACCGCGGCTGACATGGCAGCTTGCGAGTGAGGGTCCCGGCCTTCAACTGTGAAGTCGCGACAGAGGCTGGGGTTCACAGAGGAAAATTCACGACCAGTTTGCGAATCGCGAGCGAGACCGCAAATCACCAAGAGTCGTCAACTGTTTGATCGCGACAGAGGAAGGCGTCATCTTTGCAATATTCGCGACCCGGTCGTGAATATCTGAAGAGCTCGTGAATTTCCTGCCACCTGGAAGCCACGTGGAGTCGCGACCGACATGCTCGGGAGCGAGCTCGCAAATTTTAATGGCGGTACAACTTGTGGTTTCCTACTTTGGATCAAATTCTTACTTGGTATTTTAAGGGTTTCAAGGCACGAAAATAAAGAACAATTCCACCTACCCAAAAGTTGCCACCAGAGGTTTGCTGCAGAGAAAAAAAGAAGCGAAGAACAAGACCAAAGGATTCAAGATCTTTCAAGATTAGAGACAAATTAATTTTTCCGAGTTTTATTTTCTCTGTTTTAAAGATTGTTCATGTTTTCTTTGTGGATGATTTTTGTTATTTATTTTGCCATGGATAGCTAAAACCCTAGCATTCTAGGGTTGTTTATGATTCAAATTATGAAGTTCATTTAATCTATTGATTTCTCATGCCTATGATTTTATTATGTTTTGTTTATTCTCATATTTATCTGTATTATTTACCTGATCAATAAATGGTACAATTTGATGTGTTAATTCATAAATCGAGAAAGGAGTTTTGACACGTGATCTGGAATACGTAACTCGTTAATCAATAACATTCAAGAGAGTTGAGATTAATTGAGAGAGCAATAGACCCTAGGAGCCTTTAGGAGTTTCATGCTAGGTATTAAACGGAGACGTTAATACGAGTTTTGTAATCTACAACCTAGGCACTTCGAGAGAAGGTTTAGGATGCATCAGTGGTTGCTCTAGCATAATTTAAGTTCCAATATAGGCATAAGAATGAAGGGATTAAATGAATGGATTAGTTGATGATTAAGCAGTCCTAGAATACGTCTTTTATTCACTGTTTGATTTATCTGTGTTAATTTATGCTGTGGTAATTTAGTTTATTTATTATTGTCAGTTTTTATTTAGTTCAATCCAATCATGTTTTGTAGTCTAGATAACTGTGAGAGGTTAAATTGAATAACTAGCAGTTTAATTATTAAATCCCTGTGGATACGACCTTGTTCACCGCTATCCTATAAGCCTCGCTGTACACTTGCAGTTTAGGTGAAAATAAATACCGAACATGGAGCAACGACCAATCTCAGCTGACAAGCCCAGAACTGCCAACTGGAGCAACGACCAATCTCAGCTGACAAACCCAGAACTGCCAACTGGAATGATAGCCAGACTCAGTTGATAAGCACAGAACTGCCAACTGGGATGATACTGCAACTAAGCTGAGAAATTCCAAACTGCCAGAAGAACTGAAGCCAGAAGACTCCTGGAGTGTATTGCTCAAATCAGCATATCTTGGAATAAATGCTCCCATAAAGATCCTGGAATTTAATGAAGATTGATTGGCAGAGTAACGGCTACTTCAACCAAATTGCTATTGGGCTTGAATGACTTGGGCTCCAATTAATAAAATGGGCTAGAGAATAAATGGTAATCCATTAATCACTCCAAAAAAAAAATGCTCATGACATGAATTTACTATATTCTAAAATGAATTCGTGCTTATAAATTACTTAGGTGCGACTTATTAGACTTAATCAATTAATATCACACATAATAAAATGAATAAAATATTTTTAGGAAAAGAATGTAGCAAAAAAAAAAAAAAATCGGGCCGCTACAAGACATTAATAAGATATATATATATATATATACACGCACACACATTTTGTTTTATCTATTATGTAAATCCTTTTTTGTGTGAATGGAACTTTAAGTTTAGAAACAATTAATATATATAGTATATATCTACTACTATAATAAAAGTGTGATGTTTTATAAATTTTGGTTTACCTATTATATCCCTATTACAAATTTAATTCAAGGGTAATTATGTAATATACTATATAATATGTATTTATAATGTAAAATCTAATATAATATATTAGTTTCCATATGAATCTACTACTATATATAAAAAGAGCCTTATTTTACAAAATTTAATTTACCTGATATATCCCTATAATATATTTAAATTAAGGACAATAGGGTAATATACAATAAATCTACATGAACATTTTATTATCATATAGTAGTATCTATAAAATATCTAGCGTGATTTTTATGCAAATTGCTATTCATATCATATGCACATATATGGTAATAATTAAGAAATATTATTATTGATTTTCATAATATTATATTTAAATGATAATGTTATTCAGCCACATTATGGCTAGCCATATTTTTTTAATTATGGTATTCTTACAATATATGGTAAGTATTTAATTAAATCTTTAATTAGTGATTAATAACATTTTACATGTAGACCCTTGATGTTCATTTTAGAAAGATTTGACTTATATTTTTTTTTAAATTCAAATTATACATATAATCTCTCTCTCTCTCTCTCTCTCTCTCTCTCTCTCTCCTTCCTTCTCTCTCTCTCTCTCTATATATATATATATATATATATATATGGATAAATTGTTATATAAATTAATCTTTGGTGAATTGATTTTTTTTAGAGATTTGTGAATTGCATTTCAATTAACTCTATTTAATTTCTTTTTATTATTCTCAAAAGTTTAGGGATGAAATTAATAAAACATATGGTACATCATTATCAAAAATTACATAAAATTTATAAAAATGTATAAATGGATTATGAAATGATTTTGTCACATGAATATTACAAATCAAATAATGAACTTGTGGAAATGGAGAGGAATCATCCTCAAAATTATTTAATATTTTGGTAAATTGAAATTAGACAATTTACCAAATTTCTTAGATAAACTCTAGAAAATTATAAATGTTTATGATTTGATAAAAAAAATTCAATAAAATCTCTAAAACAAATATTATTCAAGAAAATTATAAATAATTATGAAATGATTTTGCTTCATGAACATTACAAATCAAATTATGGAATCATCCTCAAAATTATTAAATATTTTGATAAATTCAATTAGACAAACTACTTAATTACACAATTACAAAATTGAATAAATTATCATAAATTATGTTGGAGGGAGTCAATTTTGAATATGATTATTGGATCAAATTTAAAAATAAATAAATAACTTATTGAATACGAAAATGTTGAAGTAGAGAATATTATTTTAGCACGAATGGAATCCTTAAATTAATTTTGTGTATAATTTACTTAAAAAATTTAGCAACAACTTATAATAATGTGTATTAATATTATTTTAGAATACTTGATGATATATATATTTTATTATTGTAATCTATTTGTGTATTTTAGAACTTATTTTATATTTTTGTTAAATTAGGCTAGTGATTTGTAAACCATTGAAGAGAACAATAATAAATACTCATATGAAAGACATAATGTGATCCAATATAATTTATTATATTTGATGATAGATAAATAAACCGAAATATAAAATTTCAGCATAATTTTACATAAAAATTGAAGAGAAAAATTCAAAGTTGGTACAAAAATGAGGGGAATTAAAGATCCCAACATATAATTAAAACAAACATTAATTATTTATTTGTCTAATTCAATTCAAAGATTATCTAAGGAAAAAACTTCAATTCACGGAAGATTGATTTAATTAATAATCCATCCATTTATTTGATTTTTAATATTGATGTGGCAAAATTATTTCATAATCCATTTATATATTTTCAGAAATTTTAAGTAATTTTTGATAAATATATACCATATGTTTTATTAATTTCATCTCTAAGTTTTTTAGAATAATAAAAAATAAATAAAATAGAGTTAATTGAATTGCATGGATCTTTCAAAAAAATAATTCACCAAAGATCGATTTATATAACAATTCATCCATATTTAGATATATATATATATATATATATTATATGTATAATTTGGATTTAAAAAATATATAAGTCAAATCTTCCTAAAATGAACATTAAGGGTATAAATGTAAAATGATATTAATTACTAATCAAGGAGTTAATTAAACACTTACCATATATTTCAAGAATACCATAATTAAAAAATTATGGCTAGCCATAATGTGGCCAAATAGCATTACCCATATTTAAAATACATATATAATTTCAATTGGTGCATCAATTTGATATGTGCGTATGTGTATATGTTTCTAATTGCAACTAACATATTATTATTTTTTAATTAACATGCTAGGCAATTCATTAATATCTTTATATACCAATAAGATATAAATTATAAATTAATATATATAAAATGCATATCACATGCAGTTGTGTCAATTATTTTTATTCTTCTTCTTTTATATGATGAGTACATGTTCTAATTAATTAATTTTTTAGCAACAATATAGTTTAGGGATGTCGAATTTTCCACAATTCAAAAGTGATATTATTGAAACATGTTAAAAATCATGTTGAATTTCAAAACTGATAAAGTATAATAATTTAATTATCTGGGAATTGACCTATAAGTATAATTAATTCAATATACTTAAAATTTATTTATTTTACTTATAAATTACTAATTCACATCATGTGTTGTCAATAATTCAAATATTAGTGAAGTAAAATAGATTAAAAAATAGCAAAAATGTGACATAATGTATATAAATTGAAACAATTTCATTGAAAAAGAGCGATGTGGACTTCTAAGAGCACCAAAAAATTATCACCGCCTACATATTTGTATTAAAGATGGTATATATAATGAAATATTATTTTGGCCACTTATCTACTTTTATGAAAGATAAGTTAATTAAAGTTTTCAAAGTAATTAAGTTGTAAAAATTATGTCATGCCCTTTGGACCATAAAAATGTTATTTCTGAAAAAATTACATATTTTATCAAAATAAACTTCACAATTACTCATAAATCTAAATAATTTTTTTAATATTAATGTAAAATTATAGAGGATAATTTCAAATATATAGATTGGAGAAAAAAAGATATTATTCATAAGTGAATATATTAATTTGAATTTTATTACAAGTAATATAATTAAGATATATGTGTGTGAAATAACACTATGCCATTCTACCATGAGGCAAACTACTCGATCACCTCAGACCTCATTATTTTCATTAAAATAGTTAGCTAAATAATATAGGTATTATCCATATTCGATTAACAATTTTTTGAAGTCAAGTATTTTAAATATATATAGGACAACCTATGTCTTCTGAATAAATTAAAGTTTATCACGTCTCAATCTCTAACAAATTATTTATTAACCCTAATTTATCTAACACTTGAAAAATACTTATATATTAATATATTTGACTTATTTTCAAAATTAAATTATTGGTTAATAGAACCTAGGACATAAATTTAAATACAAAATTATATATTGAGATATTATATTATATAAATAAATATTTCATTCCTTAATGCATATATTACCTATCGGATATTATTGGATATGCTAATTATAATGATTTTTTTTGTTGAAGTACTCAACCAAATATTTATTTATTACATTACAAATATTCGACTTCTCATTAGCTATCTACAAGTATACGAAGTAACTATATTATAATGTTGAGCAAGATCGTATTCCACAGACACTAAAAACCTAATCATAATGTGAGTACTACAACGATAATTTTCTAAGTACAAACTAGGTAGCGCATTCAAGATTTTGTTGTATATCTACTAACAATAAATAAATAAATAAAGGCAAATAAAGATAATTGAGAGAATTAGGAACTGATATAATAGAGGAAGAAATAATCTAAATCATTGGTGTCATAGATTCATCCAAATAATTTCAATTCAATTAAATGATTTATGCACGATTCAATTTTATTAGGATAATCACTATATTAGTTAAAAGGGGAAAATATAACAATAAATATAATACATTTATAACGTGAATATGAGACTAAAAATAAATATATTTTTAAGCTTTATTATTTTCAATAATTAATATTAGATATAACACATAAAGTGTTTATATACTAAAGATATATTTTTTTATATATATAACTATAAACATATAGAGGTTGATATTTCAACTACATGAACTAATGAAAATTTATGCTTACAAGTAACTTTAAGATAGTATGTATATATACATAGTATGTAAATCAATAATATATATTCTTTTAGTATCTCTTACATTATAATGACAATAGTGACAACCAATATATACTAATCAATGAATTAATAATGACTCATTAATATATTTAAGTATTAGTATACTTATTGTGTAGCGCCTCGATCCCGAAATATCGTGGAAATGGACGCCACGGGGGTTGGAATTAGCAAGCGGGAAAGAAAGGGGTAATTTAATTAACGACGGGGTGATAATCTAAAAAGGATTAATGTTTGGAATAAAATTTAACAACCGAGTATGCCAAAGATAGGTTATGCCTTCCGGAAAATTAGACAGCATAACCTCTGTAACTAAAGTGAATCCCCGTTTATAACGGCTTATAAGAGAAGAATGGAAGTTGTAACAATTCAATAAGCCCTTTCATAGGTCAAACGAAAACAAATAAACAGATACCAACAATCAATAGACTCATTCATAGGCCGACAAAAGAAACAGACACCAATATGCTGAACAAATGAAGCCCTTCCATAGGCCAAAATAAATGATCAAATAGACATAACGAAAGATGGGCTTCCTCCCATTAGTATAATTATATAGTTAAGCATATGAGACATGTTTACTTAGGGAGTCAACAAATGTTCAGAATCAGACAAGTAGAATCATATCAATAAAATACAAAGATCAGGGTTCTTACCATTTAGCAAAAGAATATCATAAGTGCGAAAGCTCAATTCTTAACATAATACTAACAAAAAGAGACAACGGAAAAATATGTAAATCATAATAGCCCATATCTCAGTCTCATCACCTTCACGCTCCAGCCTACTGACCTGAAAATGTTTGAAAAGATTTGGGCTAAGTACTAATGCACTCAGTGGGCAAGTTCTCACAATTTAAGTTATGCAAATCATTTTGTAAAAGTAATATATCTGTGTCCATGCAGGTAGTGAAGCTTAGGAGGTTTAAAAGTTGGAAGCAACCTAAGTTCACCAAAACATTTTATCGTAAAGCGCTTAGAGTATAACCCGTCACTGCCCGCAACCCAAACTACATCACTAGCGCAATAACGTTGAGTATGGCCATAGTATACCCAAAGAGTATGACCAATAACTGTTTCATTTTAGTCTCATCGACAAGGAGTAGGGCAGGACAAATAATGCATGCATACTGTAGCTACTCACATTAACACAGCGCTGGTTTATGAGACTCAGACAACATACAATAGCATATAAATATTTAACACAGATAGTCACATATGCAATTTTAGCAAAGCAGAACTTAATAACTCAAAAGATACGATTTGCAAAGATAGTATAGTATAACCCACCTTTCTCGGGATAGTATAGAAAAAGGCACATCCGTCATTATCCAATTTCTTTTTCAAAAGATTATCTTATTCGTAATTATCCTATTCTTTTTCCATCATTATCCTCTTTCTTTTATTCGTTATTATCCTATTTATTTTTCCTCTATAAATAGGAGCTTAAGGTTTCATTTTTCATTCATTTTCAAAATCAAAACGCCGAGCAGCTTCCAGAGAATGTACGACTCTAGTTTCCTATTTCAATTCTGAAATAGTCATTTTGAAGATGTCAACGCGTAGATCATGAATACATCATTGAAATGATGATACGAAGGATTATCACGATGGAAAATCATCATGACCACCGCCAATTCCTCGGAGAAGGTACTTTCTCCGATTCTGGTCATTCGGACCGATGAATTTAGAAATTTCAAGTTCTAAATATGCTTATATTTCGATTATCTTTAATTCTACCGATTCCGATTTTTGATGTTGTGAGTTTTCGGTATTTTTCCCCATTTTCATTTTATGTAAATCTCAGATCTACTCCTCCTGGATAGTCGTATTAGAAATCTTCTTTTTATAAATAGTCTTTGATCATTTGGATCTTGTAGTTAACCGGAATAGATTTTTTATTTCTCGTCGTTTGAAATTCAGATCCGAATATTATATTATAAATCTGCCGAGTTTGAATTTATGTTCTAGCCGTCCGATCTTTGATCTGATTACACCATTGTAATACCCCGAAATATTATAGAAGATTTTATTCAACTTATGTTACCCTCTGGTAAGTTAGAAAATAAGCTGGGTCCTTAAAGGACTCAAATAAAAGAAAATCGCAGCCAGGAAAATCTGTTAAATCTAATTTGGTCAAAAATTGCCTTAAAAATAAGTTATGATATTTTCTCGGATTGATAGAAAATGTTTCAAGAATCATGCCAACCTTTGAAATTTCAAATTTCGAGTTCAAATGAACTCTTGGCACAACTTTAAGTTGGAAAATAATAAATTGAAGGTGTCAACGCGTAGATCACGAATACATGATTGAAATGATGACACGAAGGATGATCATGATGGAAAATCATTGTGACCGCCGCCAATTCCTCGGAGAAGGTACTTTCTCCGATTCTGGTCATTCGGACCGATGAATATAGAAATTTCAAGTTCTAAATATGCTAATATTTCGATTATCTTTAATTCTACCGATTCTGATTTTTGATGTTGTGAGTTTTCGGTATTTTTCCCCATTTTCATTTTAAGTAAATCTCAGATCTACTCTTCCTGGATAGTCGTATTAGAAATCTTCTTTTTATAAATAGTCTTTGATCATTTGGATCTTGTAATTAACCGGAATAGATTTTTGATTTCTCGTCGTTTGAAATCCGGATCCGAATATTATATTATAAATCTGCCCAGTTCGAATTTATGTTCTAGCCGTCCGATCTTTGATCTGATTACACCATTAAATTCCTTATTTTCTGCACTATCACAAATTGTACTTTTGAGTGACAATTCAACGAGTATCGAGCTCGATCGTTATCGATACATTTTCAGCTAAAATCTGTGAATATTGTCACCGAAACTCCCGTTTCACCCATTTTGGATCCTCAAATAAAAAATATTTCTTCTCGAAAGTTACTCCAAATATTATTTCCTATAAGCCTGCCAAGTTTCGCGATCTAGTTGCGAGTTTGAATAATTTCGATTATTTAAAGTAGACAGTGATTTTTATACCGGGAGCATGTATTATCGAAAAATTCTAAAATTCTCATTCGTTAGTCTTGGCATATATAGTATCATCCCTGAATATTTTCGTAATTTTCGAGCGGTTAAAAAGTGTTGTGGCGTAGATCTGATAAAATTTAGATAAATGACAAGTTTTGGAAAGAGACCTCTGTCAAATCAGTTGATCCCAATAAAGCAAGAATAACATTTTGGAATTTATTTTCTTCTTCATCGAAATTATTCAAGGTCTCTAGAATCTCGCAATATATTTTAGAATATAATAGAATTAATTATAGCTCCGCTTATAGTAGATTAATTTTCGGAAATATAGCATTTATCCTAAGTTAAAGTTTACCTTCTGTAATACCAGCTGAGCTAGAGAAAGAGTATCATGGTTAATTCTTCAGGAGTTAGCTTTTCAGAATCCCGAGAAAGGTGAGTTATACTATACTATCTTTGCAAATTGTATCTTCTGAGTTATTAAGCTCTGGTTTGCTAAAATTGCATATGTGACTATCTGTGTTAAATATTTACATGCTACTGTATGTTGTCGGAGTCTCATAAACCAGCGCTGTGTTAATGTGAGTAGCTACAGTATGCATACATTATTTTGTTGGGGTTTTTTCGAATTAAACCACCGCATGATCTATTTGGTTGTTCATTAATCCATGTTCATGCAAATCATAATTTTATGTAACATGCATGTTTATCACAGTCTAATCAAATAACATGTAAAACAGATTCGATTCTAATAAAGCGGAAGACATAGAAAACGAATCTACTTACAAATTGACAGACGGTCTGTGGACAAGATTATAGATCTAATCTTGCTGTTGAATGAACAATGATAATGGCACCATTTATGTCACACACGACCACTGCACAATTCTACTCCAAGATCTTCTGTTGTATTCCCGGACTGTATCTAGATTCAGAATGGGCTAAAATCTACTAGATAGAATTGTGAAATCTGTGGATAACTTTGAGAGACAAAGAGGGGCTGATTTCTTATGATTAATATTATTAAAATTTCGTGCCCCCCTCCTCTTATATATAGGGAGGGGCGAAATTTCATGTTCCAGCCCTACTGGGTTGGGCCTCTATCTCATGTTCTATATCCAGTCCACTTTCAGTCATATTGGGTTACAACAGGGATCTAGAAGAATATTAAATTGGCCCACTAATTTATTTAATATCTAATATCCAATAAACTTAGGATATAATTAAATAAATTAAGTTTTACTTTTATTCCACTAAAGAAGTAAAACTGACTTACCAATTTAATACATATTTGCGAATATGCTTTCTCCTTTAGTCCAGCCATTCCCCGTATTTAAGATATAATGTTCATTAATTAATTATGTCAGCCTCTGACAGCTATAATTAATTAACATCTAAATCCTTGAGTAGTACCACACAAGCTTTACCATGTAAGGAATAAATTCCACCTGCAGGGTTTCAACATGAACTTGCGTTTCCTCAAGAGAACATCATCAACCTGGCGCACCAGGACACGGTGCTCATGCACACTGCTCGAGACAACATGTATACATTGTTATTACCCAAGATATCGAACTCGATCTACGAAAAGATCTTACTCATTGATAAATCAAAGTAATAAACAACACACACATATGCTCGTCAATATCACATGAGTTCAGAACCCGAACTCTGTGGATATTTATTCTCTCAGTAACTGGGTCAGAGACAGAGAATAGTATCCTATCGTGATCCTCCTCAATACACAATGAGTGTACTAGAATAATCAGTTAGTCAAGATAAACTAACTTATCAGATTATTCTACGGTGTACCGATGGTGTGTTCAGGACCATCTAAGCCCTGAGCTCTTTAATACAATACAAGGTTCTAATAATATGATCTTACCGTGTGACTCCCCACACCATATCATCTACAATGTAAGTATATGGAACATTGCATAGAACAATTATAGAACATAATCTAAATGCAAACAGTGACTGCAATAACTTTCATTTCATATCATCATATCATCATAAAAATATACAAAGACAAGTCTTTTAGTATACAAAACCAACAATCTCCCACTTATACTTGAAGCATGTCTTTCAAGCATAAAAACTAACAGGCTAACTCTCCAATCAAAACTATCGACTCAAACTGCGCCCCTAGGTCTACATCTCACTCCCATTTTCTCCACGTGACCATCAAAGGACTTAGCCGGCAGGCTCTTCGTGAATGGATCAGCCAGGTTGTCCTCCGATGCAATCTTGACCACCGCCACGTCTCCTTTCTTAACGATTTCTCGTATAAGATGGTACTTTCTCTCTATGTGCTTACTTGCATTGTGAGCTCTGGGTTCCTTCGAGTTTGCCACTGTACCAGAATTATCACAGTATATCATGATAGTCTTAGGCAAACTAGGAACCACGCCCAAGCCCAATAGGAACCCGCGGAGCCAGACAACCTCTTTTGCAGCCTCAGAGGCAGCTACATATTCAGGTTCCATGGTGGAATCCGCAATGCATTTCTGCTTAATGCTCCTCCATGCAATGGCTCCACCTCCTAATGTAAACACATAGCCCGAGGTAGACTTACTCTGATCTTTGTCAGTTTGAAAATCTGAGTCCGTATAACCTAAAGGTACTAGATTATCAGAGCGGAAAACCAACATATAGTCTCAAGTCCTTTTAAGGTACTTGAGAATGTTTTTGACCGCAGTCCAGTGACCTTGTCCAGGGTTAGACTGATATCTACTTACCATGCCAACGGCATAGCATATATCAGGCCTAGTGCATAGCATAGCATACATCAAACTTCCCATAGCCGAAGCATATGGTACTTTCTTCATTTCCTCTATCTCAGACTGTGTTTGGGGACACATTTCCTTTGATAGATGAATTCCATACCTGTAAGGTATAAAACCTTTCTTGGAATCTTGCATGCTAAACCTAGCTAGCACTGTATCGATATAAGTCGCCTGGGATAGACATAACATCCTTTTCTGGCGATCTCGAATGATCTTGATGCCAAGGACATGTTCGGCTTCACCCAGATCCTTCATATCGAACTGCTTGGACAACCACACCCTAATGTTAGATAACTCCTTCTTACTGTTTCCAATAAGCAAGATGTCATCAACATAAAGTACGAGGAATGACACAACGTTTCTATCACATTTCTTGTACACACAGCTCTCATCTGGACTTTGCACGAATCCATATGACTGGATAACCTCATCAAATCGGATATTCCAAGATCTCGATGCCTGCTTAAGTCCATAAATGGATCTCTTAAGCTTGCACACCAAGTGCTCTTGGCCTTTAGCAATAAATCCCTCTGGTTGTCTCATGTGAATGTTTTCTTCAAGACTTCCATTTAGGAAAGCTGTCTTGACATCCATCTGCCAGATCTCATAATCTAAATGAGCAGCAATTGACAAGAGAATCCAGATTGACTTAAGCATGGCTACCGGTGAAAAGGTTTCCTCATAATCGATCCCTTCTTTCTAAGTGTACACTTTCGCCACCAATCTAGCTTTGAAGGTTTCAACCTTCCCATCAGCTCCTCTCTTGCGCTTGTAGATCCACTTATACCCAATGGGTTTAATCCCATCTTGTGGTTCTACGAACTCCCAGACTTGATTGTGATCCATAGATCCAATCTCAGATTCCATTGCAGTTTTCCAAGAATCTGTATCTTTATCTCGAATTGCCTCGTCATAGGTCATGGGATCCAATTCATTTAGTCCCTCTGGGAAATCTGAAGCCTCTCCCAGACCAATGAATCTATCAGGTTGGTGTACAACCCTCCCACTGCGACGAGGCAGTTCCTGTACTTCCGTGACACGTTGTGCAGTGTTTGGTGGTTCCTCTTCTTGTACAACTGGTGTAGGATTCGATCCTCTCCTTAACTCCTCAAGGATGATTTGACTCCTTGGTTTGTGGTTTATCACATAGTCTTCCTCTAAGAATCGAGCATTGGTGCTAACAATGATCTTCTGATCCTTAGGACTATAAAATAAACCACCTTTCGTTCCTCTAGGATATCCAACGAATAGCTTTACATCAGTACGAGGAGCCAGCTTATCAGCTTCCTTATCCTACACATGTGCAGGGCTACCCCAAATATGAATATGGTTCAAACTGGGCTTTCGTCCAGTCCATAATTCTGTGGGCGTAGAAGGAACTGATTTTGACGGAACCAAGTTAAGAATATAGGCTGTATTTTCCAGGGCATATCCCCAGAACGAAATGGGAAACTCAGAATAACTCATCATCGATCTAACCATCTCTAACAGTGTACGATTCTTTCTTTCCGCCATACCATTCTGTTGTGGTGTTCTCGGTGCAGTCAACTGGGAGGTAATCCCATTCTCTGCCATGTAATCCCTAAATTCACTCGATAGGTACTCGCCACCACAATCAGAACGTAGTGACTTGATACTTCTGCCTATTCGTTTCTCCGCTTCTGCCTTAAACACTTTGAATTTCTCAAAGCATTCAGACTTGCGACGTAACAGATAGACATAACCGTATCTAGAGTAATCATCAATGAGAGTGATGAAATACTCGAACCCTCCTCGAGCTTGAACTGACATAGGGCCGCACAGGTCAGAGTGAATCAAATCTAATATCCCTCCGCATCTATTTCCTTTTGACTGGAAAGGACGCTTGGTCATTTTACCTTCCAAACAGGATTCACATAAAGGAAATGATTCCAGTACCAAAGAAGACAATGGTCCATCATTTACAAGCCTTTGTATCCTCTTAAGGTTAATATGACCTAGCCTTAGATGCGAAAGATAGGTTTGATTCAATTCTGAAGGTTCTTTTCTCTTGTTAAGGTTTATGATCGATGTATTCAATAGTTGTCTTTGCGTAGTGTTTTCAGTTGGTTTAAGAAAGTATAAGTGTCCATCCAATGTGCCAGAACAGATAAAATGTTTACCACTAAAGATAACTACTTTGTTATCAAAAGAAACAGAATATCCATCCATAATCAATTTAGAAACTGAAATTATGTTTCGCCTAAAACCAGGCACATAAAGACAATCTTTCAAAACCAAAGTTCTATCACTACTGAAAGGTAAAACAACGTCTCCCACTGCAATAGCCGCCATTCTTGTAGTATTGCCTATGTAGACGGTGATCTCATTCTCACTCAGCTGTCTTTTTACCAGGAACCCTTGTAAAGACATGCAAACATGATCAGTAGCTCCAGTATCTACTACCCATGATTGGGTAGAACAAGTTGCTAAACATGTTTCTACAACCAGAGTGTGAGATGTACCTCTCTTCTTCTTCTTGTTAGGACACGCCGCCTTCCAGTGACCTAGTTGGCCGCACTTGAAGCACTTAGTCTTCGACTTGAATTCCTCGGGAGGAATCTTCGCCTTTGGCTTCTTTTCCTTAGGCACCTCATCTACAGCCTTCTTAGGTGCGTTTCTCTTCTTCCTTTTTCCACCAGAAGAAGACGCTCCTTTTTCAGCTATGTGGGCCTCAGGACTGCTCTTTTGGAGCAATTCAGCCGCCTGAAGGTCTATGAGCAGTTCAGTCAGGCTGATATCCCTTTTAATCATGTTAAAATTCAGCCTCAACTGCTCAAACTTCAAGGACAAGCTATGAAGAACAATGTCGATTTGAGAATCGCCATCTAACTCTCCACCCAAGGTCTCGATCTCAGATAAATACCCCATCATCGTGAGAACGTGATCCCTAACAGGTGTGGAGTCAGACATTCTCGCATCCATTAGTTTCTTCATTGCTAAATGGTGTGCCGAGCGGTTCTGATGACCGAATAGCTGCCTAAGGTTGTACATGATATCATAAGCGGTTTTCATAGGCTCATGCTGATGTTGCAACACACTTGACATAGATGCCAAGATGTAACAGCGCGCTATCTCATTAGACCTAACCCACTTATCATATGCAACCTTTTGGGCTTCATCAGAACCCTCATCTGGCATCTGAGGACAAACCTCTTCAAGTACAAACTTGTATCCCTCAGCAACAAGTACCAAGTTAAGGTTACGAATCCAGTCATTATAGTTTTCACTGACAAGTTTGTTTTCTTTGAGGATTGAGGACAGATTGGAGAGTGCCATTGATGATATGAAATAACTGAAATTAAAACATGCAGTACAGTCACAAAACACGTTTAGGATAAACAGTATATAATCGAAAACCTCACAAAAATTATATACTTTTCCATCGACACTTTAAAAACGATTTCTATAAGCCACGATCGTGTGGACGTTTATAAATCTCATTTTTAAATAGGCTAAACCTTTAATTTGCCTCCAGTTGAATTTCCTTACAATAAGCAAATTAATAGCCGGATAAAAACACGGTCATGTAATCGTCTAACTGATAAGCCACGATCGTGTGGACGTTTATCAATAAATTACATCTAAGTGTGCATACCATTATCTTCGCACCAAGATCACTATTCGAATTTAACCGCTCCAGATGGAGGAGTCAGTTAGTTCTAATAGTGTTCTACAGCTATCCATTTAGGAGATTTAATTTCTAGAGAAATCTGTGATATGACACATCCGATATGGAGGAAGACCGATGTCAACGCGCATGCCCATCACTTCTCAATTAAACCAGATATTAATGGAGACCGTATGAGATTTCTACATACTTTGGTATGAATCTCTCCCACTTA
Source organism: Perilla frutescens (assembly GCA_026008535.1). Taxonomy (NCBI): domain Eukaryota; kingdom Viridiplantae; phylum Streptophyta; class Magnoliopsida; order Lamiales; family Lamiaceae; genus Perilla; species Perilla frutescens. The sequence goes on from BRKX01000019.1 coordinate 27,210,973, forward strand.
GTTATTTATGTTTGAGGTTTCATTTTATCCCATTATTGAACATGCAAACATAGCATAAAACGATAAACATCCATTGCATGCTTCAGCATAATAAGCAATAATAATAATCCAACTATCATGGCTTATATCTCATGTTGACTGATGAGATAAAACTGGAAAGTTAGCTCCGGAACAGGCTTGTGGCCGCCGTCCCTTCACCGCGCCTCGCCGAAAACCCTAGCTCCATTTAGGGTTTCGGGACGTGAACCGGTGAACCTTAGTGCTGAACTACTTTCCTTCTTTAAGTTGATCTCCGATCTTTATTCAATACAGATTATCTATTCCAAAAGGAAAAATCTAATATTGCTAGAATAAAAATTACAACTCAAAACTCGGCCTAACAGTTTTATATCTATTACATTAAAACATCGTAAAATAAAACTTAGACCTAATCCATCGATTTTCTCATGGATAAAAATCACGTAGCCAAACCGGCATACGGCCAACATTCATTCAACATAAACATACATCACATAAAATAAAGGAGCCATGATAGTTGGTAAACCTGCAAACAAACACAGTCTACAAATCCAACAATCATTTATTAAATGATCCACATAAAATAACATATGATATCTATGCATGAATATTAAATAATAATCGAATTTAACAATTAATTAAATTAATTAATTCGATATTATCCACAAGATAAAAATTGGAAATTAAAATAATTATCCACCAATTTAAATCATGATATTTTCGAAAATATATCTTAAAATAAATATGGAAATTATTTATAATTATCCACCAAATTTATTTAATATTTTCAAACCACCCTAATTAAATAATAATTGGATATATTGATATATATCAAAAATCTAATCCAAATATTATTCATAAGAATCTAAATCTTTAAGGATAAGGTTTGAAGATTTGATCCTTTTCAAAATCTTCCAAATCCTATCCAAAATCAAATTCTTATCATAATTGGATTTTGATAATTATTTGTATATATCCAAAAACCACCTTATCCAATATTCAATCCCATAGATTTCGAAATTATCCAAATAATAAATTGGAGATTTGATCCATTTCAAATTCTTCCAAATTTAAAATTCTATTTTCAAATCTATCTAGATTAATATTAGGTAAATCAAGATATACATCAAATAACATCAAATCTAAATCCAATATACATATATTTCGATCCATCCTAATAAATAAATCTGAAAATTTGATTTTCATCAAAATCTTCTCCAAATTAATTTATTAAAAATCGAAAAATACACTATATTTCACATTTGGAAATTTTGACATTAATCAAAAAACTATTCCAAATAATATAGCTATAGGTTTCGAAATTTTCAAGAATTAAAATCTGAAAATTTTGATCCACTTCAAAAATTATCAAATTTAAAATTCTAATTTCAAACCTATCTAGATTAGAATTTTGTAACTTTTGATATACATAAAAAATCACCAAATCCAATTCTAATCACCAAAAATTTCGAACCCTATCCAAATTAAATCTGAAAATTTTGATGTTGATCAAAAATCCATCCAAATTTAATTATAGTGTTCGAAAATTTTAACACAAAATTATGGAATTTTTAACACATCAAATTCGAAAATTTGATCACCAAATTTTTGAAAATAATAAGACACAAATCTGGAAATTTGAAGACATCAAATATCATCCCAAATCTATATCTCATCATGTTTGAAAATTCCAACAATTCAAAACTAGAATTTTCGAATTCAATCCAAAATTCTTCCAAGTCTTGAATATCATAAAAATCGACATATATGCATATTTAAATCTGAAAATTTAAGAACTATAAATTTAACATCAAATTTAAATATATATATCGAATTCATGCTCGGATTAATCCTAGAACAGTGCCAAAACCTGGCTCTGATACCACTGTTGGGGTTTTTTCGAATTAAACCACCGCAGAATCTATTTGGTTGTTCATTAATCCATGTTCATGCAAATCATAATTTTATGTAACATGCATGTTTATCACAGTCTAATCAAATAGCATGTAAAACAGATTCGATTCTAATAAAGCGGAAGACATAGAAAACGAATCTACTTACAAATCAACAGACGGTCTGTGGACAAGATTATAGATCTAATCTTGCCGTTGAATGAACAATGATAATGGTACCACTTATGTCACACACGACCACTGCACAATTCTACTCCAAGATCTTCTGTTGTATTCCCGGATTGTATCTAGATTCAGAGTGGGCTGAAATCTACTAGATAGAATTGTGAAATATGTGGATAACTTTGAGAGACAAAGAGGGGCTGATTTCTTATGATTAATATTATTAAAATTTCGTGCCCCCTCCTCTTATATATAGGGAGGGGCGAAATTTCATGTTCCAGCCCTACTGGGCTGGGCCTCTATCTCAAGTTCTATATCCAGTCCACTTTGAGTCATATTGGGTTACAACAGGGATCTAGAAGAATATTAAATTGGCCCACTAATTTATTTAATATCTAATATCCAATAAACTTAGGATATAATTAAATAAATTAAGTTTTAGTTTTATTCCACTAAAGAAGTAAAACTGACCTACCAATTTAATACATATTTGCGAATATGCTTTCTCCTTTAGTCCAGCCATTCCCTGTGTTTAAGATATAATGTTCATTAATTAATTATGTCAGCCTCTGACAGCTATAATTAATTAACATCTAAATCCTTGAGTAGTACCACACAAGCTTTACCATGTAAGGAATAAATTCCACCTGCAGGGTTTCAACATGAACTTGCGTTTCCTCAAGAGAACATCATCAACCTGGCGCACCAGGACATGATGCTCATGGACACTGCTCGAGACATCATGTATACATTTTTATTACCCAAGATATCGAACTCGATCTACGATAAGATCTTACTCATTGATAAATCAAAGTAATAAACAACACACACATATGCTCGCCAATATCACATGAGTTCAGAACCCGAATCTGTGGATATTTATTCTCTCAGTAACTGGGTCAGAGACAGAGAATAGTATCCTATCGTGATCCTCCTCAATACACAATGAGTGTACTAGAATAATCAGTTAGTCAAGATAAACTAACTTATCAGATTATTCTACGGTGTACCGATGGTGTGTTCAGGACCATCTAAGCCGTGAGCTCTTTAATACAATACAAGGTTCTAATAATATGATCTTACCGTGTGACTCCTGATACCATATCATCTACAATGTAAGTATATGGAACATTGCATAGAACAATTATAGAACATAATCTAAATACAAACAGTGACTGCAATAACTTTCATTTCATATCATCATATCATCAGAAAAGTATACAAAGATAAGTCTTCTAGTATACAAAACCAACATATTTGTCCTGCCCTACTCCTTGTCGGTGATACTAAAATGAAACACTTATTGGTTATACTATTTGGGTATACTATGGTCATACTCAACGTTATGCGCTGGTGATGTAGTTTGGGTTGCGGGCAGTGACGGATTATACTCTAAGCGCTTCACGATAAAATATTTTGGTGAACTTAGGTTGCTTCCAACTTTTAAACCTCCTAAGCTTCACTACCTGCATGAACACAAATAGATTACTTTAAAAAAATGATTTGCATAACTTGAATTGTAAAACTTGCTCACTGAGTGTATTAGTACCCTACCCAAATCTTTTCAAACATTTTCAGGTCAGTAGGCTGGAGCGTGGAGGTGACGAGGCTGAGATATGGGCTATTATGATTTACATATTTTTCCGTTGTCCCTTTTTGTTAGTACTCTGTTAAGAATTGAGCTTTCGCACTTATGGTATTTTTTTGCTAAATGCTAAGAACTCTGATCTTGGTATTTTGTTGATATGATTCTGCTTCTCTGATTCTGAACATTTGTTGACTTCCTAGTTAACATGTATCATATGCTTAGCTACATAATTATTCCAAGGGGAGGAAGCCCGTCTTTCGTTATGTCTATTTGATCATTCATTTTGGCCTATGGAAGGGCTTCATTTGTTCAGTATATTGGTGTCTGTTTCTTTTGTCGACCTATGAATGGGTCTATTAATTGTTGGTATCTGGTTATTTGGTTCTGTTTGGCCTATGAAAGGGCTTATTGAATTGTTACAGCTTCCATTCTTCTCTTATAAACCGTTATAAACGGGGATTCGCTCTAGTTATAGAGGTTATGATGTCTAATTTTCCGGAAGGCATAACCTATCTTTGGCATACTCAGTTGTTAAATTTTATTCCAAACATTAATCCTTTTGGATTAACACCCCGTCATTAATTTAATTACCCCATTTCTTTCCCTCTTCTTAATTCCCACCCCCGTGGCGTCCACTTTCATGATCTTTCGGGATTGGGGCGTTACAAAGTGGTATCAGAGCAGGTTTGCAACTCTACAGACCTGCTGGGTCTTATTTCATCTTTCATTGAAATTCCGTGTGATATTATATAAGCCCTCAGCTTGTCACTCACGCAACAGCTTAAAAGGTACGCATGTTTTTATGCAAATTTTAGTTTTTTAAAGTTTACATTATTTGTTGAAATTTTAAGTCTGTCTAAAAACGAAAGATTAGGATTCGCCGTGTTGACGGGAATTCCTCGAAAGATTGATTATTATGCGGATAGCATACTCTGATTAACTTCGTTGATTGTGTACTCTGTTGCTATGGTGATAGCATACTGGTTTTGAAATATGTCTGTGAGCATACTGGTTTCTATTGAAAAACTATGTTGATTACATATATGTATGAACTTGTTTATATATGCCTTGTGCATACTTGTGATGTTGGGAACGTGCGGAATGCATACTGTAAACCTTGATAGCCGGAATGTGTTTATTGTTCATACTCTTAGATGAGTACAAGAACTTGAAAGTGGGAGAATGTAAGATTAACTTAGCTTATAGTTGTTGAACTTAGGCTGAATTTGTAAACACTAATGAGATTGTTGAGAACATAGTTTGATTGAGCAAACGTTTCATTTTGATGACTGAACATAAACTTACAGCTCAGAATAACTGCCACATGTATATCACGATGAGCGGATTACGAGATTTTATACGTATACTAAGAAAGAGATCGATTCGCTGTTTGAGTTCGTTGGGGAAATAGCCTACTCTATGGGGGTCAACATCCGGTTAGAAGAAGTCTTTCAGATTGAGCTGTGTTAAAGTTGACCAAGAATTTGCGTTGTTACTAGGAAGATGGACACATTAAGGAATAAAATATTTTGAAAACAAAAACATAAGTCAACGATCTATGTGGAGACTGTGAATTTTTGTGTGTAGATATGTTAGACGATGATGGCTACTACAAACAAGGTTCAACATCAGAATTTTCACCTGAGTGAAATATTGAGGTAGACCGATCACCGTCTTTTATACCTTCATGTGGAGATGAGGTTATAAAGCTTTAACTTTGAACTAGAAGCAAAGAAATGAGTAATCGATTTATAGGCCAGTTATCAGATTGTGGATCTATTACATGTTCAAGAAATCCCTACGCAAGCTTTCAACTTAGGAGTCATGTTTGACGATCTTGTTGCGATTACATGGAATAAAGATTCGTTCCTCCAAGAGAAAGCTCTTAACCTCAGCGGATGGCTAATCGAGGCCCTGGCGTGTTTCATTCCCAAGATTTGTAGCTTGTTTTAGATCAATTTTTAGAATGAGGGTAAAGATGGTCGTCATGGTTGCTACCAAATTAATTTAAAGATATGTTTCCCGGTGTTCTACTTAGTGTCCAGGAGAAGTTAAGTCAAATTATTTTGAGTCTAGGAGGTATCATAGATCAAGTCATTCTCTTGTATCCTTCCGATGGGTAGAAAATGATTCCCGAGACATCGCTTTTCCAGCAAGTGCAAAGTCTAGTCGACTCGTGCTTTATCGTAGCAACCTCGTAAAAAAAAACAAGATGGGTGAAGCTCAAGAAAGAAAGAAGGAGAACTCAAAGAAGATCGTTAAGAAGATAGACCTAGTGTTCGATAGATTGAGAGTTTCATTATGATAGGAAGTTTTGATGAGTCTATTTATTCATTCTCGTGTCGATAGAATCGATTTATTCATTCTCTTTTGAAATCGATTTATTCTCTTATTAATTGAATCAATTTCCCTTCAACAGCTTCATATCATTTGAAATTCTCCATTTATACCACTTAGGATTCGTTGATTTTATCCTCTTGGATAATTTGAAATCTTTTGGATGATACTTCTTTGATCATCAAGAATCAGCAATGGCATTTACTTGTTAGGCTATACTGACGCCTTTATAAAAATATGACAGCACGGTTCTCAGCTCTTAAGCGTTGATTTTCTTTTGTTATTCTCATATATCTTTGTAAAATGTGAGAACCCTTCGAGTTATAAATCCTCTAAAAAGGTAATATTTTTGGTATAAATAACCTAGTGTTACCTCTCTTCCAGCTTTTGTTGATCAGATAAAGTTCTCACTCAGAGGTGTTTGATTTATTTTAATCTCACTCATAGAACTTAAGTGTGAGTCTTCAAATAGAAGAGAGAGCTTATAGAAGTATTCATTTAAGTATATTGTCAGGAGAGCGAATGATAGTATTCCATAATGACGAATGGAACCGAAACAGTATCAGTTAGTGTTCTCCAAAGTCGAAAGTACATTTCTAAAGTAATTTCTCAGTTCGTAACATTTAAGATGATCAATGGATGTCAACAAGCAAGTTTCCAGCTTACAGTTAAAGTCTAGACATGCGATTCTTATTATGCATGCAAGCGAAGGTGGTCACAAGCGGGAGCCAGACAGTCGGACTACCACTTTAAAGAAAAGAAAAGAGTATAATGACGAAAATAAGACTAAGTTGCATTGGAAATACGATTTAAGCATGCTTCAAAAAGACGTAAACGTCGAATCTCAAGATTTTAAGGAAGGAGATAAAACACACTTCGAACCTGATAGAATTTGTAATCCAATCGTCCAAGGGTGTGCCCATTCGAATCATGGGGAGATTATTTGAAGTCGATGTATCGTGATAGCTCTCATAAAGGATAGAGAAAGGTGGTGAACGTTTAGGCTTTCTGAAATATAAATCAGCGTGGAAAATAAGAGCGAGTATAGACTCTTCAAAAAAGTATTTAACTAAGAAGAAAGCGGAAATAGGGCTAAAAGTTGAGAATCAACCTAAAGAATAGGAGACCTTTATCGGTTCTAGGCTGCAAGTACAAAAATTGAGGTTTTGAACCCTGAGGATGTACTTTGATACTTCTTCTCAAGATATGGAAATTTCGGCACGAAATTTATTTAAGGGGGGTAGAATGTAATACCCCGAAATATTATAGAAGATTTTGTTCAACTTATGTTACCCTCTGGTAAGTTAGAAAATAAGTTGGGTCCTTAAAGGACTCAAATAAAGGAAAATCGCAGTCAGGGAAATCTGTTAAATCTAATTTGGTCAAAAATTACCTTAAAAATATGTTATGATATTTTTCTCGGGTTGATAGAAAATGTTTCAAGAATCATGCCAACCTTTGAAATTTCAAATTTCGAGTTCAAATGAACTCTTGCCACAACCTTAAGTTGGAAAATAATAAATTTAATAGAAAAAGGCACATCCGTCATTATCCAATTTCTTTTTCAAAAGATTATCTTAATCGTAATTATCCTATTCTTTTTCCATCATTATCCTCTTTCTTTTATTCGTTATTATCCTATTTATTTTTCCTCTATAAATAGGAGCTTAAGGTTTCATTTTTCATTCATTTTCAAAATCGAAACGCCGAGCAGCTTCCAGAGAATGTACGACTCTAGTTTCCTATTTCAATTTTGAAATAGTCATTTTGAAGGTGTCAACGCGTAGATCACGAATACATGATTGAAATGATGACACGAAGGATGATCACGATGGAAAATCATCGTGACCACCGTCAATTCCTCGGAGAAGGTACTTTCTCCAATTTTGGTCATTCTGACCAATGAATTTAGAAATTTCAAGTTCTAAATATGCTCATATTTCGATTATCTTTAATTCTACCGATTTCGATTTTTGATGTTGTGAGTTTTCGGTATTTTTCCCCATTTTCATTTTATGTAAATCTCAGATCTACTCTTCCTGAATAGTCGTATTAGAAATCTTCTTTTTATAAATAGTCTTTGATCATTTGGATCTTGTAGTTAACCGGAATAAATTTTTGATTTCTCGTCGTTTAAAATCCAGATCCGAATATTATATTATAAATCTGCCCAGTTCGAATTTATGTTCTAGCTGTCCGATCTTTGATTTGATTACACCATTAAATTCTTTATTTTATGCACTATGAAAACTTGTACTTTTGAGCGAAAATTCAACCAGTATCGAGACCGATACATTTTCAGCTAAAATCTGTGAATATTGTCACTGAAACTCCCGTTTCACCCATTTTGGGTCGTCAAATCGAAAATGTTTCTTCTCGAAAGTTGCTCCAAATATTATTTCCTATAAGTCTGCCAAGTTTCGCGATCTCGTTCTGAGTTTTGAATAATTTTGATTATTTAAAGTAGACAGTTAATTTTATACCGGGAGCATGTATTATCAAAAAATTCTGAAATTCTCATTTGTTAGACTTGGCATATATAGTATCATCCCTGAATATTTTCGTAATTTCCGAGCGGTTAAAAAGTGTTGTGGTGTAGATCTGATAAAATTTGGATAAATGACAAGTTTTGGAAAGCGACCTCTTTCAAATGAGTTGATCCCAGTAAAGCAAGAATAACGTTTTGGAATTTATTTCCTTCTTCGTCGAAATTATTCAAGGTCTCTAGAGTCTTGCAATCTATTTTAGAATATAATAGAATTAATTATAGCTCCGCTTATAGTAGATTAATTTCCAGAAATATAGCGTTTATCCTAAGTTAAAGTTTACCTTCTGTAGTACCAGCTGAGCTAGAGAAAGAGTATCGTGGTTGATTCTTCAGGAGTTAGCTTTTCAGAATCCCGAGAAAGGTGGGTTATACTATAACATCTTTGCAAATTGTATCTTTCGAGTTATTAAGCTCTACTTTGCTAAAATTGCATATGTGACTATCTGTGTTAAATATTTACATGCTACTGTATGTTGTCGGAGTCTCATAAACCAGCGTTGTGTCAATGTGAGTAGCTACAGTATGCATGCATTATTTGTCCTGCCCTACTCCTTGTCGGTGAGACTAAAATGAAACACTTATTGGTTATACTCTTTGGGTATACTATGGCCATACTCAACGTTATGCGCTGGTGATGTAGTTTGGGTTGCGGGCAGTGACGGGTTATACTCTTAAGCGCTTCACGTTAAAATATTTTGATGAACTTAGGTTGCTTCCAACTTTTAAACCTCCTAAGCTTCACTGCCTGCATGAACACAGATAGATTACTTTAACAAAATGATTTGCATAACTTGAATTGTAAAACTTGCCCACTGAGTGCATTAGTACTCAGCCCAAATCTTTTCAAACATTTTCAGGTGAGTAGGCTAGAGCGTGGAGGTGACGAGGCTGAGATATGGGCTATTATGATTTACATATTTTTCCGTTGTCCCTTTTTGTTAGTACTCTGTTAAGAATTGAGTTTTCGCACTTATGGTATTTTTTTACTAAATGCTAAGAACTCTGATCTTAGTATTTTGTTGATATGATTCTGCTTCTCTGATTCTGAATATTTGTTGACTTCCTAGTTAACATGTATCATATGCTTAGCTACATAATTATTCCAAGGGGAGGAAGCCCGTCTTTCGTTATGTCTATTTGATCATTCATTTTGGCCTATGGAAGGGCTTCATTTGTTCAGCATATTGGTGTCTGTTTCTTTTGTCGACCTATGAATGAGTCTATTAATTGTTGATATCTGGTTATTTGGTTCTATTTGGCCTATGAAAGGGCTTATTGAATTGTTACAACTTCCATTTTTCTCTTATAAACCGTTATAAACGGAGATTCGCTCTAGTTATAGAGGTTATGATGTCTAATTTTCCGAAAGGCATAACCTATCTTTGGCATACTCGGTTGTTAAATTTTATTCCAAACATTAATCCTTTTGGATTAACACCCCGTCATTAATTTAATTACCCCATTTCTTTCCCACTTCTTAATTCCTACCCCCGTGGCGTCCATTTTCACAATCTTTCGGGATCAGGGCATTACAATTACATATTGATATTAATTTAATTTCGATTATATGCATACAAGTTTGTATTATTTATGATACATGAATCATTTAAAATTGATTAATAATATAAATTAGATATGAATCTATACGAGCCTTATAAAAAAAAAATTATCTCTAATATCTCTAAACTTTATTATTTTCATAAATGATAAAAACTTGTATAAGACCATCTTACAACTCAACATTCGTAAGACGAGTTAATGTTCAGAACTTCAGATCCAATTTTATTCTTAATTTAAAAAATTAATTTTAACCAATAAAAAATATTAACCAAAAGAGAAATTTCACGTGTAAGCGAGAAATGTTCACGTTTGAGAGATAAAATAGATGTCACAATTTCCTTTTTCGAATTTGAGAAGAGTGATGTGGTATTTAATACCTTAAATAATATTTCGTGCCAAGTGCAAGTGTACATGAATGTAGCAAGCAATGATACGAGTCAAACCTCAAGGAATAAGAGTTATATTTTTAACAATGCAAGTAATGCTAATACAAGTTATATTCACTATTTAAATACACAACATTTCAGGGAAAGGTTTTGTTCCAAATTCAACAAATAACACAAGTTGTTCTCTTACGTGTAGAATGTTAAAAACTTCAAATGAAAGATTTCAAATGGTAATAAAAGGGGGGTTCTTGGGTGCTAAATCCTTGATGAAGATATTCTCAACAACCATATGAATCACATAACTCTCCTCTCTTGACATGATTTTGGGCATTAGAACATCTAAGTACTTTCTCAAGCAACTTAACATGTGGGCAAATGCAAAAAGCACTATCTCTAGTAAACATTTCACACAAGCATTCTTAGGTCCCAAATCACCATCAGTAATCCAAATACTCATCAATATCTCTAAGCACAAGTATATGGTCTCATGAATCAAACACACATACCCAATGGTAATTCTCATTTCACATTAGGTACAAAAATAAATCTAAATGGAAGCCACCCAAATACATTCACAAATCAACACATTAATCCATAAGAAATAAAGAGGGGAAGGTACATTCATCACACATTCATCTCAAACACCCATCATCAAAGGATCCAACACCCCAAAACCTTAAGATATTAGCTACTCATGCTATTAATATTGAAATCACAAACTTAAAAATAAAACATTGATAGGGATTAGATTAAACCAATAGAGTGTACAAAATATCCACAAGATCTTTCCACTTCAACTCTCTAACTTCAAGAACAATATCCACCAAGCCCTTCTCTTCCTTTTCTCCTTTCTATCTTGGCTGTTTTCTATTTTTTTTTTTTTTTTACATTTGGGGGAAAATGTTTCAAAAGGAATGTGGGCTCCTCTCCATGAGGAAAGTTAGGTAGATATATGTATATTTTTTTAGATGGAAAAAATTCGTCCAAAAATAATTGAGGGAAGATGAAAGGATAAGGTTCACGAAACAGAGCACTAGGGTGCGACACGGGCTCGGTCGCGTCCATACTCGCGTTGTAGGTCACGCCGAGTCAACTGTGAAAACAGACGCGGGCGCGATCGGGTCAGTTGCGCCATGGGGCGCGCTGTGGCTCGCGCCAACTGAATGGTGGAAAGGGCCGTGGGCGCGAGCGGGCTCGGTCGGCCAGCACTCGCGCCTACGACACTGGATACACCGCTTCGGGCTCGGGGCACTCGGGTCGCGCCCTAGCTCGCGCTGTGGCTCACGCTTGCACCTCGAACTCTTGATTTTCTTCTAAAACACACCTGGAATTTGTATTTGTATTAAATATGGGTTTTGACATAAAAAATACACAATTGGTTTATAAAATTGTATTGAAATAGCCTCAAGTTGCAGTCAAAAGAGGCACAAAAATCCCGATTATCAAAGAACGAGTCGGAAATGTTAAAATAAGTTAATAATTGTTATGTATACTTTGAATTTATAATAAAAATGTGATTTAAACTTGTAGATATTGATGTTTTATCGCTCAATTTTGGATCTGGAAACTACTTAATTACAAATATGATCAATAGGTTCGAAAATACGTTCAACTAATTTTTTTCTAAGCTATTGATCATGTATGTTCAAAAATATATTTTCAAACATACCTTATATTTTTGAAAATGAATTTCGAACATAGCCTTGTATTTTTGAAAATGAATTTCAAACATAGCCTTGCATGAAAAATATATTAAAAAATGAATGGATATTTGAGTAGTTTGGCAATTAATTAATTTTTAATTAGTGGTGTATGGAGTAAATTATGTAGAGTATTTAGAAAAACACCTAACTATTAAGTACAAATATTATAGTTTACTCTATTTTCTTCAATTTTTACAATGAATCTGCTCTATAATGAATTTTGTTTGAATCCTAATAGAATGTATGGAAAGTTCTTTGATTAGGGTAAGTTGGCCCAAAATCACTAGTGAAAAAGCATTGACAAGATACTCTATTTTTATAAAAATATATTAGTTCAAGAAGAAAATCAAAGGTATATACTTGGCCCAAAATCATTAATGGAAAAGCATAGGCAGGATGCTCTATTTTTATATAAAAATATATTAATTCAAAAAGAAGTTCAAAGGGATGCTGATTGTAAATAAAAAATTTGATTATTTTATTCACATATATGAGAATATACACCCGCCCAATATATATTTATATATTTTTAAAATTTAGATCAATTTAAATATTATTCTTTTGTTATAAACACTTTTATTATATTTCACATCACTACAAAAAAATCGCGTTTTAGCGACGGATTTTTCCGTCGTTAAACATCAAAAATCCGTCGTTAAATCAATTTAACGACGGATTAACGTCGGATCCAATCCGTCGTTAAACCTCTCGTCGTAAAATCATTTTAACGACAAATTTAACAACGGAAAAATGTTAACGACGGAAAAGCCGCCAAGCCGAGTCGTGGAGCCTGAATTAGAAAAATGTTAACGACGGAAAAGCCGCCAAGCCGAATCGTGGAGCCTGAATCTCCAGAGGATTCGAACACGGGCCAATGGCCCTATGTCCTAAGACTCTGACCAAGTAGGGTAGAAGGTATTTACGTTAAAATATACAACTAGTATATATATATACACACAAAACCTATTTTCATTGATTTTTTATTTCCAAATTAAATAATTATATAATATAAAGTCCTAAAAATTATTAAAATAAAAAATTATTAAAAAGTAATAAATTAGTAATTTAAATATAACAAAAGATATAATATATTAAAAATAATAAAAAAATAAAGATAATAAAATAAAATAAATAAAAATATTAAAAAAAATTCATATTCATAATTGAAAAATAAAAAAATATCAAAAAATAATATAAATATTAAAAAATTAAAAAATAATATAAAATATTAAAAAAAATAAAAAAAAAATAAATCTGAAAAATAAAATAAATAAAAAGTCAAAATTTTAAAAATATTAATTTCAAATTCGTAAATTAAGTATTAATTGGGAAATTAAAAATTAAAAAAAAATTAAAAAAAAAATTAAAAAAATTAATGACGGAATTATTCCGTCGCTAGTCCGTCGTTAAATTTAAAAAAATATTAAAAAAAATTAAAAATTAAAAAAATTAATTTCTAACGATGGATTTTTCCGTCTTTAACGTAGCGACGGAAAAATCCGTCGTTAGTCCGTCGTTATATTAAAAAAATAAAATTAAAAATATTAAATTCAATTTTTAACGACGGATTTTTTCTGTCGTTACGTTAAAGACGGAAAAATCCGTCGTTAATCCATCGTTAAACGTCTCATTCACAATCCGTCGTTAATTTGCCGTTAATCTAGCGACGGATTTTATTCCGTCGTTAAATCCATCGTTAAAACGCGATTTTTTTGTAGTGTATATATGCTTAATTTGTACTTTAGAAGATATACATATAATATTCAACATAGAATTTAACACAATGATAGATTTCAATGTTATTAATATATTATTGCTCTAATTATTTATTAGATGTTTTTTAATATTTTCTAATTATAAAATACCTTTAACTTTAAATTTAACACTTTCAAAATAACTTTTAATTTTACATATTTTAATAAAAAATCATACAAATTACGTGCAATGCACGTGATCTCCGCTAGTATTAAATAAATAAGCAAAATTAAGTTGACACATATACCTAGATAAATCGCAAATAAGCATATAAGAATGATATAAAACATATATTGCGATGACCATGAGTAGTGAGAGACTCGAATATTACAATCTAATAAAAATAATCCTTAACCTTGAAAGTATTTTGAATTTTAGGAGCTTCTTTTAAAATTATTAATTTAGTCATATTTGTGTGAATGGAGCATAACATTATAACCAAAATATCGATTCGGTCAAAATTAGGGTAATTTAGTTGAGTTAATTTTTCTAATAAGCATAGCTACGTTCTATAACAATTTTTTTTTTTTTTTTTTTTGTAGAGAAACTAGTATTATTCCCGTACGATGTACGGAAATTATTTTATGCAGTTTAAGTTTAAAGTTTAAGGTCATAGTTGATATGTTAATTTGTTCTAATATTAATAATATAAAATATATAATAATTATATTCTTATCAAATGATATCTTTATATATATAAAAGTAGAACGGTCCTATAAATAGAAATCCTAAAATTTTCTCCTGCCGAAATCCCTTTTTCATCTATATTAAGTCTTATAAATATATTATAGTACGAGTATTTGCCCACCGTGTGATGCACGGATATTTTATATACACCTAATTTTTTATTAAACTTTGATATAATAAATATTATTTATTTTAAGTTGTAAAGAGGTAATAGCATAGAAAGAACTTAAAAATGAAATGAGTATATTTGCGAAGTTGTCTATGTATATATAATTCTGAAGTATATCTAAAGCAACATCCATTTAAATGATAGTCTTCTGAAGAGGGAGTGATTTGTAAATACATATAGGATTGTGAATTTCCTGGAAGTGTCTTGTTCGAACAGAGACATCGACGGTCAGATGTCATCCACCAGGGGAAGAGTCTATGGACTTTTCCTCCACGAGGGTGGAAAAGGGTCTCGTTTGAACAGAGACATCGACGGTCAGATGTCATCCATTAAGTCCACGGTCAGATGTCATTTCTTGGCCCCCCTTCACAACTATACATCATCAATTTCAAACAAGTAATTAATATTGGATTTAATTATTTATATCGTGACACGACTGCACCACTCTCTCAATTGCTTTACCAGGTTATATATTAACCAAGTCGCACCATCTAAACCACATGATATATATTTATAGCTTATCTTGTTATATTTCAGTGCTAGTGTTAAAAATACTAAAATATAATAAGATAAGCTATAAAATTGTATTAACTAATCATTGTTCCTAATTCTCAGACGAAGCACTAGTACCCATTATAAGCAATATATATATATACATACATACATATATATATATATGAGTAAGTTCAAATAGCTAGGAACCAATTCTCATGTGGCAACTTAGGAACTAATCAGATTCACACATCTTGATGACAAGGAGGACGAAAAGATTAGGGGTGAGCATTCGGTCTGAACTGAACCGGACTGAACCAAACTCCCCAAACTGAAGTAAACCGAAGCCGAAAACCTATGAACTGAAACCAACCGAAGTAAGAGTGAGCACCGAACTGACTACTTCGGTTTCAGTTCAGTTCGGTGCTCACTCTTACTTCGGTCGGTTTCGGTTCATAGGTTTTCGGCTTCGGTTTACTTCGGTTTGGGGAGTTCGGTTCGATTCGATCAGTTTTGGTGGAAAACTGAAATTTTTATAATTTACGTATATGTTTATTATGTGGAATGATATTAACAATATGAGATTGTGGCCCAGTTGGTCAAACACTCTCTAGGGTGAGTGTCAAGGTGCCGTGTTCGATTCTTTTAATCAGTTTTCAACTTGTTCAAACCGAAAGCGAACCAAATCACTATTGGTTCTAATTACTCAAATTGAAACCGAACCGAACTTGAGATTGTTCAGATCGAACCGAACCGAAACTGACAGTTCGATCTGATTTTTTGGTTCCGGTTCGATTCTGCTCACCCCTAGAAAAGACAATGATATACTTGTAAATATGAGAAATTTCAAAAAAATGATATTTTCCAGAATTTTTTTAAATAGTGACATCATCATATTTACAAAAATTCTTAAAAACTTTAAACATTCATAATTTGTTCATTTTCAATCCAATAGACAATAATATATCAAATTGAATATTTTTTTCATACTCTTTCATATAAAATTCTTATTGCACATGTTTATTCAAACAAAAACTGATGAAAAAAATAAAAATTATTTTTCATGCATATACAAATTGTAACTGTCAGACATTGCTAATATGGTACCACGACATTGCTAATATCTTGTATTTATGTTATTAATATGAAACATGTTAATATTTACACAATACCTCACTTTGAACGTCAAACTGCTTTCAAGAGAAAATAATTAAAACATGACCTATATATGGTAGGAAAGTTAATCGAATATATTTTTCAAGAAAAAAATAATTTCAAAAAAATATTAAGTATTGAGAAAGTTATGATTATTTGATTGGAGAATGTCAATTCATTGCGAAATATGTAAAAAAAAAAAAAGTTTCAAGCAAAACCAACAACACTTACAAGTCATATTAGAAAATTCTTATTTACATATTAGCAATTAACATGTTAATTACTAACATATTATCAAATCATCGTTTACATAGTAGCAATATATATGTTAAATTTGTTACCAATATGTTAGTAAATCATTCTTAATATATGAGCAATATATGTTACTAATATATTATGTATATAATGTATGAATGATGTTACAACATGTTACACAATATTATTTTAAATGTTGTTCAATGTTATATGAGTGATGTTTAACACGTATTAATTTAACAATACAATCTCATCAAATTAACAATATGACACTATCTCATGTTAACAACATAATTTGTTGATGTTAGGAACATAAATATTTCATGTTAGCTCATCAATACAAACGCCTGAAAAGACAACATCTTTCAAACGTTGTCTATTTAATTTTGAAAATTGGGCAAAAATTTGGAAAATATAAGAAAACTTCTAAATTATGAAAATAACAACAGTTTTATTTAGTTCTAAAAAATATTACAAATTTGCCACTTTCTTTTGATCAAAACATTGACTAAATTACTGTCAATAAATCTAATCAAATCTAGGACTTGAATTAATTATGAAGTTCCAAATAAGAATTTGATGCCTATTTCATCATTTTCACACACACACACACACATATAGAATTTGGTTCAAAGGAGGACTAGTGCTTCATGTAGGAACATGAGAACATTGTTTATTTACTATAATTTTAGTGTTTTTCTTATTGTATTTTGATGCTATTTTTTTTTTTGGTTAATTGTCTTAAAAATCATGAACTTTGAGCTTAGTTGCAAATTTAACATGAACTACTTTAAGGGATTGAAGGTCAATTTATTTTATAAAAATTTAGGGATGTTGAATAACACATAAATTCAATATTGGTGTTTTAATTGCCTACTTTTAAAATTCATGTTAAATTTACAACTAAGTTCAAAGTTCATGATTTTTAAAGCAATTTACCCTTTTATTTTTAATGCTTTTTTTTTTTATATTTTAGTGTTAAATAATTTAACACCAACATACAATAAAAACAAAATACTAAAATTACACTAAACAATCCCATTCTCACGTTCTCACTCTAAACCTAATCTGTATTATAAACAACCCTTGTACATATAATGTTAATACATATTCCAATCTGAGTAGATAGTGAATAGTTATGGCTTGTAAAGCATGCCTGCTCGCCTTCATATTGCTAGCTCTGACAACCAATTTCGTATATTACGTCACCTCTCAATACGATGTTAATCACTGTTCGACAATCGGCAACTACTCCTCCGAAAGCCTATACAGATTCAATCTGAACTCCCTCCTCCCCTCTCTCTCATCAAACATCAGCAACGCCGGATTCTACAACGCCTCCCGGGGTGAAGTCTACGCGGCGGCGCTGTGCAGAGCCGATATTCAGTTGGAGGAGTGTCGCGGCTGCATCGACGCAGCAGTCACTGATATCAAACAGAAATGCCCCAATCAACTGCAGGCCATTATGTGGTACCAATACTGCATGGTTCGCTACTCCAACAACAAAATAGTGGGAACACTCGCCACTTCTCCCACGTATCTTTTGAGGAATACATGGAACGTGTCGAGCCCTCAACAGTTCATTGAGGCGAGAGCATCGCTACTGGACGAGCTCCGGGCGCAGGCGGCCGACGGCGGACCTCTTCGGAAAGCCGCCGCTGGAAATAGGACTTCTGCCGCTGAGGGTTGGCGGATTTATGGGTTGGTGCAGTGCACGCCGGATTTGTCGCCGGAGAATTGCAGTAGCTGTTTGGCTGAGGCTGCCGGATTTCTTCCTCGATGTTGTGAAGCTTCGCAGGGGGCCAGAGTGTACATGCCCAGTTGCAATATTCGTTATGAGAATGTATCCTATGTCAATTTCACAAGGCTTCAAGAACCACTTATTCAACCATCTGCAGGTCATCACATATATATAATTTTGGAGAATCCATAAGCTGAGAGAGAGAGAGAGAGAGAGAGAGAGAGTCTTTAAATTAATTATCAGACCCCTACAGCTAGTAGGACTTAAAATTACAAATTTTGGGTTTGAAAGTCCAAATTAACTTTACATTCTCGTCTCACAAAAACATTTTAGGATATGAGATTTAATTAATTTTCTTGATACGTTTCAGGAAATGGTAATGGTGATGGTGACTCGAGTAGTAATTCTAGGAAGATTACCATCATTATTGTATTATCTATAGTTGCGTTCGTAGTAGTAGCTGCAGCTGTTGGAATTCTGGTGATGAAGATAATCCAACGGAAGAGAAAGGCAGATCCTATGAGTAAGGTCTTTAATTTGGTAACCTTGGAGAATATTTATTGCATGCCATTTTATTTGTTTCATCATAATTAATTAGTTTCAGAGTGAATTCAATATTATTATCTTTTTAGTTGGCGAATACGACGACGACGAGGAGATAAGCACCGTTGAATCCATACAATACGATTTTGAGAAAATAAGATCTGCAACAAATGATTTCTCTGATGATAACAAGCTGGGACAAGGTTGATTTGGAACTGTTTACAAGGTTAGGTCATCATTCATTCATGATATGCAAGTTTTCAAATCTGAATTATTTCTTGGTATGAGAATTAAGAAACTATATCAACCATTCAAAATAATGATCTAATGAATGGGATGAACAATGACAATATCATGAATATATTATACAAATGGTTTTATATTGTAGACACAAAAAAGTAGAGGCAAAATGACCAAGGAATTAATCTGGTCGTTCGGATTTTCAAAAGTTAGCATATATCAGCAACCGTTGTTCCAACATACATGGATTGCTGTATATTTTACAATCTATTGCTATATTCTTCGCAGTCTATTGTTATATAATATCATGAGGTATATGGAAGATGATTTAATTTAGTCAACTTGGACAGGGAAAACTTGCAAATGGGCGAGAAATAGCCGTGAAAAGGCTATCCAAGGATTCAGGGCAAGGTGATCTAGAATTCAAAAATGAAGTGTTGTTCGTGGCTAGACTTCAGCATAGGAATCTGGTTAGGCTATTGGGTTTCTCCATGCACGGACCTGAAAGGCTTCTTGTTTATGAGTTCGTTCAAAATGGAAGCTTGGACCACTTCATCTTTGGTATGCTAGCTAGCTAGCTCTTAATTAATAATTCTGTCGTCACTCAAGATCAAAGCTAGCTATTTATAAAAATTCTTTTGATTCTGGCATTGTAGATCGGGCCAGAGCTGTGCATTTGGATTGGGAAAATCGTTACAAAATCATAGGGGGTGTTGCCAGAGGAGTTCTTTATCTGCATGAAGATTCCAGACTGCGGATTATTCATCGTGATCTCAAAGCTAGCAACGTCCTTCTTGATCAAGAGATGATTCCCAAGATTTCAGATTTTGGTCTTGCAAAGTTAGTCAATCCCGATGCAACTCAAGAGAGTACTTCCAGGATAGTTGGAACCTAGTGAGTCTGAGTCTTCTATATATACTCGGTTGATCCATTAATTATCTCTCTTTTAATTTGTCTCTGTAGCTAGGCTAGTACTATTTCAATCTCGTATTTCATTTTAAGCAATCCGGCTGGTATATTGCAGTGGATATATGGCCCCCGAATATGCATATCATGGCCATTTCTCCATCAAGTCAGATGTATATAGCTTTGGTGTATTGGTCCTCGAAATTATAAGCGGCCAGAAAAATATATTTCTCCAAGATGGGCATAGTTCAGGAGACCTTCTGAGTTTTGTAAGTAAAAATTAAGTTAAATGTTAACAAAATTAAGTGATACTTGGACTAATTTGTCTGATGCAAATTAAATGATCCTATATATATATATATATATATATATATATAACTGCAGGCATGGAAAAGTTGGGGGGAAGGGTCAAGTGACAATATCATAGACCCTATTTTGATGGCTAATGGCGGAGGTTCAGTACCGGACATGGTGAGATGCATCCACATTGCTCTGTTGTGCGTTCAAGAAAATCCAGATGATAGACCGACGATGGCTTCAGTTGTTACAATGCTAAATAGTTTCTCTATAACTCTACGACGCCCTACACAACCCGGGTTTTACAATATGCCTAGTGGCTTCTCACAAGTGCCATTTTCGAATCAAAGCACATCATCCAAAACTATTTTAGCTGACCAGTCAGTTCAATTTTCAGGCAATGACTCCGACATCACCCATATACATCCACGATGATGTTTATATGAGATTTATGTTACTAAATATATTCATTTCCAAGTCGTTAACTATTTTCTGTTTTTTTTTTTTATCAGCACATATTGGTTGGCTTTATGTTGGGGTGCCTAAATAATTGTTGCATGTATCATCATATGTTGAAATTGTTGGAGTTTCTGTATACACATATAGAGGCTCTTCTTTTAATTTGTTGCAAAATTATAATTTTTAGTTTACATGAATTATTAATAAGATTGAAAACAAATCAACAGTATGATATGATTAATGTAAGATATGCTATAGTTCATACCATAAGAAAGATGAAATTACAATATGCAAAAAGTGCAACAAGAAAGTTCTTGATGCGACACCAAGGTAATAATGAAAATACAAGTATAAATATACATATTTTCATACACTAACTATTATTTCTACACAGACCTAGATACAAGATAACCATATATGGTATGCAATGTGATTACAATGTGCACATTACCATTTTCGATGAAGTATGTAGGGTCCTATGTACATGTGTATCTTTCATCAATTAGTAAGGTAACTTATGATTAAAAATAATTGTTCATATAACACCATCTTCATTAAATTTTTAAATTTCAATTAACATTCTACAATTCTAATAAAATAATTTCCCTAGGGCGAAAATGAATCTACATATTATAGGGGGTCTGAGTTTGCTATCATCGACTGAAATGTGTTTTATGCCCACAATCAAGAAACCAAAGTAGATGAGAGGAGAAATCTAAATATTGTAGTCAATGCAATCCAAAGAATACAACCATCGGGTCAGATGAATGCAAAAGAAAAAAAAACAAAAAATTACGGTATTCAATTTAAGATTCAAAGTCAAATCAAGAGGAACAAATGAAAGCTTTAGCTCAAAGGCCCAAACGAACTAAGGTGGGAGAAAATAAAAAATTAGTCATAGAGTTGTACTGTACTAAGGTGCAAGGGGAAAAAAAAGAGAGAGAGAGAGAGAATCACACAAAGCATAAAATTAAAGATTGCATTGAGATTCCAAGTGATGATGATCAGCAATCGGCCAAACTTATCTCTCAAAACAAAACAAAAAAGAAGAAATGTTCGCAAACCATCTTGATAAAAAAAAAGAAAAAAAATAGTTATAATATAGATTTACAAATGTAAATTAAACATCATTTATCAATAGTAATATTTAAATATTTTTATACATTCATTAAATATTTCGACATGAATTTATCTATATTGGCTTTTTACGGTATATAATATCGTGTGTTTTAGTTTATCTTTAATTTTTAAAATAATATAACTATAAATAAAATGCGACTCTCGATGTGATTATCCAAATAATTAGTATTATTTAAAAACAACCACAATTAGTATGCATACTTACAAATATTTAAAAAGATAAATTAAGCTTAGCATGTAGCTATTACGCACTCATAATTTTTTTTCCCTTTTTAGTTTTTTTTCTTATTCTATTATGCTTGCTTTCATTGATTATTTTATAATTATTATATGTCCGGATTATATATATATATATCCAATAAAATTAATTTTTTTATGGATCTATAGTACTAAATAATAGGCAACACGTGCAACACACGTAATCTACACTAGTTGTACTAAATAACGTCGTAAGGATGTGCATAATGTGATCTGAACTTCAACGAAGACAGCTCAAGCATGAAAACAGGATTGAGCAGAAGAGAAAGACAGTTGTGCATCGAGACACAGTTCAGATTGTTCTACAAACTGAGTACTGCCATCTAGCTTGAGTGATAGCCAAAAGTCAGTTTGTGAACATACAATGTCATTCCGCTGTGCTACCTGAAGTGAAGGTTCAAGATCAACAGTGTTCATGACAAAGTTCAAGAAATGTTTGCATGAACATCTTTTGCTCAGTTTGTTCTTTCAATATCGTTGAAGCTGTTTGAGGTTTGTCGACTGAGAAAATTCAAGATCGTTCAAGCACATGATTAAAGATAAGGCAAAAGTCTAAAGATGGAAGAGTTCTAACAAGGAAAGTCCGCGGTTCAAGCCAGTTCTAAATAGGGAAAATTCCTTATTCGATGTTTAATAAGATTAAGACTCTATGATTACCTTGTTAAGGCTGTGTTTTGATCAATAAATAACCTAGAATCAGACTTGTTAGGGCACACTGAATAGAGACAGACTGCACTAATTATTTCAAGATCTTTAAGTACTTTAAGCCATACATAGTTTCGGTCGTCTTTAAACTAGGTTTTAGTGTTCTAGCTTTCGTATGTATTGAAATACTTTTCATACACTGTCAAAAGATTTCTCGGAATAGAATACATGTGGAAACTAAATAGAAAGAGTCTAGGTTGTGAGGGGATCTCACAATTCAATTTAACGAAAGAGGGTGTAAAGATAGAAAGGGTTTCGAGTGATGAGAGGTCAGCTGTATGTAAAATCCTAAGTAACATTGCATCGGAGTAGTGAATAATTTTCCACAGACTTGACAAATCCCTCTGATGTAGATCTATTGATCGAATAAGGTTATAAATTCCTTGTTTTCTTTACATTCTGCATTTATTTTATGTTCACCACAACGTTCAGTACTTTATTGTGAACTTGGTCTATAATGTTCATGTACATTGTTGTGAATGTTCGTAGAATTTATACTCCACACAGGTCATTTTGTGTCTAAAATGAAAAGATTATTGGAAGTACATCTCTGTGTGAAGTATTTGATTTTTATCCATGAGTTCTATCAAGGAAGAAGGATCAATGGCCTTGCCACCACTTCTAGAAGGAAATAACTATTCATATTGAAAGGTAATGATGCATGCCTTTCTCAGGTCAATTGATGGTCAAGCATTGAAAAGTATCACTAAAGGATGGACGCAACTAACTGTAGCCATAGATGACAAATATGTCTCTATTCCAAAAAAGGATTTGACAGAACCTAACAATCGATGGTTCAATGCCAACTCGATCCAAAGCTCTCAACGCTATATTTTCCGCTTTGGACATGGAGTCATTCAGCCTGATTTCAACATGTGAAACTGCCAAGGCTACATGGGACATACTTGAGATAACCTTTGAAGGAACCAGTACTATTAGATTTGAGAACTTGAAGATGGCTGATTCTGAAACCATTAGAGAATTCAATGCTCGCTTGAGAAGTATATCTAATGAGAGAGTTTTTCATTAGGAGAAATAATGACAGATGAGAAGTTGGTTAGGAAAGTTCTGAGATCTCTGCCGAAGAGATTTGCTTACAAGGTTGTTGCTATTGAAGAGGTGAAGAACATCAGGAGCATAAAGCTAGACGAGCTAATGGGTTCTCTCAGAACATTCGAGATGACATTAACATAGACAAAGGCAAATGAATTGCCTTAAAAGCTAAAACTTCAGAGAAAGTTCTTGAAAAAGTGCATAAGTGTTCCTGATGATGAGATGCTAAATTCTATAGTTCTTATCACCAAGAATTTCAGAAAAAAATGTTGAAAAGAGCTGGTAATCAACCATTATCAAGTTCCAACAATAAGAAGCAATTCTCTCGTAAGTCTTTTAACAGGAACAACCTTTATTTTTAATCTTTCCTCTTTTCAAGATTTAATTTCTGTGTGGGTAGGCTTTTGTGAGTAGTAATGGTAAATTGAATTCTCTGCAAGTCTGATTGTTTGAATCTTTTTTCAAATTTTTTCAATTTTGCCCTTACGAATCTTCGGGACCTTGTGAATTGCTTCTTATTATAGAAATATCACCAATTAATTCTTTTAATTTGGGTCGTAGATCTGTTGAGATTAAATGATAGGGATTGATTCTTAGTTCTAACATAGGTCGGCCTATATGTCACGGGGCACTTGTAGTGCTTAGGTTAGTAGCACACCGTGCGGCTAGTAGTCCGTCCTAGACTATGTCCGCCTCTCTCTCAAAATCTTTGCTCGCAAAGCTTGATGCACGATGACGACGCAATTCACACCCTCGGGTGCTTTTAGTGGTCCCGGCAGAGCAAGCAATAAACGATCATGATTGATTGCAAAGATATCTTCATTAATGTAATTGGAATGTACATTATAACTTGGAAGTAATTACAGCACACGTTGGTTGGAGAGGGGGTCGCTTCTTGCAAATATGTACACTACATAAGAAAGGCTAGCACTCTAGGCAATGATGGGGCATCAGGCGGGGCGTTTGGCGGAGTTCCGCTCCATCGGTAAGATGGTGCTAGTGCTGTCGGCCCAGGCAGGTGCGGGTGGCCTGGGGTGCTGGGGCGCCAGTCACGGGAGCCCGACGGGCCTCATTAGAAAGAGGCCCCGCATTACCTGTCCCAAGGATCGGGATAAGAGGATGGACTTGTCCCGACGTATCCTAGAAAAGGGGATAGGATGAGGGTGGCATCCCGGGGACATTTGATACGGTGCTCGAGCAGGAGGCTTCGTGCCCGGCACCAACTCAATCTCATGGTCAACTGTCCTCTTCGGCGGTAGCTTCTTCGACAGTTCGTCGGGCATGGTGTCTTCGAACTCCTAAAGGATTTTCTTCACGACCTCGAGGATCTTCCCCGACTTCTCTTTAATGTCTTCTATCTGGAAGGTGCACAAGAAGGATGGCTCGTTCTTCCGGCACCCCTTCACAAACTGCATGATGGACAACGGCTTTGAACTCGTCTTGTGTGACACCGTTTGGGCCATGCAGGGTTTATTGTCCATCATTATGAGGGCTCCCGCATGGGGCATCACCGACGTCTTCTTGTCCCGCAGGAAATCTAACCCAAGGATGAGGTTGAAGTCATCCATTGTCACAACAGACAAATTTGTCCTCCCTTCGTATGGCCCTAACTTGATCAACACGGACTTCACAACTCCGGCGATCGGTTGGGCGGCATAATTGATAGCCTTCACTCGGTCCACTCCCTTCTCCAGGGCTAGTCCGAGTCTTTCGACTTCAGTGCTAGCGAGATAATTATGCATGGCACCCGTGTCCACCATTGCCCAGACGGGCTTCTCGTTGATCTTCACGTCAGCAAACATCAACCCTTTCTCCTTGGTGGATTTTTCCGACGTTTCTCCAACAGCTCCACCCTCCATTGTGGGGGCGGTCTTCATATTTTTAGGTAATGCTTTACCCTTTCGTGTCGCCGTCCTTGACAGGGCATTGCACCTATGTGAGAAGGATCCAAGATTCTCTCCCTCGCTCTTGAAGTCTTCCTCGGGCTCTTCCGGAACTGGCGCTGGTTCCTTCCTCTTCTTCTTGGCCGTTTGTTTGTCCCACTCCATGTCTCCACATAGAGCGTTAATTAGTTGTCGCTTCGGACACTCCTTCAGCATATGGGGGTCGTTGCACAAAAAGCACCCATCAAATTTTGAGTTCCCCGCAGCCTTGTTGCCCCATCGTGGGCAGTTTTTGTCCGTGCTTTCTTGGGAACTCTCTTGGGAGTGGGAGGGCATTTCCCCTCCTCTTGGGAGTGGGAGGGCTTTCTGTTGGCCACCACTGGGTGGTGGTGACTTCTTCTCCTGCGGCTCTGTGTGATAGTCCATTAGGCACTCGGCCATAGCCATTGCGTCACGGATGGTCGACACTCATTGGCGTTGAAGTTCAGCACGTGCCCAGGGCTTTAATCCATCCATGAACTGGTAGACCTTTCTCTCCTCATCCATCTTCGGGAGATCCAGTAATATCGAGGCAAACGCCTTCGTGTACTCATTGACGGTGCCCGTTTGTTTGAGTTCACGAAGTGCTTTGCGAGCATTGAACCCAACATTCTCCGGAAACAACTGCTTTCGGATGGCTTCTTGGAGGAGATCCCACGTATCGAGTCATTCACGTCGATTCCGTATATCTTGGTATTTTCCTCGCCACCATTGTTTCGCGTCTCCAGTCAGATACATTGTAGCTGTGGAGATCTTCTCCGCCTCTTCTTCTATATCCGCCGCAATGAAGTATTGTTCCATATCAAAAAGGAAGTTGTCGACCTCCTTCGCGTTCCTCACGCCGCTGTAAAGTTATGGCTCGGGGATCCACTTCTTTGCTCCCCCGCCAGAGCCAAAATTCTCCATACGGCCCGCTGGCCCTCTATTGACAACGGCTTGTTGGAGTAGCGCCACTTGCGTCTCCAATCTTTCAATAGCATGTTGCGTCTCTCCCATTGATGACCCCACATCTCGATCTCCACCCAATCGATGGTGGAGGTCCAAATTTTCTTCTTCGAGGGTTTCGACCTTGTCCTCTAAGGTGTCGACCTTGTCCTCTAGGGCCCTGACCACATGTGCCAACCTGGCACTCTCTCTTTCCAAGTTCAGGACCCGCTCACCCTTAGTTGGGGCATTCTGGTGTAGAGTCTCCTCTTGGTGGCCCGGTTGGCCACCCTCCACATTTGATTCAGTAGGAGTTTCCATAGCAACCCGCCTCGGTCCGTGGATCAGGAGCCGAGGCTCTGATACCACCTGTCACGGGGCGCTTGTAGTGCTTAGGTTAGTAGCGCACCGTGTGGCTAGTAGTCCGTCCTAGACTATGTCCGCCTCTCTCTCAAAAGCTTTGCTCGCAAAGCTTGATGCACGATGACGACGCAATTCACACCCTCGGGTGCTTTTAGTGGTCCCGACAGAGCAAGCAACAAATGATCACGATTGATTGTAAAGATATCTTCATTAATGTAATTTGAATGTACATTATAGCTTTGAAGTAATTACAGCACGCGTTGGTTGGAGAGGGTGTCGCTCCTTGCAATGCTCACAGTCAAACAAAAGTTCGTTCTCACCCCCTATAATAGGTTTAAGAAAAAAAACGCTAGTGACAGCACTAGATATAACTAAGCAAGAAAATGACAAAAACGGTCGTCCAAGACCGTGCTTACAAATATGTACACTACATAAGAAAGGCTAGCACTCTAGGCAACGATGGGGCATCGGGGGGGGCGTTAGGTGGAGTTCCGCCCCGTCGGTAAGGTGGTGCTAGTGCTGGCGGCCCAGGTAGGTGCGGGTGGCCCGGGGTGCTGGGGCGCTAGTCACGGGAGCCCGACGGGCCTCGGCAGAAAGGGGCCCGACGTTACCTGTCCCAAGGATCGGGATAAGGGGATGGACTTGTCCCGGCGTATCCTGGGATAGGGGATAAGATGAGGGTGGCATCCCGTGACACTATGTTCTCTTTGGACTAAACTTGGTGTCTGAACGTGTGCACGGTGCTTGTTTATTGTAATTTTATAACTTTTTTTTTTGTATTTTGGTGTTAAAATATTTAGTATTAAAATATAATAGAAAATCATTAAAATAAAAAATAGTATCAAAATACAACAAGAAAAACAATAAAATTACAGAAAATAAGTACCATGCACATGTCCACATACTAAAAACTAGTTCACATTTGAACCAAATCCTATATATTTATATATATATATATATATATATATATATGGTGAATAAAGTCAACACTTGCTAATGTGAATTTGTGACGCTCATCGAAGACTAATTAATTTTAGTTTAATTTAATGGTGTAATTTTAGGAGTCGTGCTTAAAGACAATAAAGTTTTCCATTATATGTGATCAATTAATTAAGAATTTGTGGGGTAATAAATTTTACGGAAAAGCATTGAAGTTGAATATATTTTGATATTAATTAATGTAGAACTTTTCTTTGTCAAAGATGAAAGTGTATCTAAATCACTCTTCTCGATCGATCTTTTCTTCCTGCCTTGCATTCAAGTTTTAAAATATTTTCAACAATTTATTTATATTTTTTTTTACTAAGTTTCTAGTATGAATTATTCTCTTGCAAGTTGATGATATTAATTTGCTAATGGTTCAACCAGAAATTGATTATATTTTCAGAGTTTTATGTGTGCAGTATAAATATAATCGACTAACTGTAATATATAAAAATTAAAGGTATGAAAAAAAAAACACATGTAAAACAATTTAAGAGTTTAAATAATCACTCACACACACGCGCACACAAAATAAATCCGAAAAATAATTTCGAACCTCCTAGATAAACAAAAAAAAAATATTTCTGGCCCTTTTGTAATTACTTAATAATAGAATTAATATTAAACATATATAAAATTTTAACTTATCCTACAATAATTCGAATATATCAAATTATATGTAGCGAGTTTGGACAATAATACATCACAAACGACTTTTGAGATACTACTTAATGTTTATATTTTAATGATATAAACTACTTCCTCCGTCCCGATTATATAGTCCACGTTTCTATTTTGAGGTGTCCTGATTATATAGTCTCATTACTATAAATACTGTTATTTTTAATAGGAATGTACAATTATACCCTTATTAGATTTTGGAAATTAAAAAAAAATAAACATTTAAATTTGTGAAAGTTATAAATGTTAAATGTTATTTTTTCAAAAAAAGAGAAACATTAATTAAAATTGACCAACTTAATTAATTTGTATGTACTTGAATTTGATCAATTCTATTGATATTTATTGTATTTGCACTTCATTAATTGTATATTTTCTTTGTTTCAAAAAATTAATGCATTAAAGTTGAGCTAAAATTTAAATTTTATTAATTTTCATTAAATAAGGTTAAAGTTGGAAATTTAGCTTTTGTTTCTTGTTTTGATAAATATTTTTAATTTACGTGCGAGTAGAAAAAGGGACTATATAATCGGGACGGAGGGAGTATATATGATGATCACGACCTGCACATGGTGCAGATGATTGGATGAGTGATTCTTGAAGCCTTGTGATATTGACAAAGGAACCATTCTCATAATGAACAATGCAACTGGGCGTGTAGGATCTTTCCCCAAGCGTAGCATCACAACAGTTACGAAGATATCCAGCAGCCTCAACCAAACACCTCCGGCAAACCTCCGGCGACAAATCCGGCGTGCACTGCACCAACGCGTAAATTCGGCCATCAACAGTCGCAGAAGTCCTATTTCCAGCTGCAGCCTTCCGCAGAGATCCGCGGTCGGCCGCCTGCGCCCGTAGCTCGTCAAGCAGCGCTCCCCGCACCCGGCCGTACTGTTGGACGTTAAAGACGTCAAAATAATGTGACGTTGTTGGCGTTGCGAACCATGCAGTATTCGCTCCACATAATAGCCTGGAGTTGATTTGCGCATTCCTGTGCGATCTCAGTCGCTGCTGCGTCTACGGAACCGCGACACTCCTCCAACTGAATATCGGCTCTGCACAGCGCCACCGCGTAGACTTCACCCCGGGAGGCGTTGTAGAAGCCGGCGTTGCCGATGTTTGATGAGAGAGCTTACCAATGAAAAATATTGGGTTAACGTTGTGAGATAAATTAGAAATATTATCAACGCAAAACTCATAACTATATTATTAATTATTTCGAATATACTTACATTAATTGGAATATATGCATATATTTATAAAGATATGATGTTGTTAGGATGTGATTTCGTTAATATATAAGCTGGTCAAACATGGAGAATTACCAAGGAAACACGCTAAAAAATATCACACGTAGACTTAAAAGTATTATGGGCTGGTCTCATGTGCACAAGATTGATGGCCCGGTCCATTAGACGGGTCGACCCATTACGCCCATCAGGAGCCAGCCCATTGTAGCTGCTAGCTTGATCTAAAAAAAAAGAAAAAAAAGGAGAAAAGGGAAATGAGAAGGGAAAAAAACCTACCGCAGCTCGTGATCGGTTTCATCTCAAATCATCATCGTCGAAGGTGAATTCACCACCACCGACGTTGGCTACTACCATTCGTCGGTGATACACCAAAAACACCAACCATGTCGCCTTAAAAAAACAGAAAAAACAAAGACAAAGAAGAGAAAGAACCGCTTCTCCCATTCCCACAACTCACGATTTTAGTTAGTCGCCGTCCAAGGTGAAGCCACTACCACCGTCGCCGGCGACAACTGTTCATCGGAGGAACACCATCAAAACATCAACACCATTGTCGACATCTTTTACTGCAACCTATCGAAATTTGAAGGTGTGTTTTGAAAATTCAATCAAAACTTTTTAGTAGATAATCAATCCGTGTTTGATACTGTATAATATTTTAATTGATACTTTAATGAACATTAGGTGATACTTTAAGCTTGCTCTGGATATCTGGTTGGTATTCAAAGATGCAACTTTGATGAGATGTACAAATTATATATACGGTAAACATGCTAAGAAGGTTGGATTTGGTGTGTATAAATGTCGGTTGCTGCTGCTTTATTTTCTTTTCCCATTGAAATTGAGGCGGTATAGAGAGGTTCGTGGGTTTGTGTTTTGTGATTGCTGCTGCAATTTAGAAAATCCTAGGAATTTCTTGCCAAGAAAAGTTGCTGCTTTGTTAAACGCTGTCGAGATTTTCAACATTTCTGTGGAGAGAGAGCTAAGTTTGGATGAAGTGAGAGAAGCTTTTGATGTGCTTGATGATAACAGAGATGGATTCACTGATTTAAAATGAGTTGCAGAGAGTTGTGTGTGCTCTGGGATTCAAAGAATGATTAAAAGTGGAGAGTTGTAGGAGAATGATTGGGGCATTTAATGAAGATGGAGATGGAAGGATTGATTTCCAAGAGTTTGTCAAATTCATGAAAAATAGTTGAAAAAGCAAAAATCAAGGGAAGGAAAAAAAGAATTAAGGGACAACTTGAAAAAGACAGAAAGAAGAAGGGCAATAATACAGCAAACTCAACTCAGTTGAATGAGTTTATCTCCAAAACTCCCAACCCTCTTTTGTTTTAGATGAATATCAGGTTGATACCTGTTTCAATATAAGTGATACTTTTATTCTAAATGAATGATATATTTTCTATTTATCCGACTCATATCTTCAATTCCTTTTGCATATTCTTGGATTGGAGAAATTTCATTTTTTAAATATATTTTGGGATATTTTAAGAGTTGTATTGGACAAAATATTGCTAGGAATTTATTATGTTGGAATTTTATGATTTTGGAATATTATTATAATGTAATTTCATTTCTTAGACATTCATTTCACTACAAAAAAATCGCGTTTTAGCGACGAATTTTTCCGTCGCTAAACATCAAAAATCCGTCGTTAAATCAATTTAACGACGGATCCAATCCGTCGTTAAGCCTCTCGTCGTAAAATCATTTTAATGACAAATTTAACGACGGAAAAATGTTAACGACGGAATTAATTCAGGTGAAATCTGCGCTCCAGGAGATTCGAACACGGGCCAATAGCCTTATGTCCCAAAGCTCTAACCATGTAGGCCAGAAGGTATTCACGTTAAAATATACAACTAATATATATATATACACACGAAACCTATTTTCATTGATTTTTTATTTTCAAATTAAATAATTATATAATATAAAGTCCTAAAAATTATTAAAATAAAAAATTATAAAAAAGTCATAAATTAGTAATTTAAATATAACAAAAGATATAATATATTAAAAATAATAAAAAAATAAAAATAATAAAATAAAATAAATCTGAAAAAATAAAATAAATAAAAATATTAAAAAATATTCAGATTCATAATTGAAAAATAAAAAAATATTAAAAAATAATATAAAATATTAAAAAATTAAAAAATAAAATAAATCTGAAAAATAACATAAATAAAAAATCAAAATTTTAAAAAAATTAATTTCAAATTCGTAAATTAAGTATTAATTGGAAAATTAATAATTAAAAAAAATAAAAAAAATAAAAAAATTAATGACAGAATTGTTCCGTCGTTAATCCGTCGCTAAATTTTAAAAATATTAAAAAAAAATTTAACGACGGATTTTTTCGTCTTTAACGTAGCGACGGAAAAATCCGTCGTTAGTCTGTCGGTATATTTAAAAATTAAAATTAAAAATATAATTCAATGTTTAACGACGGATTATTCCGTCGCTACGTTAAAGACGGAAAAATCCGTCGTTAATCCGTCGTTCAAAGTCTCAATCGTAATCCGTCGTTAATTTGTCGTTAATCTAACGACGGATTTTATTCCGTCGTAAAATCGCGTTTTTTTGGTAGTGTTTATGATTTTTTTTTTCAATATAGAAATAAACACCTACTCATTGGGAGGAAAATGATACATTCTTAGGATTCTTAAACAGAAAATAAATTTGTATCTTATATGATACGTTTTTGTATGTCAATTGATACTTTTCCAGACACAAGTGTTACTTTTTCTTGAACATGTTGATACTTTATATCTTAACAAATGATACTATCATTATTTCATAAAACAAATCCATTTTAATTACTTTAAATATAGGTTGTGCATGTTCTTGAATGAACATAATTATAACTAATTATAAACCAATAACCGTTGATCAGTAATAAAGAAAGTGATTATTTGATAAAAAAAAATTATTCCATAAAATCACATCTGATCAATGATACAAAATTTAAAATTCAATGATACAATCCCACCATTTCATTCATTCCAATCAATAACCTCAATCCATTCACCATTACAAAGCTACACATAAACCAATCAGAGTATCCCAACATATAATTCACCAGACACCAAAAGAAAACACACCAACAATTCTTCAACTCTATCAAATATCTAAAAGAAATCACAACATTCCAAATATCTAACCATAAATTCAAAATTGTCAGTCATTTGTTCCTTTTATTCATAAATCTAAGGACAGATTTATGGATGTCAAATCTCAAGTCGTTTGTGTCTGTAAGAGCAATACGAGCACAATGTAGTCCTCGAAGCTTCTTTCTACCATAAGACTACAAATCGAGAAATAAAGTTAGAAATCAATTAGGAAAAATAAGGAAAATAAAACTGAAAGAAAAAAATATAAAAAAATAATTCAAACCTTTCCTAAAATTGAGGCACAAATAAGCCTTCCTATCAAATCTCTGCATGTGACTCATGACATATACATCGCAGTCATGCCCACCAGTTTACTTGTTCCATTCAAACTCCACATTCACCATTTTCTCCGCATGCCTCAAAGAAATTAACATATCTGGACAATTAATGAAAAAAAAAAACAAAAAAAAAAAACAGAACATAAACAAAATATGAAAACTGACTGAATCCTAAATACATAAACATACAACTTAAAGAAAATATAAGATGCAATAATTATGAGTAATGTGATACCTGTTTCTAATTCAAATGGTACTCATAAGCATGCTAACTGATACTTAATATAATAATCCACATTACTTGTATAAACTTTTAAATCAAACACTCAAATAAACATCTATGAATAGTTATTAAAAACAGAAAATAGAAAACACAATAACTGACATAAAAACAAATCAGATACAAAATGAACTACAATTTGATACTTATTTTCAATTTAACCGGTACACATAAAGGGATATTCCGATTCAATATATTTTCTAGCATATGTCTAACTAAAACACATATAGAAACATCATTTATGATTTCAAAAAATCAAAATAAAAAACCATTATGTACAAAATACTTATCACTACTCAATTAAAAATGTGATACCACCCTTTCTATTCCAAGTGTTACTCATAAGCATGTTAATTGATACTTATCATAATAATTCATATTACTCATATGAACTGAAATCAAAACAAATAATAATTCATATTACTCATTTTTAATAGATATTTAACATCTCTGAACAGTGAAAGAAAATACAAAACACAAAAAAATCGCATAAAAACCACATCAGATACAAAATCAGCTGCAATCTAATACTTATTTCCAATTCAAGTAGTACACATAAAGAAATATTCATATGATCAACAATCTATAATGAGTAACAAATCCACAATCTATAATGAGAAGCATGACTAATAACCTTATATGAAACAAAACAACTAATATCTGATATTTACAAGCATATCAAAATGATACTAATCAGCATGCCAATTGATACAAAAAATACACACAGATAAAAATAAATATACACATCACATAAAACCTTATCTGAAGCGAAAGACTAATATATGCATGATACTTACAAGCATATCAATTGGTACTAATTAGTATGCCAAGTGATACAAAAAATACACACAAATCAAATAGACACACACCACATAAAATCTTATCTGAATCAAAACAATAAATATATGATACATACAAGCCTATGAACTGGTACTAATCAGTATGCCAATCAATACTTATCATAAAAATGAAAAATCAGAAAATCCTAACAAAACTAATTTCAAAGCAACCAATGTAACAAAGGAGACAACAAGATCTCACAAGACCAAATAGATAGATAGATTTCTAATCAATAATCTGACAAGATTTACCACAAGAATTTTCAAATACACCATACACCAAAAGGTTATACATACATAAGATTAAAAAAATGAAGAATGAGCAACATAACAATTGTAGATATGTAAAGCGACCAAATAATTCTAATTTTAGGCTTCAACATCTAATTCACATAAATGAATCAACCACAACAATGAGTTTCAAACAGCATCCGCGAAATTGTAACACATAAAGAGAAAAAGAGAGCGAGAGAGAGAGAGAGATGCATAGAAGATGTCTAAGATTTCACGTAGCGGAGCACAATGACAAGGTTCAATCAGTGGTGGCCAGACGATGAATCAGCGGTGCTCGATAAAATCAGAAATTGAGAGAGAGAGAGAGAGAGAGAGGAAGGCGGCTAGGGTTTGGAATGAAGATCGAAATGGGAAAAAATGAATGAGATGGTCAAGGAATATATTTATATGCCAGGTCATGAGTCAGGTCGTCTGATGGGTAAGGATCCATGCATCTTGTGCACAGGAGTTTTTGCGAAGTGTCATTACTGCTACTTCGCTTACATGAGTGTATTACATCTCAATTTATATTTAATACATTCCAATTAAGGGTTATTAATCTTAATTAGGATATATATTTATTGTTTTAAGGTTTAGTGTTTTTAGAATATTTTTGAAGATTTCTAGAATTTTTTTTTAGATTTTTTTTGGGTTTTTTTTATGTTTCTTATGGTATATTAATTCTAATTAGTGCTTATATTAATTTGAAATAACCAATTGTCGAGCGCAGTGCACGAGCCCATATATTAGCATCGGGCAATTGCACCCATTTGTACCTTGCGCTATGAAATATATAAGTTTTACCAAACAAAGCTGCTTCAACCAATTGTACCACAGCCTGTTACAGGTATATATTCATGCTCTATACATTCACTA
Source organism: Perilla frutescens (assembly GCA_026008535.1). Lineage (NCBI taxonomy): Eukaryota > Viridiplantae > Streptophyta > Magnoliopsida > Lamiales > Lamiaceae > Perilla > Perilla frutescens. Next base: position 27,246,892 of record BRKX01000019.1, read on the forward strand.
TCAAATGGCTGAGAAATTGGAGATATGTTTATTGTATTAAAAGCATGGGATTAAATCTATATTTAGCCAAAAATTCAATTTTTAGTATCTTACAAAAATGACATTGTCTTTTTATTTGAAAAATAAAATAGTAATACTTTCTATAACAATAACTAATACTCTATATGAGAAACAAATACTTATTCTTTTTTGCGTATTAATTACACAAATGTGATCATCACTTATTTTTTTACGTAAAAATTGAAGCTAATTCTTTTTTCTTGACAAGAACTAATAATTTTCAGAATTAAACTAATACTTTTCGGTATAGAAAATAATATTTTTCTGATTTTGAGCAATTAGAAAAATATTAACACCTTTTTGTGCCAAAAAAAATTCTAGTAGTATTAGTTTCTAGATGAAAAATTATGAATTTCTCAAGATTAAAACTAATACACTTTTTTCAGTATATAAATTATTATTTTATTCAATCCAAGCCAAAAGTTAATTTTTAAGTAATTATAAAAATGTCACCACACTATATGTTTTTTGAATTTGGATTATGGGCTTGGATTTGGGTATGAAAATCACCGTCTGATCCATAAAACTAACATATATTTTTCTGATGAATTTTATATTAATTGTTGTAAATATATCTAATAGATATATGATATGAGTGACGGACAAGTTACTAGCCCTAAAACCCTAGCTCTTGTACTATTATATATAGAGGCATTTGGTCCTCATATTAAAGTGATACAATTCATATTCTCTCTCGTCTTTCTCTTGTGTATAACACGTTATCAGCACGATTGTTCTACCCCTTTCTTCAATTCTAGAAGTCCATCGATCCTAGAAGGTACATTCTTTAATTTTCTTTTCATTCGCCCAAATCGTATTGCCGTCAATCTGTGAATTATATGCGTGATGTCAGAGTTTGCTAATGAAAAAATATTATATCATCTTTAATGATTGATCATCGAAACATGATCTGCCTTTAGTCAAACTTTGGAGTATTATAATATTTTATTGTTGACATGCATGCTCATATCAATAAAATTAAAATTCTTTTTCGTTAAATCTTCTAGAATCGTTTTTCAGTAATTAAGAATATGATCAAAGCCATGATTCTTTTTAATAAATCTTTGGTGCAATTCCAAGATAAGAAATATTTTCTTAAGTTGACATTAGCTGAGGATAATGTTAACACGATATCAGGTGCATCAAACATCATTGAAGGCTCCGGAAGAGCTTGTATCATTTTACCAAATGATACTAAATTATATATTGAAAATGCCCTGTATTCTAGTAAGTCCAAAAGAAACTTACTAAGTTTCAAGGATATCCGATATAATGGATACCACATCGAGACTGTATCAGAAGGTAGAAATGAATATCTTTACATAAATTCTTTTGTATCCAGCCATAAGCGAATAAAAGAAAAATTATTAACACTACCTTCTGAGATGTATTACACATTCATAAAGGCAATTGAGACAAACCATGTCATGAAACCGAAATTCAATGACACAAAAAGCTTTATGCTTTGGCATGATAGGATTGGACATCCTGGAGCAACTATGATGCGCCGAATAATCAATAATTCATATGGGCACAACATGAAGAATCAAAAGATTCTTATGGCAAATGAATTCTCATGTGATGCTTGTGCGCAAGGCAAGTTAGTCATTAGACCTTCATATACAAAGGTTAATATGAAATCTCCATCTTTCTTAGAGAGAATCCAAGGAGATATTTATGAACCTATACATCCACCATGTGGCCCTTTTCGGTACTTTATGGTAATGATTAATGCCTCTTCTAGATGGTCACATGTATGCTTGCTTTCTACTAGAAATGCAGCATTTGCTAGACTACTTGCTCAAATTGTAAAATTACGAGCTCAATTCCCAGACAATTCAATTAAAAGAATTCATCTTGATAATGCTAGTGAGTTTATATCTCAAGCATTTGAAAACTATTGTATGGCTATTGGAATTGAGATTGAACATTCAGTCTCTCATGTTCATACTCAAAATGGTTTAGCAGAATCGTTTATTAAACGTCTTCAACTTATTGCTAGACCGTTACTTATGAAGTCAAAACTCCCAAATACTGCTTAGGGTCATGTCATATTACATGCGGCAACATTAGTTCATATTAGACCATCGGCCAACCATGAATACTCCTCAATGCAAATTATTTTTGGTCGAGAACCAGATGTTTCTCACTTATGAACTTTTGGTTGTGCGGTTTAAGTCCCAATTGCACCCCCACAATGAACAAAAGTGGGTCCCAAATGAAGGATTGGGATATATGTTGGATTTGATTCATCTTCGATTATAAGGTATATTGAACTTTTAACGGGTGATTTATTTACTGCACATTTTGCAGATTGTCATTTTGATGAAATGACATTTCCAACATTAGGTGGAATGAATCTACATCCAAAAAAACACAAGAAATATCTTAGAATGAGAAAAACTTGTCACATTTTGATTCTCGAACTAATCAATGTGAACAAGAAGTTGAAAAGATTATTCATTTGCAAAAGATTGCAAAGCAACTTCCTGATGCTTTTATAGATATAAGAAAAGTGACACAATCTCACATACATGCTGCAAATACTCCAGCCAAAATTGATGTCCCTGAAGGACAAATAGCTTTGGCAGCAAATGAGTCTAAAATTCGTCAAAAACATGGTCGACCAGTTGGTTCCAAAGATTCTGTGCTTAGGAAAAGAAAGGGGCAAGATGGAAATCAAACAATGATGATTAATCAATCAAATGAAAGTGATGTAATTCCTGAAGAATTACAAGTATCTGAAAATCATGAGATCTTAATAAATTATTTATCTTCCAATCAGATACTGGAGAGAAAACATATCATTGTAGATGATATATTCGCCTTTCATATAGCTCATTAAATTTTAAATGAGAATCCTGAACCAAAATCTGTTACAGAATGTAAACAGAGAAATGATTGGCCAATGTGAAAAAGAGCTATGGAAAGGGAATTAAATTTATGTGATAATCGGAAAGTATTTGGACCTATAGTACTAACTCCGGAATCTGAAACCCCTGTTGGATACATATGGATATTTGTTAGAAAGAGAAATGAGAAAAATGAAATTACAAGATATAGAGCAAGACTCGTAGCGCAAGGTTTCTCTCAAAGACCAGGAATTTATTATGAGGAAACATACTCTCCAGTAATGAATGCGATTACTTTCAGATTTCTGATTAGTCTGGCTGTGTCACAAAGGCTTGATATGCGCCTTATGGATGTAGTAACTGCCTATCTATATGGGTCATTAGATAATGACATATATATGAAAATCCCTGAAGGATTTAAAATGCCTGAAGCATTAAAGTCAAAACCCAAAAACATGTTTTCGATTAAACTGCAAAAATCATTGTATGGGCTGAAACAGTCTGGCCGTATGTGGTATAATAGATTGAGCGAGTATCTATTGAAAGAAGGATACAAGAATGATGATATCTGCCCTTGTGTTTTTATAAAGAAAATCGAAAGTGGATTTCCAATTATAGCAGTTTATATTGATGATTTGAATTTAATTGGGACTCCTAAAGAGCTCAATAAAACTGCTGAATATTTGAAGAAAGAATTTGAGATGAAAGATTTGGGAAAGATAAAATTTTGTCTTGGTTTGCAAATTGAACTTGTGCGAGGAGGAACGTTTATTCACCAATCCACATATACAGGAAAAGTGTTAAAGCGCTTTTACATGGATAATGCACATCCATTAGCATCACCAATGGTCGTTAGATCTCTTGATATGAAGAAAGATCCATTTCGACCTATTGAAGATGGTGAAACGATACTTAGTCCTTAAGTACCATATCTAAGTGGAATTTGATCATTAACTTATCTGGCTAATTATACTAGACCAAATATAGTTTTTTCTATAAATCTTCTCGCAAGATATAGCATTGCACCCACTTTGAGACATTGAAATGGTGTTAAGCACATTATACGCTATTTAAAGGGTACCATAGATCTTAGATTATATTATTCAAAAAATTCAAATTCTTCTCTGGTAAGGTATTCGGATGCAGGATTTTTATCCGATCCACATCAAGCCAAGTCACAAACTGGCTATGTTTTCACATGTGGTGGAACTGCTATATCATGGAAGTCTGTGAAACAAACCTTGACTGTAACATCCTCAAATCATTCTGAAATCATTGCAATCCATGAAACAAGTCGAGAGTGTGTATGGTTGAGAAATATGACAAGTCACATCCAAGAGTCATGCGGATTAGCTTCATCAAAGATCAATCCAACTGTTTTGTATAAAGACAATGATGCTTGCATCGCGCAACTCAAGGAAGGATACATCAAAGGTGATAGGACGTACGAAGAACATTTCTCCCAAGTTATTCTACACACATGATCTCCAAAAGAGTGGCAATATTAACGTTCAATAAATTCACTCAAGTGACAATTTGGCGGACTTATTCAAAAAGACATTACCAACATCAATATTCAGAAAGTTGGTACACAAGATCGGCATGCGCCAACTCAAAGATCTACAGTGGTCTTAATATCAGGGGGAGCAGATGTACTCCTTTCCTTCGACTAGGTTTTGTCCCACTGGGTTTTTCTAGCAAGGTTTTAATGAGGCAACATTTATTTTAGGGATTACTCACTCAAGGGGGAGTGTTGTAAATATATCTAATAGATATATATGATATGGGTGACGGACATGTTACTAGCCCTAAAACTCTAGCTCTTGTACTATTATATATAGAGGCATTTGGTCCTCATATTAAAGTGATACAATTCATATTCTCTCTCTTCTCTCTCTTGTTTACAACATTAATCAATTAAAACAAAATTTCTTATTTGTTGGTAATGACATATAATCAACAAATTTGAAGCTCCATTTTTTCAGGAAGTGATTGTCACAGTGATAATATAACTCAAGATATCATAATTTTTGTGGTTACGATGGTTGCATCTGTAGCACTTGCTTATGTTGGGTTTTTGTGGGAAAGAAAGTGAAACAGATGAAAAAGGGCGAATCTCATGACCACAATGAGTCTATGTTGCAGAGTTCAATATTATTGGTTAAATTAACATTAATATTCCAAATTATTTCCATTTTTTCTTAAATCTATCATAACTAACACTTTTGTCTATAAAATATCTAATTTATTTGAAAACTAATCAAATATATCTTTACATACATTTTTAAGCCAAAAATTACCTTATTTTTCGTCAAAATTGAGGGCATTCTTATTGTACTTGTTGTAGCCAAATCCACTATATATATGACATAACGCCTTTCTTCTAAATTTTCGTCACCTTTTTAGACCACATTTTGGCTGGAAAATTAATCTAAGCTTAGATTTGATTATTTTTAAATAATTTAGATATTTAATTGATAAAAGTATTAGTTTGTCATAAATTTGAAAAAATGGAAATAGTTAGAATAATTTATTCTTACATAATCATCTTGCCGTTTTTATATCAAAAGTTTATTGGGTGTCAATCAAACTGAGAATCAAATAAAATGTTTTCTTTTATTAATCATTAATTAGGTGAAGAACGAGTTGAGATTAGCACCGTTAAATCGATACAGTATGATTTTGGCACAATTATAGCAGCAACAGATGATTTTTCTGATGCAAATAAACTGGGACTTGGTAGATTTAGGACTATTTATAAGGTATATATTCATATAAATGATCATACATAAAAATTTATGTCAGACCGTTTAATGGATCAAAATTCATGATATGATACTCATATCTAGCTGGTCCAACTTTGCATTTCATGCATAATTGTAATTAAATGTATGTATATATCGAATCAAGATCCAAGTTGGGGACCATTTAACGAATTTTGATCTATCAGATGATCTGACAGGAAAAACTTAATTCAATGTGATGGATCTGATTTGGTATATCTCAGGGTAAACTTTAAAATGGCAGAAAAATAGCAGTGAAAAGATTATCGAAAGATTCAGGTCAAAGTGATCTCGAATTCAAGAATGAGGTTGAAAAACTACAATCCGTGCAAAGGTGTTTAACGTAAAATGCTAACAAGTGTTCTACGGTATGTTAGGAACAGATGTAAGAACAGTAAATAAAAAGCAGTAAATTACGCACGAGATTGGTAATCCAGTTTGGTTAATCAACCTACTCTGGGGGGACTTCGCCCAAACTTGAAGATCCGTTTGCTACTCCTTCATGAAGTGTTTTTAGGATTTTACACATACATGACTCCCTCCTTATGTCACCCGTTCTTCTTCACGAACTCTTTCACTAAACGAAAGCTATGAGATCCCCTCATAACCGTGACACTAGACTCCATCTAGCTACACAAAACTTCAACTTACAATCTCTCCCGAGATTGCATACAAAAAGGATTAAAACAACCGCTCACGTGTTTCACTCAAAAACACTAAAAACTAGACTATCACGTTGAACTGTTTATGGAACAACTACTAGCTAATACATGGATCACAAATGAAATTGACTCTCAAATAATATGTTAAGAGAATCTACTGAAGTCCACACCGATTATTGCAATTAATTGGTCTTCATATAGCTTCACATCAATATTACCGTTGGTCTTCAATCTTCGGTAAATTGGTAAGCAAATATTGGTTTGTGATCTTCCCAAACGTGTGTAGACTCTTTCCATGTGTAATAGGATTAATTTCAGCACGTTATCTACACCACAAGGCAGTCAAACGATCATATCTTTGTTGGGGTTTTTTTGAATTAAACCACCGTAGGATCATTTGGTTGTTCATTAATCCATATTCATGCAAATTATATTTTTTTATCTTGCATGCATGTTTATCACAGTCTAACAGAATTAACATGCAAAGCAGATTCGAATCTAATAAAGCAGAAAATATAGAAACGAATCTACTTACAAATCGATAGACGGTCTGTGGACAAGATTAAAGATCTAATCTTGTTGTAGAATGAAGCAAAACAGGCATCCCCTTTTTCATAAGAAAATCGGCCACACAGTATTCTACTCCAAGATCTTCTGCTGTATCCCCGGACTGTATCTAGATTCAGAATGGGCTAAAATCTACTAGATAGGTTTGTGAAATCTATGGATATCTTGAGAGACAAAAGAGGGGCTGATATTATGTACTGAAATTTTCGAACCCCTTCCCTATATTTATATAGGTAGTGGCTGAAAATTCAACTCCCAACCCTACTGGGTTTGAGCTTCTATCTCAAGTTCAATATCCAGTCCACTATCAGTCAATTGGGCTACAACAGGGATCTACAAGAATATTAAATTGGCCTACTAATTTATTTAATATCCAATATCCAATAAACTTGGGATATAATTAAATAAATTAAGTTTTACTTTTATTCCACTAAAGAAGTAAAACTGACCTACCAATTTAATGCATATTTACGAATATGCTTTCTCCTTTAGTCCAGCCATTCCCCGTGTTTAAGATATAATGTTCATTAATTAATTATGTCAGCCTCTGACAGCTATAATTAATTAACATCTAAAACCTTGAGTAGTACCACACAAGCTTTACCATGTAAGGAATAAATTTCACCTGCAGGGTTTCAACATGAACATGTATATCCTCAAGAGAACATCATCAACATGGCGCACCAAGACACGGTGCTCATGCATACTGCTCAAGAAATTATGCATACACTGTCATTACCCAAGATATTGAGTTTATTGATCTACGAAAAGATCTCACCCATTGATAAATTAAAGTAACAAACAACGCACATATGCTCGCCAATATCACATGAGTTCAGAACCTGAACTCTGTGGATCTTTATTCTCTCACTAACTGGGTCAGAGACAGAAAATAGTATCCTATCGTGATCCTCCTCAATACACTAACAAGTGTACTAGAATAATCAGTTAGTCAAGATAAACTAACTCATCAGATTATTCTACAGTGTACCGATGGTGTGTTCAGGACCATCTAAGCCGTGAGCTCTTTAATACAATACAAGGTTCTAATGCTATGATCTTACCGTGTGACTCCCCACACTATAGAACATTGCATAGAACAATTATATAACATAATGTAAATGCAAACAGTGACTGCAATAACTTTCATTTCATATCTTCATATCAACAGAAAAGTATACAAAGACAAGTCTTCCAGTATACAAAACTAACAATCTCCCACTTATACTTGAAGCATGTCTTTCAAGTATAAAAACTAACTAGATAACTCTCCAATCAAAACTATCAACTCAAACTACGCCACCAGGTCTGCATCTCACTCCCATTTTCTCCACATAACCATCAAAGGTCTTAGCCAGCAGGCTCTTCGTGAATGGATCAGCCAGGTTATCCTCCGATGCAATTTTGACCACCGCCACGTCTCCTCTCTTAAAGATTTCTTGTATAAGATGGTACTTTCTCTCTATGTGTTTACTTGTCTTGTGGGCTCTGGGTTCCTTCGAATTTGCCACTGCACCAGAGTTATCATAGTTTATCGTGATAGTCTTAGGCAAATCAGAAATCACGCCCAAGCCCATTAGGAACCCGCGGAGCCAGACAACCTCTTTTTCAGCCTCAAAGGCAGCTACATACTCGGCTTCCATGGTGGAATCAGCAATGCATTTCTACTTTATGCTCCTCCATGCGATGGCTCCACCTCCTAATGTAAACACATAACCCGAGGTAGACTTACTCTGATCTTCGTCGGATTGAAAATTTGAGTCCGTATAACCCAAATGCACTAGACTATCAGAGCGGAATACCAACATGTAATCTCAAGTCCTTTTAAGGTACTTGAGAATATTTTTTACCGTAGTCCAGTGACCTTGTCCCAGATTAGACTGATATCTGCTTACCATGCCGACGGCATAACATATATCAGGCCTAGTGCATAGCATAGCATACATCAAACTTCCCACAGCCGAAGCATATGGTACTTTCTTCATTTCCTCTATCTCAGACTTTGTTTGGAGACACATTTTCTTGGGTAGATGAATTCCATGTCTGTAAGGTATAAAACTTTTCTTGAAATCTTGCATGCCAAACCTAGCTAGCACTGTATCGATATAAGTCGCCTAGGACAGACATAACATCATTTTCTATCGCGAATGATCTTGATGCCAAGGACATGTCCGGCTTCACCCAATCCTTCATATCGAACTGCTCGGACAGCCACACCTTAATGTTCAACAACGCCTTCTTATTGTTTTCAATAAGCAAGATGTTATCAACATAAAGTACGAGGAATGCCACCATGTTTCCATCACATTTCTTGTACACACAGTTCTCATCCGGACTTTGCACGAATCCATATGATTGGATAACCTCGTCAAATTGGATGTTCCAAGATCTCGATGCCTGCTTAAGTCCATAAATAGATCTCTTAAGCTTACACACCAAGTGCTCTTGGCCCTTAGCAATGAATCCCTATGGTTGCTTCATGTGAATATTTTCTCCAAGACTTCCGTTTAGAAAAGTTGTCTTGACATCCATCTGCCAGATCTCATAATCCAAATGAGCGGCAATTGACAAGAGAATCCGAATTGACTTAAGCATGGCTACCGGTGAAAAGGTTTCCTCATAATCGATCCCTTCTTTCTGAGTATACCCTTTTGCCACCAATCTTGCCTTGAAGGTTTCAACCTTCCCGTCAGATCCTCTCTTGCGCTTGTAGACCCCCTTACAACCAATGGGTTTTACCCCATCTTGTGGTTCTACAAGTTTCCAGACTTCATTGCGATCAATAGATCCAATCTCAGACTCCATTGTAGTTTTTCAAGAATCCGTATCTTTATCTCGAATTGCCTCGTCATAGGTCCTGTGATCCAATTCATTTAGTCCCTCTGGGAAATCTGTAGCCTCTCCCAGACCAATGAATCTATCAGGTTGGCATACAACCCTCCCACTATGACGAGGCAGTTTCTGTACTTATGTGACACATTGTGCAGTGTTTGGTGGTACCTCTTCATGTACAACTGGTGTAGGATTCGATCCTTCCCTTAACTCCTCAAGGATGATCTGACTCCTTGGTTTGTGGTTTATGACATAGTCTTCCTCTAAGAATCAAGCATTGGTGCTGACAATGATCTTCTGATCCTTAGGACTATAAAACATACCACCTTTCGTTATCCTAGGATATCCAACGAACAGCCTTACATTAGTACGAGGAGCCAGCTTATCAGCTTCCTTATCCAACACGTGTGCTAGGCTATCCCAAATCCGAATATAGTTCAAACTGGGCTTTCGTCCAGTCCATAGTTCTGTGGGCATAGAAGGAACTGATTTTGATGGAACCAAGTTAAGAATATAGGCTGCCATTTCCAGAGCATATCCCCAAAATGAAATGGGCAACTCAGAATAACTCATCATCGATCTAACCATCTCTAACAGTGTACGATTCCTTCTTTCCGCCACGCTATTCTGCTGTGGCGTTCTAAGCGCAGTCAACTGGGAAGTAATCCCATTCTCTGCCATGTAATCCCTCAATTCGCTTGAGAGGTACTCACCACCACGATCAGAACATAGTGACTTGATACTTCTGTCTGTTCGTTTCTCCGCTTCCGCCTTAAACTCTTTGAATTTCTCAAAGCATTCAAACTTACAACGCAACATGTAGATATATCCGTATCTAGAGTAATCATTAATGAGAGTGATGAAATACTCGAACCTTCCTTGAGCTTGAACTGACATAGGGCCACACAGGTCAGAGTGAATCAAATCTAATAGCCCTTCGGATCTATTTCCTTTTGACTGGAAAGGACGCGTGGTCATTTTACCTTCCAAAAATTATTCACACAAAGGAAACGATGTTAGTACCAAAGAAGACAATGGTCCATCATTTACAAGCCTTTGTATCCTCTTAAGGTTAATATGACCTAGTCTTGGATGCCAAAGATAGGTTTGATTCAGGTCTGAAGGTTCTTTTCTCTTGTTAGGGTTTATGATCGATGTATTCAACAATTGTCTTTGTGTAGTGTTTTCAATTGGTTTAAGAAAGTATAAGTGTCCATCTAATGTGCCAGAACAGATAAAATATTTACCACTAAAGATAACTACTTTGTTATCAAAAGAAACAGAATATCCATCCATAATCAATTTAGAAATTGAAATCAAGTTTCGCCTAAAATCAGACACATAAAGACAATCTTTCAAAACCAAAGTTCTATCACTACTGAAAGGTAAAACAACGTCTCCCACTGCAACAGCCACCACTCTCGTAGCATTGCCCATGTAGACGGTGATCTCATCCTTACTCAGTTGTCATTTTACCAGGAACCCCTATAAAGACATGTAAACATGATCAGTAGCTCCAGTATCTACTACCCATGACTAGGTAGAACAAGTTGCTAAACATATTTCTACAACCAGAGTGTGAGATGTACCTCTCTTCTTCTTCTTGTTAGGGCACGCCGCCTTCCATTGACCTGGTTGGCAGCACTTGAAGCACTTAGTCTTCGACTTGAACTCCTCAGGAGAAATCTTTGCCTTTGGCTTCTTTGCCTTAGGCGCCTCATCTGCAGCTTTTTTAGGTGGGTTTCTCTTCTTCCTTTTTCCACCAGAAGAAGATGCCTTTTTCTCAGCTATGTGGGCCTGAGTCGCTCTTTTGGATCAATTCAGCCGCCTGAAGATCTATGGGCAGTTCAGTCAGGCTGACATCCCTTTTTATCATGTTAAAGTTCAGTCTGAACTGCTCAAACTTCGACAACAAGCTATAAAGAACAATGTCGATTTGAGAATCGGCATCCAGCTCTCCACCCAAGGTCTCGATCTCAGATAAATACCCCATCATCATGAGAACGTGATCCCTAACAGGTGTGGAGTCAGCCATTCTCGCATCCATTAGCTTCTTCATTGTCAAATGGCGTGCCGAGCAGTTCTGATGACCGAATAGCTGCCTAAGGTTGTACATTATATCATAAGCGGTTTTCATAGGCTCATGCTGATGTTGCAACACATTCGATATAGATGCCAGAATGTAACAGCGCGCTATCTCATTAGACCTAACCCACTTATCCTATGCAACCTTTTGGGCTTCATCAGAACCCTCATCTGGCTTCTGAAGACAAACCTCTTCAAGTACAAACTTGTGTCCCTCAGCAACAAGAACTAGGTTAAGGTTACGAATCCAGTCATTGTAGTTTTCACCGATGAGTTTGTTTTCTTTGAGGATTGAGGACAGATTGGAGAGTGCCATTGATGATATGAAATAACTGAAATTAAAACATGCAGTACAGTCACAAACTTTAGGATAAACAGTATATAATCGAAAGCCTCATAAAAATTATATACTTTTCCACCGACACTTTAAAAACGTCTTCTATAAGCCACGATAGTGTGGACGTTTATAAAATTCATTTTTAAATAGTTTAAACCTTTAATTTGCCTCCAGTTGAGCTTCCTTACAACAAGCAAATTAATAGCCGGATAAACAACACGGTCATGTAATTGTCCAACTGATAAGCCACGATCATGTGGACGTTTATCAATGCACACCATTATCTTCACACCAAGATCATTATTTCGAATTTATCTGCTCCAGATGGAGGAGTCAGTTAGTTCTAATAATTTTCTATAGCTATCCATTTAGGAGATTTAATTTCTAGAGAAATCTGTGATATGCCACATCCTATATGGAGGAAGACCGATGTCAACGCGCATGTCCATCACTTAATTAAATCAGATTTTGATGGAGACCGTATGAGATTCTACATACTTTGGTATAAATCTCTCCCACTTAGTTATTTATGCTTGAGGTTTCATTTTATCCCATTATCGAACATGCAAACATCACATAAAATGATAAATATCCACTGCATGCTTCAACATAATAAGCAACAGTAATATTCCAACTATCATGGCTTATATCTCATTTTGATTGATGAGATAAAACAGAAAAGTCAGCTCCGGAACAGGGCTTGGCCACCGCCCCCTTCACCGCGCCTCGCCGAAAACCCTAGCTCCATTTAGGGTTTCGGGACGTAAACTGGTGAACCTTCCTTCTTGATGCTGAACTACTTTTCTTCTTTGAGTTGATCTCCGATCTTTATTCAATACAGACTATCTATTCAAAAAGGAAAAATCTAATATTGCTAGAATAAAAATTAAAACTCAAAAACTCGGTCTAACAATGTAAAATAAAACCTAGACCTACTCCATGGATTTTCTCATGGATTAAAATCACGTAGCCAAACCGACATACGGTCAACATTCATTCAACATAAACATACATCACATAAATAAAGGAGCCATGATAGTTGGTAAACCTGCAAACAAACACATTCTACAAAACCAACAATCATATTTATATGAAACACATAAAATAACATATAGTATATATGCATGAATATTAAATATCGAATTTTATAATTAATAAAATTAATTAATTCGATATTATCTACAAGATAAAAATTAGAAATTAAAATAATTATCCACCAATTTAAATCTTGAAATTTTCGAAAATATCACCAAAATAAATCTGGAAATTAATTAAAATTATCCATCAAATTTATTTAATATTTTCAAACCACCCTAATTAAATAATATTTGGATATTTTGATATAAATAAAAAATCTAATCCAAATATTATCCATAAGAATTTAAATCTTCAAGGATAAAGTTTGGAGATTTGATCCACTCCAAAATCATCCAAACCCTATCCAAATTTAAATTCTTATCACAATTGGATTTTGATAATTATTTATATATATCCAAAATCACCTCATCCAATTTAAATCTATAGATTTTCGAAAATATCAAATAATAAATCTGGAAATTTGATCCACTTCAAATTCTTCCAAATTTAAAATTCTATTTTCAAATCTATCTAGATTAAAGGTAAAACAAGATATATATAAAAAATATCAAATCTTAATCCAATACTCATTATTTTCGATCCACATTAATAAATAAACCTGGAAATTTGATTTTCATCAAAATCCTTCCAAATTAATTTAACAATTTCGAAAATAATATAAATAAACATGTTTAGAAAATTTGATATTAATCAAAAAACTATTCCAAATAAAATATACCATAGATTTTGAAAATACTAAGAAAGATAAATATGAAAATTTGATCCACTTCAAATTCTTCCAAGATTTAAAATTCTATTTTCAAATCTATCTAGATTAGAATTAGGTAAATTTAAGATAAACATAAAAAATACCAAACCTAATCCCAAACACTATAATATTCGAACCAAACCTAGAATTAAATCTGGAAATCTGATTTTCATCAAAAACCATCCAAGATTAAATCTAAAGTGCCGAAAATTATAGACAAAAAATTAGGGAATTTTTATACATCAAATTCGAAATTTTGATCTCCAATTTTCGACAACCACCATAAAATAAATCTGGAAATTTGAAGAACATCAAATATCATCCCAAATTTAATTTATGATTTTCGAAAATTCTTAGGAACTTCAAAACTAAAATTTTCGAATTACATCAAAAATTTATCCAAGTTTTGAATACCATATAATCGAAATACATGCACAATTAAATCTGAAAATTTAAACATCATAAATTTATCATCAAATTTAATTATGTAAATCAAAAATATGCTTGGATTAATCCTAGAACAGTGCCAAAACCCGCTTTGATACCAGTTGTTGGGGTTTTTTCAAATTAAACCACCGCTGGATTATTTGATTGTTCATTAATTCATGTTCATGAAAATCATATTTTTTATGTCACATGCATGTTTATCACAGTCTAACAGAATTAACATGCAAAGCAGATTTGAATCTAATAAAGCGGAAAATATAGAAACGAATCTACTTACAAATCGATAGACGGTCTGTGGACAAGATTAAAGATCTAATCTTACTGTTGAATGAAGCAAAACAGGTGTCTCTTTTTTCACAAGAAAATCGACCACACAATATTCTACTCCAAGATCTTCTGTTGTATTCCCGGACTGTATCTAGATTCAGAGTGCGCTGAAATCTACTGGATAGGTTTGTGAAATCTGTAGATATCTTAAGAGACAAAAGAGGGGCTCATATTATGTACTAAAATTTTCGAACCCTCTCCCTATATGTATATAGGGAGTGGCCGAAAATTCAACTCCCAACTATACTGGGTTTGGGCCTCTATCTCAAGTTCAATATCCAGTCCACTATTAATCAATTGGGCTACAACAGGGATCTAGAAGAATATTAAATTGGTCCACTAATTTATTTAATATCCAATATCCAATAAACTTATGATATAATTAAATAAATTAAGTTTTACTTTTATTCCACTAAAGAAGTAAAACTGACCTACCAATTTAATACATATTTACGAATATGCTTTCTCCTTTAGTCCAGCCATTCCTCGTGTTTAAGATATAATGTTCATTAATTAATTATGTCAGCCTCTGACAGCTATAATTAATTAACATCTCAAATCTTGAGTAGTACCACACAAGCTTTACCGTGTAAGGAATAAATTCCACCTGCAGGGTTTCAACATGAACTTGTGTTTCCTCAAGAGAATATCATCAACCTGGCGTACCAGGACACGGTGCTCATGCATACTGCTCGAGACATTATGCATACACTGTCATTACCCAAGATATTCACTTTATTGATCTACGAAAAGATCTCACCCATTGATAAATCAAAGTAACAAACAACGCACACATATGCTCGTCAATATCACATGAGTTTAGAACCCGAGCTCTGTGGATCTTTATTCTCTCAATAACTGGGTCAGAGACAGAGAATAGTATGCTATCATGATCCTCCTCAATACACTAACAAGTGTACTAGAATAATCAGTTAGTCAAGATAAACTAACTTATCAAATTATTATACGGTGTACCGATGGTGTGTATAGGACCATCTAAACTGTGAGTTCTTTAATACAATACAAGGTTCTAATGATATGATCTTACCGTGTGACTCCCCACATCTTATCATCTACAATGTAAGTATATGGAACATTACATAGAACAATTATATAACATAATGTAAATGCAAACAGTGACTGCAATAACTTTCATTTCATATCATCAGAAAAGTATACAAAGACAAGTCTTCTAGTATACAAAACTAACAATCTGACCTTCCAAACCGGATCGGCGCAAGATCTTCATATTATGGAAACTGCCATAATTAAACTGTTCCTGGGTATGTCAGGAACATCAGAGTGAACAGTTCTCCAACTGTTCTTCAAAACTTGTACAGTGGAACTTTTATTATCAGGCACATACCCAAGAACACATTGTCTTCTATATCTCACCAAAACAAACTCGAAACAAACATTAGTGCATAACGATGGCACTAACACTCTCCACCTTTGGCGTTTATGGAAGACAATAACTCTTAATCTACACATCACATGAATAAACTCCACAGATCAAACGAAATATCAAAATGTGATATTTATAAGAAATTGTCAGGCATAGTTTCACGTCACGAACTCCCTCATAATCTGAGCTGGGGAGTTTTCACCAATATCCACAATCAAAAGTTTTCACAGGTAGAGCTGCATTATCAGGTTGATCAAATAAGATACAGACCAACAAAAATTAAAACGGGGAAAACAAACATCCCCGGTAGAATATTGTTTGAAAACATAAAACCAAAATGTTTTTGAAAAGAGCACACACGCTCGTCCTTCATCATCAACCTCCAGCTTCCTTCATCAGATTCTCTCTCCCTTAATGTCTGCCATAAAAGGCAAAGAGTCAGAGTAGGGAGACATCGGCATCGTCTAGAATAGATCCAGGAACAGCGAATGTGGAAGACTGGGCATCATCACCAACAGAAGCAGCTTGAGTAGCATCAGAGGGGCCTCCAGCAGCAGATGATCCTGGCACATCAAGTGGAGAGGGATGCGGTCACCACTGAGTCAATAGTACTCACCCCAAAACTATTATTCATTTCAGGTTGATGCCGGGCGATGGATGCGCATGATGAGATGATGGTTATTAAGAAAATAAATATTTATCTTTTAATATTTCCGCTTAAAAACTCTGAATAAATGTTTTAATGTTATTTAATAAAGTGATTTTTTATTTTTCTTTTATTATTTATTGTTATTATTTATTTTATGAAAAATTGGGTCGTGACAGAACATGCCCCAAATAAGATTTGATGACAGTAGGTGAAAAATCAACCCAATGATCACGCACAAAAGCAGAAAATGCATGATCTGAATTAACATCCCTAATGGACTTGTGCAGGTTGGCATAGAATTCATGAACCACAACAACCACAAAAGTAAGAGCAGTATAAGCAGACTTATCAAGACGAGAATCATGCAACAACTGGACAACTCCAGTTCCCTCAACATCAGAAGCAATCAATTGTCGCTCAAACATAAGTGAGCGACCAACAACCAGTTTGTAAAGAGACTGATGAAAAGCAGATAAAAATTTGCTTGAATCAAAAGAACCTGATTCGGGATCTGAACTGTCAGAGACATCCTCTGGAACAGTATCTGCATCCTCCTCCGAAGGAAAGAGGGCTCTGGCATTCTTCATCAATGGCTTTTAAGGCCCTGAGATCAATCCTAACAAACGCTCGGACTCACTCCAAGTAACACGTCGAGTAGAGACAGCAGCAGAGGCAGTTTTTTAGGCAGATTTCTTTGCAGGGGCCTTTTTAGCGGAACCTTTCTGTACAGGAGCAGCAGAGGCTTTCTTGGACATCTGAGATGGCTGATCCTTGTTTTAGGAAAGCTTCTCCAGAACCCGTGACTTGAGATGAGCAATAAGAGTCTCATCATCATCATAATTAGCGACAACAACAAGGGATTTTTGCTTCTCATCCCTGAGTTGCAACTTGCGCTTCACATCGCGAGAGCGGGAAGGAACAGACTCTGAGACAGGAGGAGAGGTCTCATCATCAACAATCTTAATCTCCACACTTTATGTACCCTTAGCCTCTTCAGACTGGGCAAGGGTTTCTTCAACAGCAGCAGTAGGAGAAACATCTTCTAGAGGAACCTGAATTATGACTATTGACGAGTCACGCGACGGAGTAGGGACAAACGACAGCAGAGCAGTCTCAGATAAAAACTTTATGGCGTTAATAGACGTGGGAAATTCATCAATAGAGGATGAATCAACAGCCATGGCGACGGTAATTGAAGCTTCAACAGCTTCTGGATTCGACAATTGGGGGTTCCTCGAGTGTCTCAGCAACAAACCCAGCAAGAGAAGCACTAGGAGGAGATGTTGGAGCAGGCACAGATTGAGGAACATATGTGGGAGTAGCATCTTCCTTCTCTGGACCAGTCACTGTTGGAACAGTTTGCGAAAAGATGAGGGGTTTAGATAATTCCCCTAATGCTTTCCAAAGATCAAAGGTGTTGATCTTTGTCTTCTTGAAAAAGAACAGTTTGGAAGAGCTAGACTTGTCCGCCATTGTTTGCAGAAGAGAAAAAACTTGAGAGCAGAGGGTTTGAGCGAAAGCACTGCAAGAAAATTTGAAATTATTCGAAATGCCTTGAACAGTTTCAAATAATTCATCTCAACCCTTAATTAGAATTTCAAAAAAAAGAAATTCCCGGAATTAACCGTCAAATCCCATAATCATCACTCCACTGCATGTCCTCTGGAAGTGGAAGCGGGCTGGGCGAGAAAAATAAGGGCCCACTAGCCGTTGTAGTAACTGCTCAAACAATGCTTGAAACTGTCAAGCACACTTGCAGGAACACAATTGAATAGACCATGAATCACTTGATTATTTTACTTTCTCTGTACATACATCACTGACCAAGACTGTACAGAGATACTTCTCTCAAAGGAGAAGTTTAGAGAACACAAAGACACAAGGAGGATTTAAGTGTTTCAAATCTTCCACTATCAAGTGTTTAGTGAAAATATCCGCAAGTTGGACATCTGTTCCAACGTACTCTATTACAAGCGATTCGTCTTCAACCAGTTCACAAATGAAGTGGTGGCGAATATCTATATGCTTTGTTCGAGAGTGCTAGATAGGATTCTTGGAAATATTTATTGCGCTCATATTGTCACAGAATATGGTAAGCATAGATTGTGGCACACCATAGTCAAGCAGTATCTGCTTCATCCATAAAAGTTGTGTACAACAACTTCCAGCCGCAATATATTTCGCTTCTGCAGTAGACAGAGAGATTGAATTCTGTTTCTTGCTGAACCATGAAACCATGTTGTTTCTAAGGAAGAAACATCCTCCTAAAGTACTCTTCCGATCTTCAGTATAACCAGCCCAATCTGCATCACAAAACCCCACCAAACCAAGGGTTGTATCATAGGAAAACCAAAGTCCTAACTCAGCAGTACCTTTTATGTACATGATTATGTTCTTGATAGCTTTCAGGTGACTTTTTTTGTGATCAGATTGGTACCAAGCACACACTCCAACATTGTAGCAAATGTCTGGTCTACTTCCAGTAAGGTAGAGCAGACTACATATCATACTTCGGTACAAGGTTTTCTCAATTGACACACCAGTTTCATCTTTTGACATTTTCAAAATGTTCCCACAAGTGTTCTCTTCGTGCTGCAACTTTCCAAGCAAAACTTGCTTATCAAGTTCCTTGCATACTTTGTTTGAGAAACAAAGATCCCATCATATTTTTGCTTCACTTGAAGCCCTAGAAAGTAGGTTAGTTCACTTACTAAACTTATTTCAGATTCAGATATCATGTACTTGACAAACTCGTCCACCATTCTGTTTGACACAGATCCAAAGACAATATCATCGACATAAATCTGAACAATGATCACATCAGATTTTTCTCTTTTGACAAAGAGTGTTCTATCAGCTCCACCACGAACATAGCATTTCTCCAAAAGGAACTTGGTTAGCCGTTCATACCAAGCTCGTGGAACTTGTTTGAGACCGTAAAGTGTCTTTTTCAGTTTGTACACAAACTCAAGATGGTGAGGATCTTCAAAGCCTTTGGGTTGGCTAACAAACACATCTCCAGATAAGTACCCATTCAAGAAGACACTTTTCACGTCTATTTGGTACAACTTGAACTTCATCCATGCAGCCATGGTAAGAAGCAATCGAACTGATTGAAGACGAGTAACGGGAGCAAACGTTTCGTCGAAATCAATTCCTTCATCTTGGGAATAACCTTGGGCAACCAATCTTGCCTTGTTCTTGGTTATGTTCCCCTCTTCATCGGTCTTGTTTTTGAAGATCCACTTTGTGCCTATCACATTGGCATCTTTAGAAATATGATAGGCACTTTGTTCCCCTCCTCTTTATGTGTAATAGATGGACAAGGATAGATAACTTAGAGCTTTCACAGCCTGGATAACTTGGTTGTTTAGACTCTTTCAACAATCTGTAGAATGTCTTTGCCTCTTTATTTGGTTCTTCTCTATGTTTACTTTGGCATGAAGAGTTGTTTTCTAATTCACTTCTATCACATCCATCCATTCGATTGAACCCGGGATATAAATCCATCAAACTTTCATCAATATCCTCATCACTTTCCTCCAATTTTTCATTATCTAATGAAGATCCATCCAATTTTTCACCATGGTAAAGCCAGGTTGTATAATTCGGCATTATTCCATACAAATCCAGATGCATTTTAACTTCTTCTCGTGATTTGTACTCAGTGTTCTTACACTTAACACATGGACATAGAATATTTTGATTGCTATTGGCCATTCCAAAAGCAAAATTCAAAAAATTTTCAACTCCAATCTGATACTTTTCATTCAATCGATCATTATAAAGACTCATCCATTCTTTATTTATTGTCATATTTTTAACTTATACAACAACGTTAAACGATCAGAAAATGGTATAAGCCTGAAAAGGGCAAATGATATAACTAATCATAGGAACACAATTTCATAAATAACATATTTTTTTATATTTCATAATAGCATGATTCATGAAACTGCAAATATAAATTAAAAAGGAAAAATAAATCTCAACAATATGTGGTCTGTTAACAATGGAAAGATTAAAAATTAGGGGAAAACCCAACAGAGTCAATACTTTCTTACTATTTTCTAATATCTTTCTAGCCAAGGCAAAACTTTCAAACATCAATCAATTATTTTAAAAGTGCAGTAAACATTCATGTAAATCCATACCTGTAGTTCAAAAATATCTTTTAATTGAGTTTCTTCACCACCTTCAGAAATGGAAGTGTGACAACCAAAGATTCAACTCCTGGCTCTGCAGCTATAGTCAAGTCCTAAACTTCATCTGCAAAATGGGTTTGTATTTAGAGCAATCCGATTTTATATTGAATCAAAAGATAATGCACCTATGGTGTTAACAGAATATAAAATGCCTTACTTTAGTTATGGAAATTGACGAAAAAGTCATACTTTGGTTTAAAAACTAATCTAGCACGTCTTTTTTTATTTCATTAATGTGTTTCATGTGTGTGGATTATGAAAAAATTGTAGATATTAGAAAATATGATGATAATAAATAAAAGTGAAAACAAGATAAAATCTGGAATATGAGAAAAACAGCAACAAAATTGATTTTGTTATCTTAGAAAAGGAATTGCTGCTAAAATATTGAGCTTTTAATTGAGATCTCTTAACACGAATAACCTCGATTTGTAATTGAGTTGTCGTAACAGATAAATTCAACTTTTTTACAACACAAGATTTATAATTTAACCTCAAATAAAAACATAAAAATCCCAAGTAGAGAGAGAGAGAAAGAAACAGCCAATCCTCGGTAAAGACTACAACTTTCTGCACAATCATATTACTTAAACTATATGATTCAATAGGAATATATCCCTTCAAGTATCTCAATATCATGATTTTGAATCAATGGGATTTGTTGGAATAAATCTCGATTGAACAAGTGAAATATACTTATCTTCACATCTTTTCCGGAAATTAACAGAGCCATCTCACAAATACTATTACCCCTCAATAATTTGTAGTCTAACTCAAATGAAATGAAAAACTATAATCTCTCTATCTCTCTCAAATTATACCACAAAACCAAATAATTCATGCTTTAACACATGCACATGAAGGAGAAATTGAACATATAAAACCAAATAGAAAAAGGCACTCCTAAATTAATATTAAAACCCAAACCATATCAAGATAAAAAGACCAGAGAAACTTACAAAATCAATATAGTAATGATCCGGATAACTCTTGCCAAAGAACACCACAATCGAAAAAATAAATAAAAATACCGACAAAAAGGACAAGATGAATGCTTCTTCCTTTGAACAATGTCGCCGACCGAGTGGGGGGATTAAGATAAGATAATGATTAAAATTTTAGATTAGTGATATTGTCTTCAGATGGGGAGCAAATTGGAAAAGATCTATTTGAGTTATTTTTGAATTTAATCCTCGCCGATGAAGATAGAAATCAAATTGCAGACCTTCAATTTGCCGTCTTCAATTCTTGGGTTTGTTCGTCAGGTGGGGGAGTGTGGAGAAGTGGGTAGTTTCAATTCATTAATTAGACTCTCTTTCAATTTTAGTAAGCAAAAATATAATTAAATTATTTTAATAATAATAATAATAAAAAACCTATTTTTAAGGATGAATAATAACAAAAAGAAAAAAGAATTGGAGGGAAATATCTAAATATTTGGCGGCTTCGGGAATTATAATCGTGAAGTGGGGGATTATAATTGTGAAGCGGGTTTCTTTTAGCGGCTTCTCACGTCAGATATTGATCAGTTGGGTGATCCGGATTTCAGTTGTCTGCATGGGATTCCTACAGATATGGATACAGATGGGCTCTGCAGGACTCCGGATATTGATGAGATCAGATCTGCTATTTTTAGTATCAGTGAGGACAGTGTGTCAGGTCCGGATGGTTTCACTTCTCTGTTTTTTCAGCATTGTTGGGACATTGTTAGCAGTGATGTTGTGAGTGCATTTGTTGATTTCTTTGCAGGTGCTCACATGCCGCGTAGCTTCACGGCTACTACTATTGTCCTTCTGCCGAAGAAGGAGAGACCGGTTGCTTGGACTGATTATCGGCCTATCAATTTGTGCAATGTGACTAATAAGATCATCACGAAGATTCTGACATCTCGGTTGGCTCCTTTCTTGCCTGCCGTGCTCGCTCCGAATCAGAGTGGTTTTGTGAAGGGTCGCTTGCTCAGTGATAACGTCTTGCTTGCTCAGGAGATGATTGGGGACCTCCGCATCAGCCGTGACGTTCCTAATGTTGCTCTTAAGCTAGATATGGCAAAGGCGTATGATCGGGTTCAGTGGTCGTTCTTGCTTGCTGTTTTGCGTCATATGGGTTTTCCGGATCAGTGGGTGGATATGATTAGTCGGTGTATCAAGGATTGCTGGTTCTCGGTTCTTGTGAATGGAGTTCCGGCTGGTTTCTTTCCCTCTTCCCGAGGATTGAGACAGGGTGATACCCTTTCACCCTCCTTGTTTGTTCTTGCGGCTGATTACTTGTCTCGGATTCTGGACAGATTGATTTGTGGTGATCCGGTCATGAGGTACAGGACGGCGAAGAAGGGTTTTCCGGTTTCTCACTTGTCTTATGCTGATGACATCATTATCTTTACTAGAGCTGACTCGGATGGTTTGGGTCATCTTGTGGACTGCTTAGAGCACTATTCTTTGGTTTCAGGCCAGCTAGTGAACTGGGGAAAGAGCAACTTCTACATCATGGAGAAGTTTGTTCCGACTTGGCATCACCAGATTCAGTCCGTCTATGGATATCAGCGGGGTTCTTTGCTGTTCACTTATCTTGGGGTCCCGATATACAGAGGCTTTCTGAAGTGCTCGCTTTTCATCCCTTTGAGACAGCGTTTGAGTGGCAGGATTCACAGCTGGTCGCATAGGCACTTGTCTTTTGGAGGTCGTCTGGCGCTCATCAGGAGCACCCTTGCTACTATTCCTTTGCACATCTTCCAGGTCATGGAGCCGTCTCAGGGGGTCCTTCATCAGCTCGAGCAGATGATTGCTCGTTTCTTTTGGGGTTCTGTTGGGGAGAAGAGGAAGATGCACTGGATCAGTTGGGAGACCATTTGTTTGCCGGTTTCTGAGGGAGGTTTGGGTATCCGTCGGTTTGGTGATCTGGTCACTGCCTTCAGTTGGAAGCTTTGGTGGAGGTTCAAAGCTCGTGATTCTTTGTGGGCCCGATACATGTGGGCTAAGTATTGCAGGGGTTGTTTGTATCCTTTGAGGGTGCCGTTGGGTCTGCATGACAGCCGGGTTTGGAAGAGAGTGGTTAGGGTTGGTGCTTGGGCTCAAGATCATATCCGGTGGTCCATTGGGGACGAACAGGTTAGTTTTTGGGATGATATTTGGTGTGATGATGTTCCCTTATCTTCTTATTGCCCTACTTCTCGTTTTGATCATTTGCATGTTGATTGGTACTCATCTGGTGAGTCTTGGTATGTTGAGCGTCTGCATGCATTGCATGAGCATTTTGCTTTGCTAGTTTATTTGATTGATTCGGTGATCCGGACTCCGGTGATGTGGGGAGAGAGGGATAGCATGCGGTGGAATTTGACCTCGACAGGTGAGTTCTCTTTGACCTCTGCTTGGGATCAGGTCAGATTCCGGCGGCCTGAACGTGCCATCTTTGGGTCCTTTTGGCATGATTGTCTCACTCCCACTATATCTGTCTTTCTTTGGCGTCTCATGCATGATCGCATTCCTGTTGATGTTAGGTTGCAATCCCTTCGTATTCATCTTGCATCTCATTGTCAGTGTTGTGTCGATCCGCAGGTCGAGTCCATTGAGCATGTTTTTCTTTGGTCTGAGTCTGCGAAATCGGTGTGGGCATATGTTGCGAATTGGTTCCATATTACTGCTCCACGTGCACACACTGTTACACATGCTTTTGGGTTTTGGAAGAGGCTGTTCCCACGGTCCGTTCCAAAGCACATTAGCTTTTTGATTCTTTGCTTGGCTTTCTGGTTTATTTGGACGGAGAGGAACAACCGCAAGCACCACGGCATTCCTTTCCTTGTGTCTCACATTGTTTGGCAGGTACAACATCACCTTTATCTTCTGGTTTCGGCTGGGAAGCTCCTTCCGCAGTATTGGTTGGGCTGTTACCCTCAGGTGCCTTTTATGCCTGTTGCTAACCCCGTTCCTAGAGCTTTACGTTCTAGAATAGTGTCGTGGCGGCCTCCGGAGGCACCCTGGGTGAAGCTCAACACGGATGGATCTTTCTCGACGGATCTTCAGATGGCGGCTGGTGGGGGGGACTTGTTCGGGATCATACAGGTTCCCTTCTGGTTAGTTTTTGTGCGCCCTTGAGGACGGCCTCCAGCTTCGATGCTGAGTTCCAGGCTCTACTTCACGGTCTTCAGCTTGCAGTTCAGTATTCGGATCATGTTTGGATCGAGATGGATACGGCGTCTGTTGTGTCGGTATTGCAGTCGGGACGTCAGGGCTCGGCTGTTACCCGACATACGCTCACCTCCATTAGATTGTTGTGTAAAGGTCGGCTTGTTCGGTTCACGCACATCCATCGTGAGGGGAACTGGGCGGCTGATTTCTTGGCTGGTCGAGGGGCCCAGACCTCGGCTTTGACATTTTATGATGATGTTTCAGCACCTCCATATCTGCTCTCCTTGGTACGGATGGATCAGTTGGGTTATCCCAACTTTCGATTTCGGTATCATTGATGAGGCTCGTGTTTTCTATGTTTTGTTTATTTTATTGTTTTGGTTTGGTTTTGTGTTTGGAGTCTCAGTTGGCTTGTGGCTGCGCTCCACTTGTTTGTGATTTATTTAGTTTAGGAGTTAGCATTCGTGTTGTGGATGCAACTCCTATATTTTTGTTGCATTTATCAGGGTCCAGCTCTTGGTTAGGAATATGTTCACTTTTGGGACATATTCCGCCCATGACATTGTATGAGACATTTCAGTATTTATTTACAGGCTGGGCATGGTGCCGAATGCCCCACCCTTAGGGGTGTTTTTTTTTAAAAAAAAAAAAAAGTGGGGGAGTGGCCATTTGTGTAGGTTAATTAATTATATTTTCAATTTCTTCCAACTTTCATCAAAATAAATTTATTTTATTTTTATTTTTATTTTTCTTAATGATAAAAAAAATACTATTTCATTTGGGAGAAATAAATACATGATTTGGCGTCATATATATACAAACTACATCAATAATGAAGGGACCTTATTTTTAATATGTAATTAATGATGGGATTCATATTAATAGTTATGATATTAATAAGTTTCTCATTATTTATTGAACTCTTTAACTACCATTACCCTTTTCCTCTCACTAAAGATAAAAAATAATGAGGGGTTTCAATCCTCTCATTAATTCTTGAACTCTTTAACTACCACTATTTTTTTCCTCTCACTGAAGTCAAAAAATAATGAGGGGTTTTCGATCCTCTCATTAATTTTTCTCACTAATAGTATAATTTCTTGTAGTATACAAATTAACATATTTCTAACAAGCAAAGAAATAAATGCTAACAAATTCATGAATGAAATGATTTCTATTTTAAATTTAACAAATTGCATTAAACAAGCTACGACAATAATTAGAACAAGCTTGGATGTATATATAATTTCAATTTATTTTATCTTAAATCAAATCTGCCAAAAAAACTCTTTTAATCAAAATGGATCAGGATAAAATAATAGTGATATTGCATCAAGTACAATCAATTACCAGTAATAATACATAAAAATCACACATTTATTTTTGATAAGCTATAAACAACTACTAAAACAACAAATAAAAACGCACTCACTTGTTTTAATTAAACTACAAATATCTCGGTACCCATGTTGTCATCATCAATAAGCTATAAAATAACACTACTTTAGCAAAGAATACAAATTGTATTACCTATTCAATCATTTAGCATTCAAATCATTAAAAAAAATGTTAAACAACATGATTGAACCAAAGACTAACAATTAACAATAATATTACATAAAAACACAAGTAGTCGTATTAATTAAGCTATAAATAATTTCTAATATAGTAACTATTACAATTCAATCAACATAAACATACCATACAAAACGTCATCAAACATAAGATTAAAAAGAAATGATCATAGCATAGATATAGAATAAGTACTATCATATGCAAAAGGTTCACCAGAAAAGCAACAAAAATTTCATTCAATCATTCATACAAACGTATAAACAAACATGTGGGTTACAACATTTGTAACTCCAATCATGAGAGCGTGCATATAAACAATTTAAAACATCTGAATCTTTACCAGAACTCTAATAATGGTTTCATTTGTTTTAGCAGCCATACTAAAAAAATTATTTTATAAATTCCAAAACCTAGAAAATATAATGTTTTATTACCTTGTTTGTATCTCATCATTGAAATAGACAAAATCGGTGGCGTCATTGGATTTTCTTGTTGTACTTAGCGGCAGTGGTGGTGTTGCTACTATGGTTATCGTCGACAGTTATGGTTGATAGTGTATGCGTCGGAGGCGGTGGTAGTTTTTGTTGTGACTGCGGCGGCGGCGATATATGATAGTGGTGGGCGGTGGTCTGAAGCGTCATTTTTTCACAAATCTGAAAGAAGAATGGATTTTGTTTATCGATAAATCAACAGTAGTTGTATCATTAATGATACGTATCTTGGGGATTTTGATCTTTACATATTTCCATATAAAAAACCAAAACAAAATTACATTAATGCCTATTTGTATAGTATTTTCGAATCTATTATTGGATTTTACAGATTTTATTCAATTTAATCTTACCCATAGCTCTAATCAAAATTGAGTGCTATGATTATTTCCTAGTTCTCACCTAAAGCATAGTACCCATTATAAGCTGCCCTAGATATATATATATATATATATATATATAGGGAAAGGATCAAATAGGAACCAAATCCCCCCGTGAGAACCTAGGAACTAAACATATTAGCAAATTATTAGTCACATATTAGCAAATTATTAGTCACATATTAGCAGTGTGTATAATTTCTAACATCTTAGCAATATGTTGCTAATATTATGATCTCGTCAAGTTAGCAATATGAGTTTACCTCATGTTAGCAACATAATCTCTTGATGTCAGCAATATAAATCTCTCATGTTAGATTGGTTCCTAGGTTCTCACGAGGGGATTGGTTCCTATTTGAACCCACCCCTATATATATATATATATAGATATAGATATAGATGGGATCATGTGAGAACCACATCCCCCTGTGAGAACTGTGAACCAATCTAATCCGCACATCTATTCAATTTGGACGGCTGCAGATTAGACTTTTAAGCAGTGGTAAAATTGTGAATTTTTACAAGTTTTAATTATGTAGGGGTATTTTGGTAATTAATATATTTCTATTCATTCAGAGTTGAATATTTAACAAAGACATAATTTCTTCACGCTGATCAATTGAGAAAAATTGGATTTCACTTATGGCGGAAGTAGTGGTCTCCATAGCTGTACAAACACTCCGAGATCTGTTGATAGAAAAGGGAAAGTTGTTATTTGTTGTCGTTGGTGAAGTGAAAGCCCTCCAAATGCAGCTCAAAGAGATCAAGTGTTCCCTCGAAGATGCCGACATAAAGCAGCACGAAAGCAAAATCGTGTTCAATTGGATCACTGAGATTAGAGATCTTGCATACAGATCTTAAGATGTGGTCGTGAAATACAGCGTTCGAATGTCTTCGTCTTCATTTTCAGATGGATGGGGACGAAGACTACTCCATTAATTTTCTGGTGTTCGACACAGTTCCTCGCTCTACCAACTAAGCTCTGAGATTTTGCTTATTAAATCGGAGCTTGCAAGAATCGCCGATGCCATGGAAGGCTATGGCATAAACAGAATCATTGATGGAGCCGCGGTTAGCGGCAACAACTAAAACTTGGCAAGGAACGCCTTTCCCAATTTCGAGATCGGAGAGTGTTTTGTGGGAAAGGAGGAGGACCTGAAGTGGCTTGTTTCTCTCGTAGTTGAAGACAGAGAGCATCGAGTCATTTCAGTATGGGGTATGGGTGGAATAGGTACTACTAATTCCATCTGCATAACAATGCTACTAATTGCTTGTTTATTTTTACATTAAATATGTACTATTAATTTATTATTACTGTTAGACATTTTATTATATACAGCAAATTAAATGCTAGTATATATATATATATATATAAAGTAATTAACCTCAAAACCAAGGCCATTATTGTAGCAATTATTGATAGGCGTGGGATCCAAATTATTTGCACCGACACACGATCGCCATTCTGTGTGTAATCTATTTTAGCATTGTTGTAACCTATTTTAGCACTACTGTGAACAATTTTAGCACTGCCATGTACTTTAGCACTATTGTGATCTATTTTAGCACTGTCGTAACCTATTTTAGCACTATTGTGAACTATTTTAGCACTTAGGTTGACGAAGTTGATTAAGCTGTTATTTTCAATTTTTCACTATCAGTACCTTAGCACTACTGTGAACTATTCTAGCACTGTTGTAATCTAGTTTAGCACTACTGTGAACTGTTTTAGCACTGCTGAACTTGAACAGAAATCAAATGGATTGAAGAGAAAATTGTGCAAGAGAAGGAGCACACATTGATTAAGGATTTGACTGCTGTTGGTGGAGCTGAATCTCGACATGGCTACAAGAAGAAAGTTGATACATTGATGGCAAGAGCATTGCATAATAGAGGGAAAATGATAGGAACAGTAGAGTTGTATGATTCTTCGTTATTCTAGATGAATGATTATTTCGAGTACATGATCATCAGTTTTGGAGAAGGAGAAGAAGATAGATTCAAATTTTGTATATAGGCATGGTGTCTTGCTTCATCATTAAAGATTTTGCTTCTGTACATTAGCTAGCTTATGTTGCAAAATCACTTTTCATTATTCTAATGTAAAGAAAAATATTTATCTAACTTTGAATCTAGCCATTCATTTTTATATTGTTTCTACAATGTTTGAAAATTTCCTTTGCTTGATTATAGTTATTATCTATGACTGTTGCATTTATTTCTTTGCAACCACCTATTACAACAGCCAAATCAAAACCACTCAAGAAGAAGAAATACAGTACACTGATGTCATGCTAAACAAGGGTCATGTTAGTGCTAAAATAAGTCATGACAGTGCTAAAATAAGTCATGATAATGTTAGTGCTAAAAAAGTCAATGACAGTGCTAAAATAAGTCATGACATTGCTAAAATAGGGAATGACAATGCTAAAACTCTAAATTGAAAAATATACACGTAAATCACATATACAATGCTAAACTCTAAACTACAGTGCTAATTGTAATGATCATGACAAGTTTTTAATCAAAATGCTAATATAGGATTATGTTAATGCTAAAAATGAGAGTTTGAAATTGTAATAGTGTTTGCGTACTATATTCATAATTCAACAGCATGTAACAGTGTTTGTTCATTGTTTTTTTACAATGCCGATGATATTTTTTTATTGTAATGCTAAATAATTGTCATGCTAAACAAGGGTCATGTTAGTGCTAAAATAAGTCATGACAGTGCTAAAATAAGTCACGACAATGTTAGTGCTAAAATAAGTCATGATAGTGCTAAAAAAACACCTACCAATCAGCCTCACTCAATGAGGAAGACAACAAGGATTTTGGCGTCAAAGCTCAAGCTTATTGTACTCGACTAGGCATGGCCTTAGATATCCCTATTTTTACTATATATATTTATTTTAATTTGGACAAAATAATCAAGTTCCAAGGAAATCTATTGGATTAATCTCAAGAAATATGGATATTTATTTCATATTGATTAAAAATTATTAATTAATCAGTACAAGATTATGAATATACCTACTTTTCTCCATGCATGTTTACCGTATACATATTTAATGAGAGACATAAAATATATATCAAATTAAAAGGGGTGTCCGAGTACGCATTTTCTATGAATATTGCCTAATTTACAGTGAAAATATAATGGTCCGTCACAACTTGCAGAAGATGAATAATGGGGCCAACAAACATCACCATATTACTATATAGAGGCAAATCCATCTCAAGATTCATATAGAGGTAAATCCATCTCAAGATTCATATAGAGGTAAAAATTAATAGCTCAACACCAAGATTCATTTAAGTTTACAGTAAATTCATTTATGATAATATGGTTTTCACAAACAATCTAATTGTGAATGTTAAAAAGCCATGGCAGTGCTAAAAAAGTGCTAAACAAGGGTTATGTTAGTCCTAAAATAAGTCATTAACAGTGCTAAAATAAGTCATGACAGTACTATAATAGGCCATGACAGTGCTAAAAAAAGACCATGACAGTGCTAAAATAGGAATCCAAACATTGCATTTTAAGCACAAAAAATGCATGAGTGGCTGAGCCTTTTAGCACAAAACAGATGAAATTAATGCTTCTTTCATCCAAATATAATTAATTTGTTTGATGACAATGTTAAAAGGCCATGAAAGTGCTAAAAAGCGTTAAACAAAGGTCATATTAGTGCTAAAATAAGTCATGATAGTGCTAAAATAGGGAATGACAATGCTAAAACAACTTAATCAGCTTTCATGCACGACCAGTAGTCGAAGTATTGTCCAAGAAATTCTATTTTTGGTAGTCTTGAAATAATTATGATATTTCAAAATCTTTTCCAATAAAGGCCGGATGATGCAACACTACTTTTGAGGATCTTGTCCCTCAAATAGTAGACTAGCTAGGATCAAGAAATCTAGAAATCTGTTTAGAACTTGTTATAGATAATATTGAGATCGACCAACATAAATGTCAATTACATATGTAATATAATTAGGATTTATCTGTGGAAGGGGGTGAATATTAATTAAATATGTAGATGAGCTCTGCTTATGCATCGGTGTATTCATTTAGTGCAAAATTAATTTTGCTGTGGTCCTTTACTGAATATTGGCATTTTCTTACAGAAATTGCGGTAAACAAGTCTATTTGGGTAAGAACACTTAACTATTTTTTCGATTAGGTGCAGAATTTTGATTTAGATTCTGAGATCTGAACTTGTTCTTTGCAAAAAGACAGCTGGTTTGGGACTTTCTTGTCATGCTAAACAAGGGTCATGTTAGTGCTAAAATAAGTCATGACAGTGCTAAAATAAGAAATGACAATGCTAAAACCCTAAATTGAAAAATATACGCGTGAATCACATATACATTGAAATTTCCGATTTTACCCTTACTAGGATTCATGGGCAGCGAAGTTAGACATTATTACAATTATGCCACCGCGTTATTTTTAATTTTGGAACAGATCTTAGCAGTCCAAATAGGCGAAATTGTGGTTGAGATTGGTTCTCGGTTCTCACATGAGATATGGTTCCTTCTGGAACCCTATCCAATATATATATATATATAGATATATATATATAAAGAGAGACTTATATATCTTGTTAAATTTCTGTTATGATTTAGTTCTACATAAATGATTGATCCCAATCATACATGTAAATAAAATATCGTAGTCTGACAAATAGTCTTTTAAATATTAATTCCTAGTGGTCTTAACATATATACTTCAATCTTTTGCAAACAACATCAGATATCATCATAGTTTTGCAACAAGACAACAACCGCTATATGTGTATATCATAAGTCCCCTTGCGAATGATCTAGTGGTAGAGTGTTGTTTTTTTAGGTCAACTGTCTCAAGTTCAAATCTCACCACCAACACTGTACTATTAGGTGTGAGCTTGTCACACATGGTTTTCTAAGTGTGGTTTGCATGCTATTATATATATAGAGGAAGGACACTTCGGTAGCGGTTACGGGTTACCCTTGACATAAAAAAAATAACTCCAACAATTTGAACATATGATGATAGAAGCAACAATTAATTAGGCACCTCCAACATAAAGCCAGCCAATGTGTTGATAAAATAAAATAAAAAACAGAAAATAATTAAAGACTTGTAAATGAATGAATATATTCATGAGTAATATATATAAATCTCATATACACATCATCGTGGATGCATATGGGTGATGGTAGAGTCATTGCCTGAAAATTGCACAGACTGATCGGCTGACAGAGTTTTGGATGATATGCTTTGATTCGAAAATGGGACTTGTGAGAAGCCACTAGCCATATTGTAAAACCCGGGTTGTGTAGGGCGTCGTAGAGTTATAGAGAAACTATTTAGCATTGTAACAACTGAAGCCATCGTCGGTCTATCATCTGGATTTTCTTGAACGCACAACAAACCGATGTGAATGCATCTCACCATGTCCTGTAGTGAACCGCCACCATTAGCCATCAAAATAGGATCTATGATACTGGCACTTGACCCTTCCCCCCAACTTTTCCATGCCTGCAGTTATATATATATCATCATTTAATTTGCATCAGACAGATTAGTCCAAGTATCACTTAATTTGTTGACGATTAATTTAATTTTACTTACATAACTCAGAAGGTCTCCTGAATTATGCCCGCCTTGGAGAAATATCTTTTTCTGGCCGCTTATAATTTCGAGTACCAATACACCAAAGCTATATACATCTGACTTGATGGAGAAGTGGCCATGATATGCATATTCTGGTGCCATATATCCACTGCAGTATACCAACGATATTGATTATAATGTAATACGAGAGATTGAAACACCTTATACGAAAACAAATCAAAAGAATTAAATGGATGGATCGAGTATATATAGAAGACTCAGACTCACTAGGTTCCAACTATCCTGGTAGTACTCTCTTGAGTTGCATCGGGCTCGACTAACTTTGCAAGACCAAAATCTGAAATCTTGGGATTCATCTCTTCATTGAGAAGAACGTTGCTAGCTTTGAGATCACGATGAATAATCCGTAGTCTGGAATCTTCATGCAGATAAAGAACTCCTCTGGCAACACCCCCTATGATTTTGTAACGACTTTCCCAATCCAAATGCACAGCTCTGGCCCGATCTGCAACTCAAAAACGAAACACATCAATGCCAGAATCAAAAGAAGTTTTATAAATAGTAATTAAGAGCTAGCCTAGCATAGAATATATATACCAAAGATAAAGTGGTCCAAGCTTCCATTGTGAACGAACTCATAAACAAGCAGCCTTTCAGCTCCGTGCATGGAGAAACCTAATAACCTAACTAGATTCCTATGCTGAAGCCTAGCCACGAACAACACTTCGTTTTTGAATTCCAGATCACCTTGTCCTGAATCCCTCGATAACCTTTTCACTGCTATTTCTAGCCCGTTATCAAGTATTCCCTGAGAATCAGATCAATAAAAAAAAAAAAGTCAAATATTCGATCTCATTATATACCTAGCTAGTTTGTTGAAACATGCATATGCGCATATCATGAATGAATGATGACCTAACCTTGTACACAGCCCCAAATCCACCTTGTCCCAGTTTGTTAGCATCAGAGAAATCATTTGTTGCAGATCTTATTTTCTCAAAATCGTACTGTATTGAATCAGCCGTGCTTATCTCCTCGTCGTCCTCATATTCGCCAGCAACTAATTAACAATATTTCTTCGATTTAATTACCGCGTACAATAAATTTATATAATCCTGCAGATTAATTGCAACCAATTAAGAACAAGTAAAGAAGTTAGTATACTCATTGGATCTGCCTTTCTCTTCCGTTTGATTATTTTCATCGCCAGGATTCCAACAGCAGCAGCTACTGCTAGGAATGCAACGATCGATGATACTATAATGATGATAATCTTACTAGTATTACTACTCGAGTCACCATCACCACCACCATTTCCTGAAAATTAATTATAGTATTTTATATTAATCCTAATTAAATTACTTATCTCATGAATGTAATTGTGCCTTTTCATTGTATTTCTCTGACATATCTATTTTGAAAAAAATAAATAAAAAATATATATGTGATGATGATTGATGACCTGGTGATGGTGGTTGGATGAGTGATTCTTGAAGCCTTGTGATATTGATAAAGGAAGCATTCTCATAACGAAGAATGCAACTGGGCATGTAGGCTCTTGCTCCTACCGAAGCTTCACAACATTGACGAAGGTAACTCGCAGCGTCAGCCAAACACCTACTGCAATTCTCGGGCGACAAATCCGGTGTGCACTGCACCAACGCGTAAATTCGGCCATCAACAGTCGCAGTAGTCCTATTTCCAGCCGCAGCTTTCCGCAGAGGTCCGCCGTCGGCCGCCTGTGCCCGGAGCTCGTCGAGCAGCGCTCCTCGCACCTGACTGTATTGTTGGACGTTTGAGACGTCATCATAAGCACTCACCAAACCTCGTACGGGAGAAGTGGCGAGTGTTCCCATTATTGTGGCGTTGTTGGAGTAGCGAACCATGCAGTATTCGGTCCACATAATGGCCTCGAGTTGATTGGGGCATTCCCGTGTGATAGTAGTAGCTGCTGCGTCGACGCAGCCGCGACACTCCTCCAACTGAATATCGGCTCTGCACAGCGCCGCCGCGTAGACTTCACCCCGGGAGGCGTTGTAGAAGCCGGCGTTGCCGATGTTTGATGAGAGAGAGGGGAGGAGGGCGTTCAGATTGAATCTGTATAAGCTTTCGCTTGTGTAGTTGCCACTCCTCGAGCAAACCACCTGCTCGAACTGAGAGCTTACCAGTGCAAAATATTGGGTTAAGGTTGTCACAAGAATTACAAATATTATCAACGCAAAATCCATAACTGTATTACTAATTCTTTCGAATTTACTCACATTAATTGGAATACATGGATTGATATATATAGATGTGATTTCGTTTATATATAATATAACCTGATCGATCAACAGAGAGAAAAGTATATACTGTCGTCGTCGATCTAGCTATATGTAAATATTTAAATGCATTTATTGTTTCCAAGTTGTATAAATTAATCAAAAATCGTAGTAATCAATTTGATTAAAAATATTAATGAATATGAACTTCCTTGACGGATCCAAACAAAAGTTTCAGTGTGAATTTGAGAGGATTATTCAGAGCTGGAATTGTGGAAAAGTCTTCTAGTTATTGAATGAGACTAGAGTGCGCAATGACAAAATGAAATGTCATTTTTTTAATTTATTTAAGTTGAGAAACTGATTCGAACTTTACAAGAGCCATCGGAAAAGTCTACATATGCATGTATGATTATTCAATATATTTCTCTTTAGTGTCTTCTTGGAAACTCTGGGCGTCACTAGTTTAATTTATTGTAATGATTATAAAATATGTTGAAATAAAACTGTGTAGTGTGGGCATGCAAAATATATATAGGTTTAGAAATAAAGTTATTACCCTTTTATTATTTATGTTTATAGTAGAATATTAATAAGTGTAAATATATAATCATTTTAATTTGAGGGCCATTGAGTATTTGATAGGTTTCAAAACAAATTCTAACAAATCAAACACTCATACAAATATAAATATGTCATTGGATATAAGTTTGAATTCAAATTTTAATTTTATAAAATTAATATATATATATAGGGAAATGATCAAATAGGAACTTTATAAAATTAATATATATATATATATATATATATATATATATATATAGGGAAAGGATTAAATAGGAACCAAATCCCCAATGAAAACTTAGGAACCAATCTTAACCTTAGATTTGATTAGATCTAATGACCATAATTTAGTCAAAGTTTTAGTCAAAGTAAGGTGGCAAACTTATAATATTTGAGAACTTAATGAAGGCGGGATTATTTTCATAATTTAGAAATTAGGTTATGTTTTTTCGGATTCTGGGCCCAATTCCCGGAATTAGATAGACAAGTCATTAAAACCATTGTCTTTTATAGTGTTATATTATAATATGCTAACATGAGAGATTTATATTGCTAACATCAAGAGATTATGTTGCTAACATGAGGTAGGCTCATATTGCTAACTTGACGAGATCATAATATTAAATTGACATGTATTAAACACCACACATATAACATTGGACCACATTTAAAATAAGGGTCAACTTTTTTTTAGCCACTTAGAACTTTAAAAAACTTTTTTTAGCCACCTATTTTTAAACATTATTATTTTAGCCACTTTGGACTAAAATACCGTTTCCCTCCATTAAAAAAAAATCATTTCTCTCTTCCCTTCCCTACGCATTTGAAAAATGAAAAAAATTGAAAAAATCATTTTGTGAAAAAAAAAATCAGTGTTCTTACCTGCGCATTTGATATGCGCGCCGAGTTCGGCGCGCAGGTGCTCGCGCCCGGGGACAGCACGCGCGCCGGGCCTGCGCGCCCGGGGCAGCGCGTTGAGCTCAATGCGTAGGTAAGAACACATTTCCAGATTTTTTATGTAGAAGTCCAAAAATTTGCAGAACCACAAAAATAAAAAACGTGCATAGGATTTTCTTCGTAATGTTTTTCTCCATTTACTATCTCTTTTCCAAACCAAAATTCAAACTCAAATTACAAAATCAACATTATTCATAAGCAATACAAATTTACAAAGTTCAGATAAGAATGCCAGGGGGAGGGGCGACTGCGACAGAGAGGGGAGGTGCTTGTGGTGGCGGCGAGGGCAACGGCGAGAGCGTCAGAGGCGGTGATGGCAAATGCAGATCTTTTTTTTGTTTAAGAAAATACATATTTGTGAAGAGGAGAAATAAACCCTATTGTCACTAATTAATTAAACCGAAAAGGGAGAGAACGACGACGGTTGTATTTGTCGCGGTGGTGGTGGTGGTGAGTTTTGCAATTTGCAAATTTAAAAATGGGAGGGGGTGGCTGGTGTAAAGTTCAAGTTTCTGTGCAGAATAGCAGAGAGGGGAGAGAGAGTGTTTTTGGAGAGAGAAACTAATTTGAATTTCTTTTACCTTTTTTTTAAAATAAGGGTATTGTAGTAATTTTGGCTAAAAAAATAATGTTTAAAGTTTGGCGGCTAAAAAAAGTTTTTTAAACTTTGAAGTGGCTAAAAAGCCTTATTGTGACTTTAAAATAATACTGTGTAATATGATCATTCATACATACAACATATTCCTAATATATTAGAGATTATACACACTGCTAATATGTGACTAATAATTTGTTAATATATTAGTAACATGTTGCTAATATGTGAATAATGATATCCTAGTATGGTTTAAATTCTCAAATATTATAAATTTTCAAAATAATATTAAGTTATGATAAAGTTATAATTGTTTATAAACTTAATTATATATAGCTCATATTTTAACTATTTTCTCATGAAAACAACTTAAAATTCAAAGTCGTGCATAAAAAATTTCATGTTAGCAACATAAATACAAGATATGAGCAATATTGTGATATCATATTAGCAAATATCTGACAGTTACGAGTTGAATATACATGAAAAAAGTTTTTTGTATTTTTCATCAATTTTTGCTCAAATAAACATATACATTATGAATCTTAAATGAAAGAGCATGAAGAAAATCTTTAATTTGATATATTTTTTGCGTAAATTGGATGAAAAACGAGTAAGTTACGATTATTTAAAGTTTTTATGAATTTTTTAAAGGATGATGTCATCACTTTATAAAAAAAATCTGGAATTACCCATTCTATTTTGAATTTTACATATTTACAACAATGTCACCGTCTTTTTATCCGTCATGTCATCAAAATCCTTACATTTGATTGGTTCCTAGGTTCTCATGGGGGGATTGGTTTCTATTTGAACCCACCCATATATATATATATATGTGTGTGTGTGTAATTTGTTGGTAGCTAAAATTGTTAGAAACCATAATTGGCAATTAAATAATCAGAAAAGATGGTAGTTGCGCACTTTGCGTCTCCATATTTAAGTTAATTAATTATGGGGGGATTTTGTATGAGACCCTCTAACGGATCTTTTTACGTTAGACGGATATTATTTGACCCACAAAATGGTCCCCCTCCTTTTTCCATTTTTTTTATTTTTTTATATTCAATTTTTAATTTATTTTACATCTAAATTTTTCTTTTCTTTTTTCGTAAGTTTTTTCTCCCCATTCCCCATCCCACCCTACCCCCACCCTCTCTCTAATACTTTCGTCAGTTTTTCTTCTTCTTTTTTTTTTCTTTTTTGGTTAGTTTTTTTTCTGGCTCCAATACGCTTCACTATGAAGAGTTAGAAGTTGTGTGTTTTTTTGTAATGATTTTATTAATGATACTACATCCATAATTAATGATACTTCACCAGATAAAAGTTATATTTTTATTAAAATGAAAATTACCAATGATTAAGCATTAATTATTAAATTAACAACAAAGAAGTATCATTAATTATGAAGTAAGTATCACTAGTAATAAAAAAATGAAGCATCACTAATATAATGAATAGTTATTACTCACTATCATGTTCAATTTTTGAATTACAACATTTTCTTTTATGTAGCTAATGATTCAATTTTTGAATTACAACATTTTCTTTTATGTAGCTAATGATTCAATTTTTGAATTGCAATATGTTTTGAACTGATATTTTTCTTTTGAAGTAATGATACTTTCTTCTGCAATTAGTGATATTTTTCTTTCTAATTAGTGATACTTTCTTTTGCAATTAGTGATACTTTTTTAATGAGACTTCACTTCACCCCATAAATAATGATACTCATATGTGAGTTAATAATACTTCACCTCATAAAGAATGATACTTTGTTTAATGATATACTCTACTCATAGTTAACGATACTTTATCTTATAATTAATGATACTTCTTTTTTTGGCTTAATAATTAGTCAACCCCCAGAAAAAATATATAATTTTTAAAAAAAATAAATGTATACCCTGAGAAGACTATATTATAATTATTAAAAAAAAAAGAGAAAAAGAAACAAAAAAAGAAGAAGAAAAAAAGAAGAGGAAGGAAAAAAAGAAAGAAACGAAAAAAAGGGAGAAGATAGAAAGAAAAAAAATAAAAACAAAATTTGCACAGAAAATGGAATTTGAGAATTTGATTTTTCCTACAATTTTAGTAGAAGACAGAAGAAAACGTGTTAGTATTTTAAAAATAAATGTATACCCTAAAATTGAATTGAATTAATTTATTTTTTTTAAATTCAATTTATTTTTAGGTTATATTTTTTATTTCAAAAAAAATAATTTTTGAAATAAATATATAATCTAAAATTAAATCGAATTAATTTATTATTTTTTATTCGATGTCTCGCACGACGCTAACGCGTAAACTCGTGTATTGCGCTTGATATACAATAACTATTAAAACAAAAAAAAAGGAAAAAAAAAAGAAACGAACAAAAATGAGAAGAAAGAAAGAAAGAAAAAAAGAAGAAGAAAGAAGAAAGAAAGAAAGAAAGAAGAAAAAGGATGGGTGGGGCTGCCCAACAGCCAACAACAGCTACCGAAAACCCAAAAAAAAAATTAATAATAAAAAATCTGCAGGGGCGGGTTTGGGCGGGTTTTGGGTCGGATTGAGTATTATTTGATCCGTCTTATATAAGAGACCCGTTAGACGGTCTCATACAAGTTTTTATCATTATATGTTAATAGCTATTGACGTTTAAAAATTAAATGATGGGTCTAAGATACAAATCATGATTTGGGAAGCAACTAAGCAAGCAACCATTACCAAAAAAAAAAAATTAATTAATTAATTATAATTTGATGAATGGGAATATAACGAGTTGCTCATTAAGTAAATTTTTAATGGGTAATGTTATTTGGTCATAGTGTGGCCCGCCATAATATTTAATTAAGGTAAGATTTTAATTTTTAGTAAATTATTAATTAAGATTCTAATTATTGATTGATGTATATTTATACTTGCACCCTTGTAGTCAATTCTAGAAAGATGTTGCCTTATTGTGTTTGAAAATTTTGAAATACCCATAAATATCTTTATTAAACT
Organism: Perilla frutescens; assembly: GCA_026008535.1. Taxonomy (NCBI): domain Eukaryota; kingdom Viridiplantae; phylum Streptophyta; class Magnoliopsida; order Lamiales; family Lamiaceae; genus Perilla; species Perilla frutescens. The sequence continues at coordinate 27,287,504 of BRKX01000019.1, forward strand.
AATATATACCAAAATAAACAAGAATTTCATTTGAAAATTATGTGATAATCAACAAATTTTTTTTAATTATCGATAATTACAAATATTATGTATCATATATACAATTTCCTTAAATTGGTTGCATTGATTCTCAATCAATTAAACTTAATTTAATTATAAGAAAAACTTAAAATATTAAATTAAATATGAAAAAGAAGAGAAAAAAATAAACATATGGTTTAGAATATAAAAATACTAATCAGTTCTTCTCCTTAAAAAAATGATTAAAATTTTATATACTCCTATTACTAAATTTAAAATTTTATACTCCTTTTAACAAATTCAATTTTTTTTCATTTCAACAATATATTTACACTCAGTTTACTACATAAAAATTATTTATATAATAAATTAGTTAATAAATTATTTATATAATTCAACGGTATATTTAATTAATAAATTTTATTATTATCTAATTCAAAATGTTAAAATAAAATAAAAGTATTAGTAAAGAAAAATTTATTAAATAATATATTGCATCAATAAATTTGATTGTTATGTAGTTCAAAATATTAAAATAAATAAGAATATTAGATAAAAAAAATATCAATAATATGTTTTATTAATAGATTTGATTATTATGTGATTTAATATTTTAAAATAAAATAAAATAAAAGAAACAAAACTAAATTAAACAATATATTTTATTTTTATAAACTTGATTATTATATGATTCAATATTTTAAAATAAAATAAAATAAAAATATAAGAAAAATTTCAATTTTAAAATAATAAGTCAACTTCTTTCTAAAATGAGCCAAGGTTATAAGAGTAAAAAACCATTAATCAATGAATACAATCTTAATTAGTTACTTACCAAATATTGAAATCTTACTTTAATTAAATATTATGGCCGGCCACATGTATGGCTAAATATCAATATTACTCTTTTTTAATTGTATCACGACACATAATTCACTAAGTTTTTTTTATGCCGAGAGTAACTAACAGTCGCTATCGATGTGCGTACTGAGTAAACCCCGTCTCTATGTAATAATAGACAAATCATATATACATGAAAGGTCACTTAAAAATCAAGTATAACAGCCTTACACCAGTGCTGTTGATGATGTAAATTTAGTACGTTTTTTGTTTGATGTAGCTTGCATTGCATAGGAAACTGTTTCATGACATTTATTATTTAGATGGAAATGCTATATATGTGCGACTCATTCTTTGCATGCGAAAGGTGAGGAACCATGACAAAATCGAAGAAAGAAAGAGATAAGAGAAAAAAAAAGGACAAAATTTAAAGAATGAAAGAAAGAAAGAATTTTAAATTTTATCATTACAACAGAATTTTACAATTTGCGGCAAAATAAATACTCCAATGTTTTTCGGTAAATGGAAAACTTTTGTGATAAAAGGAGGACATCGTTTTCTGATGAATTGGAAAATATTTTCCACTGGAATACTGCTTGAAAATTAAAATTCTAAGAAAATTGAAGGAAATTAAACTATTGACAAGTAGTCTGCAATATTCCAGCTATATATATATATATATATATATATATATATATATATATATATATATATATATATATATATATATATATATATATATATATATATATGTTTTAATCAAATTCCACGTCACTCGAAAATCTCAATCTGATAGGGATAGCCCATCTCGCTTCTTCCACTCCGTAGCCGCGGTTTCGGGTGGGGGTTCCAAAATTTCTTTCATGACGTGGATGTATTCCCAAATCCCAATAAGAGGGCGTAGTTTTTGTGTAAGTTTGTCTTCGCCCGACAAAAAGAATGGAGTGTCTATTTTAATAAGTTGCTAAATGTGTTGTGATTGGAAAGTTCTAATATTAGTGTCTAAATTTAATTTTTTATTAGTGATTTCCAAACATCACGGGTTTGAAATTTCCTTAGTATCATAGGTCGAGTGTGTGAGTATAAAAAATAAAATTATTTATATGATGTAATGTTGATGTTGGTTCAATTGGCCTTTTCACTCAAGCCCATGTGTTTTTCTATTTCTTATCCGGCCCAACCCACTACCCTTAACCCTTAACCCTAAATCGACGTTCCATCTCCCTCATTAATCAGCTTAATTGCTGATGACTATTCCCTATATTCTGGAACCCTCTATAACTTGCGAGAGAGCCCCTTACTCTCTTAAGCCACTCTCTGATCCCTAACCCTAATCTGAAAAGCTCTCTCTCTGTGTTTCTTGCCGCCGTTCTCGGTTTCTCTGGCTGGAATCTGACCGTGATTCCTGTTGACCTATGAGTGTAGACGGCTGGGCTGTCCTCTGAGATTGAAAGCTTGAGTGTGCTTCGAGTGGGATCATCTCACCATCCCCTCCCTGGTCTGGGTCTTTTCTGGTCGCCGGAGTTGCCGTCGCCGTCTCCAGTGGGAAAATCTGAGCCACCGTGCCCCGCGCACACTTTTCCCACCTCTGACTCTTCTCTGTCTTTTCTTGTCACTTTGATCCATAGCTACTTTCTCTCTATACTTACTGGATTTGCTTGCCATTTGTGCAGATCTAAAGATTGGTGCCCTAAGCCTGTGAGGAACTTGGTCGACCCATTTGATCTTCACTTCTGAGGCTTCTGCAGTTGAAGACTTTAAAGATCTAGATAGTTTGATCTTCTGTTCTTGTGTATTTCTGTTCTGAAATTGTTCAAGCCACTTGAGTGGCAAGTGAGATAGTCCGATGTGGTAGGAAAACAAGTAGTGAACCCCTAGCTAGGCCGGTACCACGACAGTGGTATCAGAGCCAGGTTTGGTCTAGCCAGCACTCTCCTGCCTCCATCTATCTCACCCAGCCGCCGGTAAGGGCCGTGCCGTACTCGCCCCCGTCGGGCTCCTTTGAAAAGGTAAAACTGGTTCTTCCCTACTTGGAAGAACCGGCTCTGGTATAAACCCTAATCCCTAATCTTTGTTGTGTGGTATTATTCGATTCTATGCCTTGTTGTTTCCGCTCTTGACTCTGTCATTCCCTTGGCATTCCAAGCTTTTCCTCAAAACTTGCTTACGGTCGGGACCGTCTGGATTCCCCTGTGGGTCACCTCAAAGTGGGTTGCCCCGATAGCAATTTTGAGTAAGGGATTTCAGTAGGAAAGGGGGGTTCTGGGTTTGTTCTTGTGTTGTTGATATCTTGTATTTTTTTTTTGTGAAATCTGTGGTTTTCTGTCTCTTTGTTGTGATATTCTTATTGTTGTAAACTCCTGTTGAAAGAGTTTCTGTGGATTGACTTGGTGATCTAAGTCTGGTTCCTTGGCTAATTTGGGTTTTGGGATTGACCTGAGTGAACCCCTAATCCACAGATCAATCTGTGCTGAGAACTGAGCTAGCCTCAGCTCTAGATTCCCCTGGTGCACCCATCTTTAAGCTTGTGGAGGTGCTTCCTTCTGCTTCTGGTTGAATTGTGTGCTTATTGTGTTTCCTGGTAAAATCTGTGAATTTGGTGGAATTCTGTGATTCTTGTGTAATTCTGAGGGAATTTGTGAAAAGATGAATAATTTGAGTGTTGTTCCTTTCAATGGAAAGGATGATTTTGGTGATTGGCAAACAAGAGTTGAATGTATTTTAACAAAAAAAAAATCTGCAAGATGCCATATTTGAAAGAATTGATGAAACTAAAGCAGATAAAAATCTTGTTAAAATGAATGCTGGAGCAAGGGCTACAATTTTGTTAAATCTAAGCAGTGCTGTGGTAAGACAAGTCTCACATCATAGGTGTGCAAAAGATTTGTGGGATGCTTTGACTTCCTTATTTGTTGCAAATTCTGAAGAGTCTGCATATTCCCTTCAAAATCAAATCATGACTTTTCAAATGGATCCTTCAAAGGATGTTGACTCAAATATGCATGATTTTAATAAACTTTTAAAAGATTTGAAACTTGCTGGGGATGACACTCTAGAAAAATATGCCCCTCAGATTCTCCTTGGTGCTATTCCTGAAGTATTTTCTGAAGTAAAATCTGCCTTGAAATATGGAGGGTCTAAAGTTACATGTGATATGATAGTGTCTGGGTTAAAGGCAAAAGAAAATGAACTGAAAAAATTACAATCAAAGCCTTTGCAGAATGAAATACTCTATGTTAACAGGAATAACAACATGAAGTCTTTCAACAGACCAAACCCTGAAAATCCTAGTGTCCTTGCTGCTGAAAGGCATAGGAGAGAAATGAACTCTGCCCACAACCTCCCCAATCATAGCAGAACATATAATCTTGTTGAGATCTATTCCCAAAATCCCAGAAATCAAAGTCAATACCAAAATTTTGGTCATAATTCCTCTCTTCATCTTCCCAGAAGCCAAAATTTCCCTTCCCAACATCAAAACCCTGACTTCAAACCCAAAAAGACCTGTTGGAATTGTGGAAAACCAGGGCACTTCTCCAATAGATGCAAACAACCAAAAAGGAGCAGGGGGTTTGGGAATAACCATGCTAATAATGTGACGCACTTTGAACATCTTGCCAATCATGTTTATAAAGATTAAGATTATGACTATCATGAGAATGGTGAACTATATATGGTGTATTCTGACTGTTATTTCCAATTCATCAACTTTTCAAATGTTGTGTCAAAGTCAGTACATGAATCTGAATGGTTGATTGATTCTGTTTGTACATTCCATGTCACTCCACACAAGCACATGTTTCACAACTTGTAACTTATGAATTCTGGATCTATTGCTTTGGCTGATGGTCAGCATTGTGACATTGTTGGAAAAGGAGATGTGTGCCTAAAATTTGAGAATGAAAGCATGATTACACTTCATGATGTAAGATATGTTCCCAAATTAAAGTTTAACCTACTGTCTATTTCTAAACTGGCTGATCAAATGCTCTTTGGTTCTGTGAATCACAAAAGCTTTCAATTTAAATTGAACTCTATGCTTTACTTTGATCCCCCCAGAAAGGGAGATCTCTATGCAGTGCATGCTTTTTCTGTGCCTATCCAATCTGCTAACATGGTCCAAAATGATAAAACTGCATTGTGGCATGCAAGATTAGGGCACATGAGCAACAAGGGATTAGAAATCTTATGTAAATTTGGTGCATTCAAACATGATAAGGTTTCTAGCATGTCTTTATGTGAACCCTGTTTGATGAGAAAGCAACATAAGTTGCCTTTCCCTGTGTCTGGTCCTTATCCAAAGGCTCAGTTGAGCTCTGACATTCTTGAATACATACATGCAGATGTGTGGGGACCTGCAAAGGTCCCAACTCATGGTGGAAATTTGTTTTTCTTATCTGTTATAGATGATTTCTCAAGAAAAACCTGGGTTTTCTTAATGAAAAATAAATCCGATGTTTTCCAAAAGTTCTCAAAATGGGTTGCTGAAATTCAAAATCAAACAAATAAGAAGATAAAATGTTTGAGAAATGATAATGACTTAGAATTCTGCAATCATGCTATGGACAATCTTTGTTCTGAAATGAGAATAAAAAGGCACAAGTCAGTACCTTACAACCCCCAGCAAAATGGGGTTGTTGAAAGGATGAACAAGACTCTCCTTGAGAGAGTCAGAAGCCTGTTGGCTAGTTCAGGCCTTGATAAGAAATTCTGGGGAGAAACTCTAATGACATCCTATTACCTGATTAACAGATCTCCCTCTGTCCCTCTAAAAGGCAAACTCTCTGAATCTGTGTTCTTAAATAAACCCATATGTCTGTCAAACTTGAGAGTCTTTGGTTGTAGTGCTTATGTTCACCAAAAACTAAGTAAAATTGAGCCTAGAGCTAGGAAATGCATATCTTAGGATACCCTGATGGTGTCAAGGGGTATAGGCTGTGGGATAAAACATTACCTGGTTTCAAAACTTGCATAAGTAGGGATGTGTCATTCAATGAATCTGATTTCCCATGTTTGAATGAATCCTCACACTCTGATGCTCCTTGTGAGGTGGAGAAAGTTAATGTTCCTATATTCTTCCCTACTGTGTCTAAGATGGACCCTCCTCCACCAATCTTACCTGGAATTAATGCTCCAAATGATCATCTTAATGACAATATGCATGATAACATTAATCCAAATGATTCTGCATCCAACCATGAGTCTGATCATGACATGCATGCTCATATGAATGTGTCTGAATCTGAATCTTCTGAGTCTGAACCTGAACAACCTTCTGAACATGTTTCTGAGCATGTGAACTTAGATAATTATCAGTTGTCTAGAGATAGACCTAGGAGAACCATCAAGGCTCCCTCTAGATATGATGGCTGTAACTTATCCATGTATGCTTTTAATGTGTTTAATAATGTTGATTCTTCTGAACCCAAAACTTATAAAGAAGCTATTTCATGTGCTGATGCTGATAAATGGATTGATGCTATGAAATGTGAAATGAAATCCCTGCATGAAAATAAAACTTGGATTCTTATGGAAAAACCTGATGCATGCTCTCTTGTGGAATGTAAATGGTTATTTAAAATAAAATAAGAGATCAATAATGTAAGATATAAAGCTAGGCTTGTTGGTAAGGTATTTACACAGAAAGAAGGCATTGACTACACTGAAATCTTTGCTCCTGTGGTGAAATTCACCACAATTAGAATAATGCTTGCCTTAACTGCACACTTTGACTGGGAATTAAAACAAATGGATGTGACCACTGCCTTCTTGCATGGAGAATTAGAAAATAACATTTACATGAAGCAACCTGAAGGCTTTGAAGATAAAAATCATCCTGATCATATGTGCTTGTTAAAGAAATATCTTTATGGCTTAAAGCAATCCCCTAGGCAATGGAACATCAAGTTTGATAATTATATGAAAAGTTTGAATTTCTCCAGAAGTAAATTTGATCATTGCATGTATTATATGCAATCCTCTGTGCCCATGTTCTTATTACTTTATGTGGATGATATGTTGCTAATAAGTCCTTGTCTGAAGACTGTGAAGCATGTCCAATCCTGTCTAAGTGCTAATTTCAACATGAAAGACTTGGGAGATGTCAGGAAGATTCTAGGTATGAATATTGACAGAGATAGGAGTAAACACACACTTTTACTGCACCAGTCTCCTTATGTTGAGCAAGTGTTAAAGAAATTTGACATGGAGCTGTGTAAACCAGTAACTGTTCCTCTTGCTTCACATTTTCAATTAAATAAAGATCAGTGTCCCAGAAGTGACTCTGATTTGAGTGATATGTCTGGTATCGCCAATGCCAATGCCATAGGGTCAGTAATGTACTTAATGATTAGCACTAGGCCTGACATAGCCTATGTTGTATCATGCTTAAGCAGGTACATGGCTAACCCTGGGTTGCCTCATTGGGAGGCTCTGAAATGGCTGTTGAGATATCTAAAGTCTACTGCTTCCCATGGCTTAAATTTTTCTAAATTCTCTGATGTTGTTAAGTGTATAGGTTATGTTGATTCAAATTATACCAATGATAGGGACCAAAGAAAATCAACTACATCCTATGTGTTCACTTTGTGTGGGTCATGCATTAGTTGGAACTCTCAGTTGCAAAGTATTGTTGCATTATCATCTACTGAGTCTGAGTATATAGCAGCTACTGAAGCTGTGAAAGAAGCAATTTGGTTAAATGGTGTCTTGTCTGAAATCAACTTTATTGATGATAAACCGTTGCTTTTCTCTGACAGTCAATCTGCAATCCAATTATGTAAAAACCCTGTTTTCCATGATAGAACCAAACACATATATGTGAGATACCACTTCATCAGAGACATTGTAGAAAAAGGTGAAGTCTTATTGGACATAATCCCCTCTGAGTTCAATCCAGCAGACATGGGCACTAAGTGCCTCTCAGTTGCAAAGCTGGAAGCCTGCAAGAAGTCCCTGAACATGGACTTGGGTTGAGCTAAAGGGAAAGTATTGCTGAGCTATCTTGACCTTGTGTCAGGATGATCAATGTGCCCAAGGGGCTATGAAACAAATGGTGATTTACCCTTGTTACTCAAGCTAGGTGAACTAAGTCTGGGATGGTCAAGTTGTTCAGACCTGAGACTTGTTTCAAAACTTTGGGTTGGTCTCTTGTGTTGAGACTGGATTAAATGCGCATAGTATTTATTCCTCCCTCTCTGATTTTGTCTTTGTTATAAATTTAGAGTAAAAATATTTGGCTATGATGATAATCTTTTGTGTTTCATTTTGGCAGGTAACTCCTTGGTGATGGAAAAGACCAACAGGGCCAAAGGTGGAAATGTTGATGTTGGCCCAATTGGCCTTTTCACCCAGGCCCATGTGATTTTCTATTTCCTATCCGGCCCAACCCACTACCCTTAACCCTTAACCTTAAATCGACGTTCCATCTACCTCATTAATCAGCTTAATTGCTGATGACTATTCCCTATGTTCTGGAACCCTCTATAACTTGTGAGAGAGCCCCTTTCTCTCTTAAGCCACTCTCTGATCCCTAACCCTAATCTGAAAAGCTCTCTCTCTCTCTTTCTTTGTGTTTCTTGCCGCCGTTCTCGGTTTCTCTGGCCGGAATCTGACCGTGATTTCTGTTGGCCTATGAGTGTAGACGGCTGGGCTGTCCTCTGAGATTGAAAGCTTGAGTGTGCTTCGAGTGGGATCATCTCACCATCCCCTCCCTGGTCTGGGTCTTTTCCGGTCGCCGGAGTTGCCGTCGCCGTCTCCGTCTCCAGTGGGAAAATATGAGCCACCGTTCCCCGCGCGCACTTTTCCCACCTGGATTTGCTTGCCATTTGTGCAGATCTAAAGATTGGTACCCTAAGCCTGTGAGGAACTTGGTCGATCCATTTGATCTTCACTTCTGAGGCTTTTGCAGTTGAAGACTTTGAAGATCTAGATAGTTTGATCTTCTGTTCTTGTGTATTTCTGTTCTGAAATTGTTCAAGCCACTTGAGTGGCAAGTGAGATAGGCCGTTGTGGTAGAGAAACAAGTAGTGAACCCCTAGCTAGGCCGGTTGGTGTGTCGTTTTTCACCAAAAATATTCTGACACGCAGTCGGTATGTCCAAACTACCCAGAATAGTAGCAAGCAAGATTGTCTCCCAAAGGACCGGTGAGAACTATTCGAACCTTCAGTTTGCAGTAACCACCTTTCCACACGAATATCTTGATTATAATGTAAAAACCAAATGTAAAAGCAATTAAACAAATATAGTTTTCTTAACAGATTTAAAAGTATTCCGGCTTCCAATTAACTCCACCATAGCTTAATTATTCCGATCATTGACTCAATGATATTTCCAATTAATTCATGCAAACCAGTTATAGCCACCGAAGACACTTACTGACGCAGCCTAATTTCTCCTTAGCTTCTCGATAACTAGGAAGACACTTCACTAATTATTTCCCTAATCGACTGACAACCGTAAGAGACACTCTATAGATTTAATGAGCCGACAGCTTTATGCACTAGAGAAACCCGATTCAAAACCAACAGACTCTGACACAGGACTGTCGAATTTAGACTGTTCTTCTCTCGAATCTGAAGAATCGTTGTACCACTAATTAAACCTAAACCACAATTACGGATGACTGATTTAATTGGCTACTAACTAATTTCGATCTACCAAATATTTGCAACTACCTAGTAGAATCGAAACAATTAACAACTTTAAATGCAGAGAATCACAGATACATGCAATTAATTAAAGCAAAAAGGACATTTAGATCTCACAGAATAATTATACCAGGGATTCGTTAATCTTCACCGGAATAGAACGCGTTTAGCTTGAATTCATACTTGGAATTGCAATTCAGACATTAATTGAAAAGAAGAAATATGAAAAGAAGAATGAAAAATTGAAGAATATCGTGTACTACAGGAAAAGAATTCGTTCTTGGCATTTTTTTTCTCTCTATCTGGCGATAAAAAATTATTGTACTGCAGTGGATACTGATATATTAGAGTCCTACTCTATCTAGAAGTCTTTTATCCAAATCATTAACTAATTAATTAATAAAAGAAATCTAATCCTAATCCAACTAGGAAAATAATAAAAATAAAGTCCAACAGTAATAAAAATAGCCCAAAATCGTCCATGGCCCACAGCTGGTGGATATCCACTATTTTCAGTCCAAATATTCGCCCAGTCCACCAGTCGGTATGCCTATACCGACTGTTTTCCAGACTCTTCAGCTTTCTTCAATCCAATTGTATCCAAACCCTCCAAAACAATTCCATTACCTCCACTTCCATGTCAACCACCTGAAATCAACCACAAGACACAATTCTTCCACAAAACTTGACTAAGGGGTGAGTAACTACGCAAAAATACACTAAAAATGACTCAAAATATATACGAAATAACAACCTAATCACCGGTACCACGACATGTAACATAAATATATATTTTAATTAGGGTAAAATTCATCCCTTGTATTTTGTGGAAGAACAAAAAAAAATATTAATTTAGGGTCATGCAACTGATCGGTCCAGTGCAGAACCAAATTAAACCGAATACTGTATGATTTTTTTTATTATTAATTTTTGTTTACCTAACACGTCTTTAGGATGTGCCAGAACAAAAAACAACCGAAACTAATTGGTCCAGTCCAGAATCAAATTGAACCTAACAGTAAAATTTTATTTTATTTTACTGAACTCATCCTTAAAATGTGCCCGAACCAAAAAGACCGAAACTGATGGGTCGGTCCAACCCCTTTTCTTCAAAGTTTTAAGTTAAACAAAGTAAACACAATCACAAAGCAATTATGCTTTAAACTACGCACACCAAAATACTTCATAAACAATACATATATATATACTGGTTCAACTCTTCAAGAGTTCACGAACTTAACCAATTCATAACAAAAAAAAAAAAAGAACAGGACGACCAAGACCAAGTCATCAAATCTACAAAGAAATTTGAATAATGATAACTACAAGCAGTCAATATAGAACAACATTGAAGAACTTTTTAAGATCAACTCATTCAAATCTCTATTGTGGTTTGATCGGTTTCATTGAGAATATTTTCGTTCCCATAGTTTTCATACCCCCCCCCCCCCAACACACACACACACATATCATTAGAATCTACCAAATCAGAACATATTCGAAAATATTTAAATATGTATTTCGTTGCTGCTTCTTACAAGCATATATATTTGGACAAACCAAAGCAAAACATATTCAAACATTAAACACATGCATATTCAATCAGTCAAACATTTTTGTGCTGCCTCTTTTCTGCCAAATCAAAACATATTGAAACATTGATTTGAATTTACTTATTAACATGTAAACATTAGAATAGTTAGATTGGGCAAATGGAATTTAAAAAAGAAAAAGAAAAGGGAAACGTGAGACCTATATATGTACGTTTAAATTAAGAGAAACTAATTTTATCCCTCTTGATTTGTAATTTGTAATTGTAGATAAATTTTATCGAGAGAAACTAATTTTGGGCCAGCTAGACAATACAAAGTAATTGTATTCTCACAAGGTAAATCAATATGTTTCACGTGTTAGATAACACCAAATATAACACTAGATCTAATATAATTAGTCAATAATTAATTAGAATCCATCTCATTGATCTCAATGTATAGTGGCCATCTCAATTCTCAATATATCCTAAAATTGAAAAAAATTGAAAGAGATTAATGTGAAATCCAGTTGCTACATTGCAAAACTGAGGGAAAAAAAATGGAAATCTGCTATTAAAAGCTCTATGAAAGGCCAGTCTCTCAAAAATTAATTCCTGGTGGTCATAATACACTTCATAATTTTGCAATAAAATAACAGCCTCTATATATATATGATATATGTGTTTATGTACACAGCAACTCCAACTATTTGAACCTATGATGATACAAGCAACAATTAATTAAGCACCCCCAACATAAAGCGTAAATAATATATGTTCAAAATAAATTAGACTTATAAGTAAATGAATTAGTTACATCTAGCTATCTCGGTCATGCATCATCGTGATTTCCAGATATAAAAACAGGCTGATCAGCTAACAGACTTTCCGATGATCTGCTTCGCTCCATTTGATTCGAAAGTGGCAGTTTTGAGAAGCCACTAGGCATGTAAAACCCGGGCTGCGTAGGCCGTGGTAGAGTTAGAGAGAAACTGTTTAGCATCACAACAACTGAAGCCATCGTCGGTCTATCATCTGGATTTTCTTGAACGCACAACAGAGCGATGTGGATGCATCTCACCATGTCCTGTTGCGAACCGCCAGGATTAGCCTTCAAAATAGGGTCTATAACATTGGCACTTGTCCCTTCACGCCAACTTTTCCATACCTATCAAGATCCAACACAATTCATTATTCAATTGAAATTACAAATAGTCAAGAAAATTAATGTGACAACATAGGAGAGCAGAATGGTTGCTTTGTGTATATGATCTTTTGCATGTGTTACATCATCTTAATTCCAATTTCATAGTTTATCAAAATAATTATGAGTGGAATGAGTCTCACAAAATTAATTAATCTATACTTGAAGCATCAGACATTATGTTATACTTACATAACTCAGAAGGTCCCCTGAATTATGCCCATCTTGAATAAATGTCTTTCTCTGGCCGCTTACAATTTCGAGAACCAACACACCAAAGCTATATACATCTGACTTGATAGAGAAGTGGCCGTGATATGCATATTCCGGTGCCATATATCCACTGCAGTATATCAATGAAATTGCTTAAAATGAAATATGGGGTTGACACAAATTAAAAGAAATAAATGGATGGATCGAGTATATATAGAAGACTCAGACTCACTAGGTTCCAACTATCCTAGTAGTACTCTCTTGAGTTGCGTCGGGATCGACTAACTTTGCAAGATCTGAAATCTTGGGATTCATGTCTTGATCGAGAAGGACGTTGCTAGCTTTGAGATCACGATGAATAATCCGTAGTCTCGAATCTTCATGCAGATACAGAACTCCTCTGGCCACACCCCCTATGATTTTGTAACGACTTTCCCAATCCAAATGCACAGCTCTGGCCCGATCTACAACTCGATCAAAAACCAAACATATCAGTATTGCTAGATTAATCAAAAGAGTATATAATTAAATAGGTGGCTTTGATTGTGAGTGAAATACAGATAATTAAGAGTACCAAAGATGAAGTGGTCCAAGCTTCCATTGTGAACGAACTCATAAACAAGAAGCCTTTCATGTCCTTGTATGGAGAAACCTAATAGCCTAACCAGATTCCTGTGCTGAAGCCTAGCCACGAACAACACTTCGTTTTTGAATTCCAGATCACCTTGCCCTGAATCCTTGGATAGCCTTTTCACTGCTATTTCTCGCCCGTTTTCATGTTTCCCCTGTCCAGTTCCAATAAATCATCTTCATTCTTCCATATATCTATATAGTGTGAAAAATATAGCAATCCATGTATATATGTTGGAACAACGGTTGCTGATGTTAACTTTTCAACATTTGAATGAACGGATGCCTTATAATAATTGAATTTGGTCATTTTGCCTGATCTACTTTTTTTTGTCTCCAATATAAATTGATCGTTTGTATTATATATATAATCACGAAACTGTCATTATCCATCTCATATTAGATCATTATTTTGAATGGTTGAGATAGCTAGGTTCCTAATTCTCATACAGCCATACCAAAAAAAGGTTTAGATTTGAAAACATGACCTAACCTTGTACACAGCCCCAAATCCACCTTGTCCCAGTTTGTTAGCATCAGAGAAATCATTTGTTGCAGATCTTATTTTCTCAAAATCGTATTGTATTGAATCAGCCGTGCTTATCTCCTCGTCGTTGTCGTATTCGCCAACTAAAAAGATAACAATATTTAATTCACTCTGAAATAAATAAAAGGGCATGCGATAAATATCCTCCAAGGTTACCAAATTAAAGAACTTACTCATAGAATCTGCGTTTCTCTTCCGTTTGATTATTTTCATTGCCAAGATTCCAACAACAGCAGCTACTGCTACGAACGCAACAATCGATGATACAATAATGATGATAATCTTTCTAGTATTACTACTCGAGTCATCATCACCATCACCGTTTCCTGAAACGTATCAACAAAACTAGTAAAATCTCAAATCCTAAAATATTGTTTTTGTGACAAGATAAAGTAAATTAATTTGGACTTTCAAACCCAAAATTTGTAATTTTTACTTTTAGTCCTACTAACTGTAGGGGTCTGATAATCAATTTAAAGACTCTCTCTCTCTCTCTCTCTCTCTCTGATCGATATATATGACCTGCAGATGGTTGAATGAGTGGTTCTTGAAGCCTTGTGAAATTGACATAGGATGCATTCTCATAACGAATATTACAACTGGGCATGTACACTCTGGCCCCCTGCGAAGCCTCACAACATTGAGGAAGAAATCCGGCAGCCTCAGCCAAACAGCTACTGCAATTCTCCGGCGACAAATCCGGCGTGCACTGCATCAATCCATAAATCCGCCAATCCTCAGCCGCAGAAGTCCTATTTCCAGCGGCGGCTTTCCGCAGAGGTCCGCCGTCGGCCGCCTGTGCCCGGATCGAGCTCGTCCAGCAGCGATGCTCTCGCCTCCACGAACTGTTGAGGGCTCGACACGTTCCATCGATTCCACAAAAGTCGTGCGGGAGAAGTGGCGAGTGTTCCCACTATGGTGTTGTTGGAGTAGCGAACCATGCAGTACTGGTACCACATAACGGCCTCCAGTTGATTGGGGCATTTCTGTATGATATCAGTCGCTGCTGCATCAATGCAGCCGCGACACTCCTCCAACTGAATATCGGCTCTGCATAGCGCCGCCGCATAGACTTCACCCCGGGAGGCGTTGTAGAAGCCGGCGTTGCCGATGTTTGATGAAAGAGATGGGAGGAGGGCGTTCAGATTGAATCTATATAAGCTTTCGGATGAGTAGTTGCCACTTCTCGAACAGTAATTAACCTCGTATTGAGAGGTGACGTGTCAAAAATTGGTTATCAGAGTTAGGAATACGAAGGCGAGCGTACATGTTTTACAAGCCATAATTGTTGATCACTATCTGCTCAAATTGGAATACATACATACATACATATATATATATAGATATATGAGAGAGAGAGAGAGAGAGAGAGAGAGAGAGAGAGAGGGGGAGAGACGATATGTGCAGTCGTGTCACGATATAAATAATCAAATGCATCAATTAATTAATTAAGTAATTGTGTTTCAACTGATGATGATAGGTTGTGAAGATGGATTGACTCAATTGGATTTGAAATGGTGGAGTGGTGGATGATATCGGACCGTTGATATGTCGGTTCGAACAACACACTTCCAGCAAATTCACAATTCTGTGTATGTATGTATATGGATGTTGCTTTCTCCCCAAAAAATAACAAACATAAAATTCATGATTGGAGGTAGCTACACATAACCAAAAATTAATTTACTCTCAACTAAATTAACCTAATTTTGACCAAGGTTTAGCTGTTTAGTGTTTTTTTTTAGGTTGAAACAGTTTGGGTGTTCTTTTGTTATATAATGTTCAAACGTTCAGATTAAATTGTAATTTACTATGTTTTTTTTTATAATCGATCTTATTCGAATATATATAGTATATATAATTTTTGTGTTAATGTGAGAGAGTAGCCACATAAAATTTTATAAAACTTTTTTAATTAGCCATCCTATTTTAAAAATATTTATTTTGTCAAAATTTACGATAATGTCCTTATTTAAAAATAATTAAAAAAATAAATAAAAACTAAAGAATATTTACTCTCTTCGCACTTCTCCCAAAGACAGACCCGCCGCGTCCCTCCCTCCAATTTTTTTAGTCGCCTCCTTCTCTCTTTCCAATGTTTAGAGAATCGGACATTGAACCGTTTAATTTATCAGGTCACTGGTTCAACCGATTGAACTGTTTTGATATTTATATGTATATATACATAATAATATTATAGAAACTGGTATATGATAAATATATTAAATAAGTTTAAAAAATACACCAAATTTATATCAATGCAACAAAATAAAGTGTTTAATTTATCGATAGTTATTGAATAAGTTAATTAAGTAGTTAAAAATATAATGTTTATAAAAATAAATATTGAACATCAAATACTATATTTTGAGAAAATCTATAATTAAATATTAATTTTAATTACAAAGAATATACACAATAACAATTAAAAACAATGTTAATCATTATTTAACAAGCCACACACACACACACACACACACACACACACACACACACACACATATATATAGGGAATGGATCAAATGTAAACCATTCCCTGGTGTGTAAACTGTAAATCAATTTATCACCACACATTCAATAAAAATCAGCGCTCCAGATTTAATCAAACATGCGGTGGCATTTTTGTTATTTTCGCTACTTTTTTCAGGCTATGGGGGTATTTTCATCCGTTTGTTGAAAAAAAGCTGATGTCATGCTGACTCAGCATATAAAAAATTCTTAAAAACTTCGAACGATCATAACTTGCTCGTTTTTCATCGGATTAACGCAAATAATGATACGACCAACAATAAAGCGGAAGCAAAGATCGAAACAACCTTAACTTAACAGAAGGATTCAATCCAAGATATCTACTGTAATAACACTTAAATATGAATAAATAAACTGTCCTAAACACTCAATTAAATTCGAACAAGAAATTAAATAGCAAAACAACCCAAATAACCCGTAAAACCCTAAATTAAAGACACGAACAGAAACCTATGCAAACGACCTCGGATTGAGCTCAAATTTTAACACAAGGCACAATCTGTAGAGATGCAAAACATATCAAAAATTCAGCTAATTTGGCCAAGTGGTTTAAGAGATTGAATGGTTGGAAGTTTCTGACCCGATTTTAG
Source organism: Perilla frutescens (assembly GCA_026008535.1). NCBI lineage: Eukaryota > Viridiplantae > Streptophyta > Magnoliopsida > Lamiales > Lamiaceae > Perilla > Perilla frutescens. The sequence continues at coordinate 27,304,258 of BRKX01000019.1, forward strand.
GGTTTTTAGACCTAAATCGATGAATCCGAGTTTCGATCTGAAGTGGAACGATTTTGAGGGTGATGATGATGATATGGGAGTGTTATGGACGTGGATGGTGGCTGTGGTGATGGTGGAAGGATCGATGATGAAGAAAAACGAAAAGGATAGGTGAAACTTACCCGAAACGAACCCCGAATCGACGAGAACTCGGAACGCACCTATGGAGAAACCTTCAATGGCTATCTAACCCGGATACTACGAGATATGACGAACGAGATAATAGATTTCAAGCTTGAATTCGCCAGAAACAAACTCTACCAAAGAACTATTGATTTTTGAGAAAAGTTGAAAAGCTTTGCGCTGTTTTTTTCATTCAAAATGTGTCTGATCCTCAATAGGAACGAAAATCCCTAAATAATAAACCTAAGGAACAAAAATTAAAGTGTCTTTGGGCCTAGAATTCAAACTGGGCTAATTAAAACTACTACTGGGTCCAATATCACTTAAACAGATTGTGATAATTGGGCCTGCTAAATAAATAAATCCACAACTGAAATAATAGACTGGAAATAAATAAATTAACTAATTAAATCAGCAAAGAATGACTTTGCCATGGCTTCAATTGAGCTCCTCGACGCTTAAAATAGTCACCAACTTGGACTGCTTGAAATCATCTCCAACATCCTCCAGCTTCTTCCCGACATAACACTGAAGGTATCCTTGCAATTTCTTGGCTCTAAGTCTCGTCACTGGACCTCTAAGCTGCAACTCAGAATTTGAATAATCAATGCTAGCACCGGGCTCATCATTCCCCCCTTCCTCAAAAGAATTCGACCTCGAATTCGGGTCCTCCTCATCAAAATCATCTACAGGAAAAGGAGAGAGATCAGAAACATTAAACGTTGGAGAACATTTATACTCACCAGGCAGATCAAGTCGGTAAGCATTGTCATTGACTCGAGCAACTACAGTAAACGGTCCATCTCCACGAGGCATCAGCTTTGACTTTCTCAAGTTAGGAAAATGTCCCGGGCTGAAGTGAACCCGACATAACACTGAAGGTATCCTTTCAACTTCTTGGCTCTAAGTCTCGTCACTGGACCTCTAAGCTGCAACTCAGAATTTGAATAATCAATGCTAGCACCGGACTCATCATTCCCCCCTTCCTCAAAAGAATTCGACCTCGAATTCGGGTCCTCCTCATCAAAATCATCTACAGGAAAAGGAGAGAGATCAGAAACATTAAACGTTGGAGAACATTTATACTCACCAGGCAGATCAAGTCGGTAAGCATTGTCATTGACTCGAGCAACTACAGTAAACGGTCCATCTCCACGAGGCATCAGCTTTGACTTTCTCAAGTTAGGAAAACGTCCCGGGCTGAAGTGAACCCAAACCTTATCACCGGGTTTGAATAACACTTGCTTATGGTGCGTGTTCGCCTTAGCTGCATTTCGAACTCCTTGAAGCTCGATCCTCGTCTTGACCTTTTCATACATCTCTCAAACCTGTTCAGCTCTACGAATACCTTGCAAACTCGAAAGATGATCAATAGGCAAAGGAATAAGATCCGTTGGAGTCAACGGATTGAAACCATAAACTACCTCAAAAGGCGACATATCTGTAGAAGAATGCACTACCCTATTATATGCAAACTCAGCAAATGGTAAACATTCTTCCCACGATTTCAGATTATTTTTCACTAATGCACGTAGAAGAGTACCTAACGTCCCATTTACTACCTCAGTCTGACCATCTGTCTGTGGATGACATACAGTAGAAAATAATAGTTTAGTACCCAACTTCCCCCACAAAACTCTCCAAAAATGCCCCAAAAATTTCGAGTCCCTATCGGAAACAATGGTTCTAGGGATGCCATGCAGACGAACTATTTCTCGAAAGAACAAATTGGCAATATTAACAACATCATCAGTTTTTCTGCAGGCAATAAAATGAGACATTTTGGAAAACCTATCAACTACCACAAACACATAATCTTTGCCAGACTTCGATCGAGGCAAAACCAAAATGAAATCCATAGAGATATCTACCCAAGGAGCAGATGGCGCCGGCAAAGGCGTATAAAGACCAAATGGACTCGAAGTGGATTTAGCCTTCCTACATGTAATACATCTAGCACAGACTCTTTCAATATCCCTTTTCATGCGAGGCCAATAAAAATGCTCATGCAAAAGATCTAACGTCTTATTGACTCTGAAATGACCCATAAGACCCCCTGCATGTGACTCCAAAATAAACAACTCTCGCATAGAACAATCAGGCACACACAATTTTGCATCCTTAAACAGAAATCCATCAACAATGTAATATGAATCCACAACATGAGATCTTCCAACACAAGATGCAAAAATAGGTCCAAAGAATGGATCAGAAGCATAAAAACTCTTAACATGCTCAAGACCTAGACACTGTGCATGCATAACAGAAATCAAAGCATACCTGCGGGAGAGTGCATCAGTAATCACATTCTCCTCCCCCTTCTTGTACTTGATCACATAAGGGAATGATTCTATGAACTCCACCCATCGAGCATGGCGCGAGTTCAGGCTCTGCTATCCCTTCAGGTGCTTGAGTGACTCGTGATCAGTGTGAATAACGAACTCTTTCGGGCGCAGGTAGTGCTGCCAAGTCTCCAAAGACCTCTTCAGTGCATACAGCTCCTTGTTGTAGGTAGAATACCTCAGAGCTACGCCATTCAACTTCTCGCTGAAGTAGGAGACCGGCTTCCTATCCTGCATCAAAATAGCACCAATGCCTATACTAGAGGCATCACACTCAATCTCGAACATCTTATTAAAATCAGGCAAAACCAACACAGGAGCATTACACAATTTTGACTTTAGCAAATTAAAAGCATGCTCTTGGGCCTTGCCCCACTCAAACTTTCTATCTTTCTTACTGAGTTCGGTCAACGGAGCGGCTATAGTGGAAAAATCCCGCACAAAACGGTGATAAAATCCAGCCAAACCATGAAAAGACCGAACATCAACACAGGTCTTAGGCGTGGGCCACTCTTCAATGGCCTTAACCTTAGATCTGTCAACCTCAATACCTCAACTACTCACAACAAATCCCAGAAAGACAACCTCATCCATGCAAAAAGTACACTTAGACAAATTAGCATACAACTTAGCAGCACGCAACAACTCGAAAACATGCCTAAGATGTCTAATATGCTCAGAAACACAAGTACTATAGATAAGGATGTCATCAAAGTAAACGACTACATACTTCCCTATCACATCTCTCAAGACATGGTTCATGAGACGCATGAATGTACTCGGGGCGTTGGTAGGCCCAAATGGCATGACAAGCCATTCGTACAATCCATGCTTCATCTTGAACGCAGTCTTCCATTCATCTCCCTCACTCATTCTCACTTGAAAATATCCAAAACGTAAATCAATTTTTGAAAAGATAGACGCTCCAGACAACTCATCTAACATATCATCTAAACGGGGAATAGGAAAGCGATACTTTATCGTTATCTTATTAATGGCCCGGCAATCCATGCACATGCGCCACTCGTTATTCTTCTTGGGGACGAGTATGACGGGCACTGCACACGGCGACAGGCTCTCTCTTATCTGCTTCTTCTCCAGCAACTCCTTGACTCGATGATCTATCTCTTTTGTCTCCTCAGGGCTGGTACGGTAAGCTGGTCGGTTTGGGAGGACTGCTCTCGGCTGAAAGTCGATCTGGTGCTTAATTCCATGAATTGGTGGTAGACCACTCGGTATCTCCTTTGGGAATACATCTTTAAATTCGTCCATCAGAGGCTGCAAAACAGGAGGAACAACAATATCAGAAGTATCATTAGCCTTAAAAGTAAGGAGAATGATATGCATACCAGCTTTAACGGCTTTTTGTACACCTTTTGCACTGATAAACAAGTTCCGGTGCACGGGCTCCGAACTAGCTGCACTGGAGGGAAAAGGGGCTGCACAAAGGACGGCCTTAGTAGGATCCTTCGGGGTGGGCGTGGTTCCCTTGGCGTTCTGAGTCGCGGCCGCGAGCTGTCCGGGTTGAATAGGCTGCTTGCTCTCGGCCCGTTTCGTCTTCTCTTCCTTAAATCTCTATTGTATCCTCATTTGATCTTCATTGACGTCCTTAGGCATCAATGGACATAATCTAGTGGTTCGTCCGTCCTGGGTCACCGTATAAATGTTGGCGTATCCGTCGTGGATCGTCTTCCTGTCAAACTGCCACGGACGACCAAGCAATATATGCGACGCCTCCATAGGGATGACGTCATAAAGAACAGTATCAGTAAATCGACTAATGGAGAAAGTAACACTTACCTAATATCCAACGCGGATTTCTCCTCGGTCAGTCAGCCTGCGCTGTTTTTTTCATTCAAAACGTGTCTGATCCTCAATAGGAACGAAAATCCCTAAATAATAAACCTAAGGAACGGAAATTAAAGTGTCTTTAGGCCTAGAATTCAAACTGGGCTAATTAAAACTACTACTGGGTCCAATATCACTTAAACAGATTGTGATAATTGGGCCTGCTAAATAAATAAATCCACAACTGAAATAATAGACTGGAAATAAATAAATTAACTAATTAAATCAGCAAAGAACGACTTTGCCATGGCTTCAATTGAGCTTCTCGACGCTTAATATAGTCACCAACTTGGACTGCTTGAAATCAGCTCCAACATCCTCTAGCTTCTTCCCGATATAACACTGAAGGTATCCTTGCAACTTCTTGGCTCTAAGTCTCGTCACTGGACCTCTAAGCTGCAACTCGGAATTTGAATCACCAATGCTAGCACCGGGCTCATCAATATATCAAATTAAAGGTCTTTTAATCATCTTTCATTTAAGATCAGTGAAGCATATGTTTATTTGGAAAAATATGGATGAAAAATACAAAAGTTTCATTTTTCACGCATATTCAATCTCATAATACTTCGTTAGCATACGACATATGTTTCGTTAGCATATGACAATTTAAGCTCAGAATACTTCGTTAGCATACGACATATGTTTCATTAGCATATGGCAAATGTTTCGTCAGCATCAGTTATATTGCGATAAAGATTTATTTAATCGTAATTAGGCATGCTTCGTTAGCATATAAAAAATGTTTCATTAGCATATGACAAATGCTTCATTAGCATATGCCAAATATTTCATTAGCATCGACTCTATTACTGTAAATATTTATTACATTTCAATTAATATATGCCTCACTGACATCAATTATATTGTTATAAATGTTTATTCAATCTCAATTAGGATGTGTTTCATTAGCATATAACAAATAATTCATTAGTATCAATTATATTCACAATGAACAATACATTAATGCATTAAGAGATTTTTTATATGTGAATGTTAATGCATTACTAATGTTAGCATTGACATATGCAAACTAAAATATTATAATAAAGCTAATGTAGTATAATCATATCTGATAATAGAATCATACGTGTTTAATGTTGCATGTGTATTATTAATGTATAACATCCATCTTAATTAAGCATGATTCGTTAGCATATGACAGATGATTCACTAGCATCATCATTAGTTATATTGCTATCACATCAATTTTAGAGTTTAACAATTTAATTTTATTGAATTTTATCATTTGTTGTTGTTAGCACTGTCGTATGCTAACAGAAGTATTATGTAATGCTAAAGAAATGTTATACACAATGCTAACAAAAGCAATAATGTTGTGGATTGAAGCCAAATAATGCAACTAACAATCTTCAATCAAACAAATATAATTTTGTCGCGATTCATATTTTTTTGAAATTATTTTTTGTTGAAAATTAAGCTTGGCTAGCTTTCCAACCATATAAAAGTCGCCATTTAATAAATTCCTAACAAAATCAGTTTTATGTTTAAAGTTAGGAGTTGTGCATGAAATAATTCTACTTCGTTAGCATATGATTATGTATTCGTCGGCATATGATTGTGTCTCTGTTAGCCCGCGTGCTGGAAGTCTGATTTTTTTTTTTAATTTTAACATAAACACAAAAATTACCAAAATGCCACCGCGTTTTTTGAAGTTCCCTTTATTTACAGGAATGCCACCACCCCTTTGACCAAATCTTGACCATTGGATTTTGATGGATATGTGGTTGGAGATTGGTTTACAGTTTACACAACAGGGATGGTTTACACCAGAACTATCCCCTATATATATATATATATATTTGTGTGTGTGTGTGTGTGTTTGTTATTAATATTCAAATAATAACACAAAATTTTAGTATAGTTGGTTGAGCCCGATGTACAAAGGTACCTAATTTTTGGAGATTTTGGGTTCGAATCCTTCAAGTCACATGCTGAAGGAATTAAATTGTTCAAGACTGAGCAGAGCAAAGCCAGTACAAAGCCATAGATCTACCACCAGTAGCTTTGATGAATTCCCCTTTCTTCCCCTCTCACTCTTTTCTCATGCTAGCAACCCAGTACAAAGCCATAGATCTACCACCAAATCGCTAGAAAAAATGGTGACGCCCTTTCTCTTTCCTCTTTCTCTCCCTTACCTCTCAACTTCCTCTACCCCTTGCTTCCTTGCTACTCCTCATCTTTCTCTATTATATCTCGCCAGAAGACTCATCACCAAGTCACCCGAAAAACTAGTGTTGTGCAGCCCCGACGTTCAAGCCGCAATGCGTAGCCGCCCCCTCACCGTTATTCCCCTCGCTTGCCCCCTCTCTCTCCTTCCCATCCCGTGTCGTCATCGAAAAAGGCCATTTCTCCCTTCCTTTTAGTTTGCACCTGCTTTCTCACTGCAGGCCGCTACTGGCTTCTGTTGCATTGATCGAACATCGGGGGGAAGACAGTCGGATGAAATCCTCTGGTACACTTTGTGCTACAAAATTTAATTTATTAATTTTTTTTGATTTTTTTCATTCAATTTCAATTTATTATGCTTTATTTTAATTTTATACTTATTGATTAACCTAATTACGACATATAATTAATTTTTCAATATTAAATTTTATTTTCTAATTAATAATTTATTATTTCATAAAAAAATAATTGTATACCCTAATTGGGTGTGATGAGCCCTAATTAATAAGTGTAAAATTAAACTAAAGTACAATAAATTAAATTGAATTAAAAAATTGAAGAAAAAATAATAAATTGAATTGTTTAGCATCAATTGTTGCACAAAGTGTAGTAGAGAATTTCATGCGGAAGACAGTGGGATGGGGTGGGGTGGGGAAGAAGACCACGAGTTGAAGATTTTAATTTCCTTTAATAAATGCACCACTTAATTTACTCTTTGCACCACTAAAAAATTAAATGAAAAATAAAATGAATACAAAATGACATATTTACCCTTTTATTACTTGTATGCACTACAATAATTACTCAATGCACCAAAAAATAAAATAAAAAATAAAATAAAAAATAAAATAATAGAAAATATATTATTAAACATATTAAATTTTAAAATAACAAGATCTAAATATATATATGTATATACATTCTTCCACTAGCCGTCCGTCCGTTACCTTCACTTAAGCTATCGTCGTTTTCTAGGGCTCTACGGGAGTGCACCATCGACGTTTACCTTCTTTTATTACAGAAGATTTTGTGATTTTTTTATGTTCCATCGCCTAGAGTGAATACGGTTGCAGATCCATTTCCCCCTTCAGGCTGTGAGCGTCGTTCACGGGATTGCTCTGCCTCTATCGGAGATACTCTGATGACCCACCTGAGCTCAGCGACCGCCGTTAAAAGCAAATGGGTTAGGCTGCAAGTTACTGTAAGTTTATCTCGTTCATTCTATATCTCTAGGAGCTAGATGGAATTCTGCCCTACCATGCTCTGTGATTGTGTGAAGTTTAGCACCGATTAAGATGTTTAAGTGCTTTTGAATTTGTTGAAATTTTGTCTACTACCTCATTGAATTGCTGCCCTAATTGATTTTGGTCCTAAAGGCATATTACATGTTAATGCTCCATTGATTGCTAAAATAGCAAGGATTATGTGTTGTGTTCGAATTATTGTCCCCTTCAATCGCTGCTCCTTTTGGTTTGTTTTAAGTTTAGCACCTGATTTCTGAGTACCTTTTGTCATATTGTGCTCATCTATCTACGAGAGCACCATGGATTGTAAGCTAGGGTCAATTTACTGTTATTTATCTACTAAATCTGAGTGTTAGAAATCAGTCTTCTGCCACTCATACGCCTTCATTGATTAATCTCTAACACCTTGTCCAATTAATTGAGGAAAACAAGGGGTGGAAGATATTATCAAGTACTACTCTTTAGCTACTAGTCGGTTCTATCTGAAAATTTATCCCTAACATTGAAATATTTGGTGTGTTTGTACTTCTGTAAACTTGCTGACTGATTTCTTATCTACTGCTTCTTATATAGTGGGTGGAATAACTTTTTACCTTGTGAGTGCTTTTTATCTGTTATTGTTACATTGTCTTTATTAATTTGTTCTAGGGGTGCTCATTAGTTATAAGTTTGTTGTTATTACATATATCTCCGCTAATCTTCTCTAGGTCAAATCCAAGAGAACAACAACTTCTCAAAGCAATACAAGCCCTATCCTAAAAAAACAAAGAAAAAAGGAGGTAAGTACATATTATTTCGGCATTCTATATTGTTAACATTGTTGTTGCATGAATTCCAGAAATAGATGATCTTTACTTGTAGTTGTGATGTATGTGGGATGATTGGATTATATAGTCATATTTGTATTGTATATTTGAATAATGTTTGTATTAATAACATGTAATTTTGTGGTTGGATCAATTGAAGAAAATCGATCTTAATGTGGTAAGATCAGTTCAGGAAGCCTGGGGAGGAACATTTGATCGTGAGGCAGATTGGCCAATCAAGCGGATTTTCTTGTTTAACCTTTAAGTTGATACATGTGAAATCTTAGTAATATTAGTTTCTATATTTTGTAAATGTGTATATAGCAAAAAAATGGATGGATTAATTTATGTGAATTTTTGGTGGTTTAGGTCATGAAAAAAACTTGTACAGCTTCCATTTATGAACTTGAGTGACATATTCCTGATCCAGTTAATATGTTTATATGTTTCTCAGTTTTCTTGATCTAAGAAATGAGCAAGCAAGTAATGTCTAGTGAACTCGATATGATTTCAGGTAACCTAAAAATATGTATTTTTCTTGAATGGGGGCAAGGATTGTGTTTTCTTACAAACTGAATAATATGTGCTATTTGGATGATATTAGAGCAATGTTATTTTGTATTATTTTCTGAGACTCAAAAGGGCAATCATTCATTCTCATAAGTTCACAAATAAAGTAGTGGGGAGAGCTGTTCTCTTTCATGATTGACTGTCTAAATACAAGTTTGAGTATATTACATTGGCATCATGATGACTTTCTAGCCTGAATTGCAGTGAATTTGTTGAGGTGGTAACCAAGATCTATAGGACCTTTCGAAAAGAAATTGTTACGTGATTGTTGGAATGAGTTGTGAGTTGGTTTGTGTTGGATGTTTTTGAATGTGATGTAGCAGGAAGTGTTTGTTTGGTTTGTAGATGCAAGGGAAGGGTGGCATGAGGTTTTACCACTTTTACTAGCTATATAGATTCAAATTATTTCACGCATGCATACGAAATACCAACTAAAGCAACGAAAAACTTGGAAGTGGTACATATTGTATTTAGTAAGGTTGAGTAGAAAAGATGCATATAATAAATTCACCCAATATTTTCAGTAGCGAGCACTCATTTTGCTGCAGAAAGAATTCTATTAATAATATGATCACCAAATAATAGTTTAAGGATTAATACGCTAATTGGTAGGGTAACTCCGCTCTAGTGGATCATGATTCCCTTGCCAGAAATTAAAATTGTATGTCGCAGCTTTGAATCTCATTCCTTGCCGGAAATTAACGTTACATGTTGCAACTTCGAATCTCATTCCATTTGAAAATAATTTGACAATAAGACTCATGAAACACCGGTATAACATCAATATAAAGCTGGAAAAAATAACAAAGTTTCCTAACAAGCTTAATCATCCACACACCACCTAAATACAGACTCATAGTTGGCTCTAAGAGAACTTCATTAAGAGGATATGTTGACATTTGGTCTTCAGCAACATATGATTTGGATAACTTTCTTCCCACCTGAGAGAAAAGTAAATTAGAAATAGGAGGTATAACATCAACATAAAGCTAGAAAAAATAACAAAGTTTCCTAACAAGCTTAATCATCCACACACCACCTAAATACAGACTCATAGTAGGCTCTAAGAGAACTTCATTAAGAGGATATGTTGACATTTGGTCTTCAGCAAAATATGATTTGGATAACTTTCTTCCCACCTGAGAGAAAAGTAAATTAGAAATAGGAGGTATAACATCAACATAAAGCTGGAAAAAATAACAAAGTTTCCTAACAAGCTTAATCATCCACACACCACCTAAATACAGACTCATAGTAGGCTCTAAGAGAACTTCATTAAGAGAATATGTTGACATTTGGTCTTCAGCAACATATGATTTGGATAACTTTCTTCCCACCTGATAGAAAAGTAAATTAGAAATAGGAGCTTCAGAGAATCATCGAGAAAAATGGCATTTCTAATGGAAAAATGAAGTAAAAGAAATAAGTTCTTGATTAATATAAACAAAAACCTAATTGAGTTTGTCATATATAAATATTTTCATTTGCAATAAAGAACGTTTGTGTTTCATAAGACTGCATTATATAGTTCGCAGATAACAATATGGTAGAACTTTTACTAACATTTTTGTCATCACTTGTAATTCAATATGATATTACTTTTGGCTTTCTCTAATTAATGGAATACACATTCAGACAAACTAAAAACTATATTTAGTAATCTACACAAAGAAGAGAAGGAAACAACACAAAACTTAGGACAAATAACACAACACAAAAAATATATGGAATTCTTATTGTGTTAAAATGAAATTAGTAAAAAATCACCTTCCTAGCAGAGATACACTGTAAGTAAAAAGTTCACATTCTTAGCATATACATTGTTAAGACTGATATGACTTGGCCTTTTGGATATGATCGAGATTACGGTGACCGTAAGAACTTGAACTTTGCCCCATCGACACTAAAGAGTGCTTCCATTTCTTTAATATATGTTTATATATTCATATTTCAGGCATTGAGCTATTTTAAGCAACCAATCAGATGAACACGAGGCACATATGTGTTGAATGTTACAGTTTCTAGTCAAGCAGTAAGTGTGAACAAGATGCAAACCTAGATATCTCATCTCTTTATATATATATATATATATAAATGTGGGAGATAAAAAAAATGCAAGGTCGTTTATCTCCATAGCTAGTCAAACATGGGATATACTTTTAACTTTTTACAAACATAAGACTTATATATATATATATATATCTATCTTTTGTTTGCAAAACATTAAAAGCTTGATAACTCAGTTTAGCTTTATATTTGAATGTTGAGTGTTTTCTAATTTTAAATTCAAAAAAATAAACACTGTAAATCTTAGAGCATTAATGGGTGCTCTTAGTTTCTAGTAACTGAATAGAACTTCATTTAAGACTTTTAACCTCAATGTTCAAGCATATTTCATATTTGTACTAAAACTCTTCCATACACGAGTTAAAAGAGACACATGTCGAATTGTCATTTCACATGTACAAGTGAATTTTTGTGAAAACTCGAACTTTTGATATTTCTGGGTTTAGCTTCTATACAAATATTGCATGCTTCAAGTATTGAGCAATTATTGCAAACTCTAGACATGATCACTAACTCCATATCACGATTTTTTTTTTTTGCAAACGCTAACTATAAATTGATACCATAACTCCATAGCTGAAGCAATAGAGGCCTCTATCATACTTAATGTAATTATTTTGTCAAAACCAGTACTAACAACATAATCTACCACTAGCAGTACCTCCAGCTATTTCAAATAATTTCAGTTTAACACAAATTATATAGAAATTAATACAAATGTAATAATTAAGATAAATATAAGAAACAGTAAATTAGACCTGTTTCCACTGTCCCCGACGCTTGGAGATAAGCATGATCTACTCATTCAGCGTAGCCCACATGCCGACATCAAAGCATAACTGTGACGGGCTTCACTGTTTCTGCCACGTCACTGGCTTGTCTCATCTGCTTCTCCACGTCACTAGTTATAAACAAGCATGGTCGGGGAAGAGAGTTCCAAAAGAATAACTAATCACTGTCTTACCACTCCATTCATGGTGTTCAGTGCAGATTATACTTCTTCTGCTGACGAGAAAGTGATGAATCCGAGATCTTCCAGAGTCCCTATCGTAGATGACCTTGGCGCTTAGGAAACTCGGCTGTTTAGCAAACGCTTCTATTAGGGTTTGAGATGTGAGGCTCCAACTGAGGTTGCCTGCATATATTTTGTAAGGGCTGTCCATGAAGCCTTCATAATGTTCGAACTTGATAAGCTAGAGATAGGTTCGAACTGAAGAAACCGAACAAAATATGAATGTTTGAACATGAGACACTGATCAACACCACCAAATTTCAGTTTTCATTTAGTTCGAATTCTAAATGCCGAACAGAAGATGAATGTTCGAACTCGACAAGACGAACATACACATTGTGTTCGGACTCTTGAGTTCGAACCACATACACATTGAATTTATTTAAGTCAGGTTCGGCTTATAAATTTCGAACATTCTTCTCCTGTTCGGCGTCTATAATTCTTAAATAAAATTATATAGAAAAAGAAAAAAACCTAGAAATCCCGGATATCACAAAATGATAACTCGTAGGACCGAAGCCTCGTTAAAACCCACACGGAAAACCCGTAGCGGGAAAAACCATATGGGAAAAAGAGTACTCCTCTATTTAAAATAGAAAAAACCAGGACTACAAAAATCCTGTCTAACAGCATCCACAATACAAGGAATATCATGAAAGCAAAATCCGTTTGGAACACTAGAAGAAGCTAGCAAATCAGCAATTCTATTACCCTCTCTATAAATGTGAGAAACTGTAAAAGTAATAGTACTAAGAAAATCAAGAACACGACGCCAACGTCCCTTGAGAACCCACGGGACTTGAAAACTTCTAGAAGCGAGCAAGGAGACAACATAAGTGGAATCAGCCTCTAGCCATATAAAGTCTAGAGACAAAGTGCAAGCCCATTTCAACGCCACAATAACTGCTAACAGCTCAGTAAGAAATGCAAACCCCACGCCCTCTGAAGTATGAAAACAACAAAAAACACAGCCATCCGAATAACAAAAGACACCACCAGTACCCATAATTCCAAGAGCACCCAACGAGGAGCCATTAGTATTAATTTTGGTCCAACCAATAGGTGGTGGCCTCCAACTGACCGGAATGAGCGAATGAAGCGGGTGCGGCCTCGGAACCACCTTGAGCCTCTTGAGAATAACCAAATCCGCTAGCTCATTACGCATAAACTCATGACCGCCCTGCATAAAAGATAACTCGTGTAAAGCAATACGAGTTGAGGAAATGATAAGCAAAGAAGTCGAATGAATCCCTTCATAAATGGCCTTATTCCGGATTGTCTAAATGCCCCAAATAACATGCATCACCGCCACCTTCCAAAGCAAAAGAATTTGAGAACTAAAAGAGAGATTCATAAAATGTACCATTGCCTCATGAATGGACGCTGCATGAATATCCACCACCTGAAAAGAATCAAAAACCCATCTCCACACAAGAGCAGCCAAGGAACACTCCCAAAACAAATGATCAATAGACTCGACTTTCCCGCAACACATAACACATTGTTACGGTCCAACAAATCCATGTAGCGCGTCCGCCGTTGGCAGTCGAGAAAGCAACAGCCTCCAGCTGACCAACGAACGACATATAGGAATCTTAGAGTTCCAAATCTAACTCCCCCATTTTACCGTTGGAAATCTCTCCCGACTATGCATACGGGCAAGCCTCGACATAACAGTCCCATATAATGATTTAGACCACACTCTCTCATCAACCTCAGAGACGATAGGAACACACAAAATATCGTGCAGAGCATTCGGATAGGAATTAACAAATGACTCAGTGAATCGCCAAACTTCATGAACTAAAAAATCACCCACCTTATCTTCAAACTTTGCATAAACATGTGAGAGAATGCCAAGACGGTCTGCAAGCACATACCCGAGCCAATTGTGTCAAAAAAAACTATCAAGGAACCCATAGATCAGGTTTTGATGAGTTGTCAAAATTAGTTATGAAAAACTGACTAAACTTCAAGCTGTAGATTGAAGCTGACCAGTCCAGGGCATCATCTAGAAGGAACTCAAGTAGAGTCAAAGTCAACCAATCTGAAGAATAGCCTACAAGCTGGAGGATACGCCATCCAGTCTGAATTCATCTCAGCTGAAGAGTCATACCAGTCAAAACAAGCTGACAACCAAGTCAGCTGAGCTGAGGGAGAAAAGAGTTGACTAAAGACTGAAGAAACTGATAAAGCATCAGTTTAAGCTAGAGACTGGAAGTATCCAACTGATGGCCAAACTGCAGTAAATAGCCAATTTCAGCTGACAAGCCCAGAACTGCAAACTGGAGCAATAGCCAAACTCAGCTGACAAGCCCAGAATTGCCAACTGGAGCAATAGCCAATTTCAGCTGACAAGCCCAGAACTGCCAAGTGAAGCAATAGCCAATTTCAGCTGACAAGCCCAGAACTGCCAAGTAGAGCAATAGCCAATTTCAGCTGACAAGCCCAGAACTGTAAACTGGAGCAATAGCCAAACTCAGCTGACAAGCCCAGAACTGCCAACTGGAGCAATAGCCAAACTCATCTGACAAGCCCAGAACTGCCAACTGGAGCAATAGCCAAGCTAAGCTGACAAGCCCAGAACTGCCAACTGGAGCAATAGCCAATCTCACCTGATAAGCTCAGAACTGTCAACTGGAGCAACAGTCAGACTCAGCTGACAAGCTTGGAACTGTCAGCTGGAAAGATAATCAACTGAGCTGACAAATCCAGAACTGCCAACTGGAACTCAAAAGTACCAAGAAAGCTCAAGCCAGAGAACCCTGGACTTTGTTGCTCAAAACCGGCAAATCTTGGAATAAATGATTCACCAAAAATCCTGGAAATTAATAAAGATCGATTGGCAGAGTAACGGCTACTTCAACCAAATATTCCAAGTGATCATTAAAGTATCAATTCCATTGATGAGCCAACAGAGCCACCGATCAATGGACAATGGAACTTAACGGTCATAAAATCACTCTTCTATAAAAGACGAGTGATTCAGAGTTTAAAACACTCTTTGCCAACTTCATCTATTCTACGCCTTCACAACTTTCGCATAAAAAAGCAAGAGCTTTTCTTTCTCCCTCCCACTGAAGCTCAAGTGCGACATTTGATAGAAACTGCGAGAGTCCAACTGAGAAGAAGAATTCACAGAATCCATATATTCAGCCAGCTATTGACGATCCAGCCAGGGCAGCCTTCTGAGTTCCGACTATTCAACTATCAACTACTCAGTTCAAATTAAAGGAGCACATCAGTTGATACCCCATGTTCAAGACTAACCTCTTGAAGATCGAAAGAAATCTAAAACCTTGTAAAGACGACAATAGCACCTACTTTCCTAGTGATCAGTTAGGGACTTCAAGTGTGAGCCGTCGACCCACTGAGGTAGCGAGCAGTTACCAGGTTCAGCCAACTGTCGTTCATTATGTATTTTGTAAAGAAACTCAAGTTATATAGTGAAGTTGCCCTTCTGCGGAAGGAAGAAAGGACGTAGAAGTTTGAGACTTTGAATCTCTATAAATCGCTTGTGTGCTGTACTATATTGATTATTGCATATCTTTGAACTGCACACAATATCACACAAGCTGCACTCAAACTGTCTTAACTGATCAACAAGTTTGTGCATAGATAAGTTTCATCAAGCGAGTCAAAGGGCCCTGTTATTCCGCATCTAAAGCAAAATTTTTTGGAATCAGTTTATTCACCCCCCCTCTAAACTGATACCGACTCGCCCGGGACCAACAAGTGGTATCAGAGCGGTTGATTCTAAGGATCAGCCATTTCTGTAGATCAACTGAATCGGATCTACTTATCAGTTGGGAACTATGATAACTGGAGCAGGAGAATGAAGGCGCATCTCTGCTTAATTCATGAGAATATGTGGGAAGTCATCAAAGACGGTCCAATCATCATCATGATGGATAATGACACTCACATAGTTGATATCAATCAACCGACAAGGATCCTGAAACCAACTAATCTTCTCATCAGTGAAGAGAAGAAGTTAAAGAATCTAGAGTTCGTTGCTCAAGCCGCATTATTTCAAACTCTAGATGAAGATCGTATGAAGGATACAAAGAATTGCACAACTGCCAAACAGATATGGGACCTACTAGCAGATCTTTGCAGAGAGGCCGAAGCCATAAAAGGAAACAAGCTCCAACTAGCAGTTGACAGGCATGAATCCTTCAAAATGCAGGCAGAAGAGTCCATCTCAAGCCTTGAAACTAGATTTCTAGGCATCATCAATGAGATGAACAACCTCGGGAGGTGTTATCCCAACTCTGAGATGAACTCCAAGATATTGGATAATCTTACTGACGAATGAGATATGAAAGTGAAAGCTACAAAGGAATCAAGGAACCTTAATAGCATTACTCCAAGGGAACTATTTGGTTATCTTAAAGCTCATGAGTACAGTGTAAACCGGAAAAGGAAGCATCGACATCGTCAGCTCAAGACGCAGCTTTCTACGGCGAAAGGACCAGGTTTAGAGACACTCGAGGAAGAAACAACTTCCGACCTAGGAGCTCACTAGCCAAAGAAAACCAAGGCGGATCTTCAACTGAACGAAAAAGAGAAGCAACTGAAAAGAAGGAGAATCTAACTGATGACATCAATGATCAGATTCAATCAGTTACCAAGTTGCTAGAAAAACTGAAGAGAGCTCGGGATAAACAATCAGTTTCATCGCAAAATGATGAAATCCCAAAAGTTGAGAAAACCTACCAACCAGCTGAATGGTCAGCTGAACCATTCAGGAGTGGCAACCGAAATCTTGGAGAATGTTTTCATTGCCATAAATAAGGACATTACAGGTTTCAATGTCCAGAACTCCCCGAAGACAAGAAAACCAAGGTAAAAATGAGCTTCTTCAAAAGAAAAGCAATGGTCGCAAATCTCGAGAATGCCGTGCTGGATGATTCAGACTATCTTTCTGGAATCGATTCTGATGGCTACAGCTCAGATGATGAAGCGCTATTCTGCCTCATGGCTGATAATGATGAAGAGGTTAGTACAGCTGATTCTCAAACCTCTTTTTATCATATCAATGAAGCAACTGTCTCTAGTAATGAACTTGATATGAAACTCATAATGCTAGAAGACCAATTAGCTTCAATTTCCTATTTGCATGTTGAACTGAAAGATGAAAATGATGAACTGAGAAACAAGGTTAGGAAACTGAGCATTAATCATGAAAGATTAAATTATCTTGAATCTTAGCTTATAGAATTTGAGAAGTTGAAACTGAGAACTGCTGATCTAGAGGTTGAAAACCAAAAACTCAAGCAAGAGATCCTTGAAAAAGAAAAGATAAACCTAAAGTTCAAAAAGGGATCTCAAACTCTAGATGAGATATTAAGTCATCAAAGAACTGGAACTGGCAGCTCAAGGCTAGGATACAGCAAGTTCACTGCCCTAGAAAAGGGTAAAGCAATTGCTCAACCCAGTGATAAGGGAATCCTAAAAGGGTTCACTAGATCTCATGATCAGCCAGTTGAGCCAATCAAAGGAAAAGGAATATTGAAAAATCCTCAGACTCAGCCTAGACAATTTGGTCAGTTTTACCAACCAAAAGCATCAGGTCAGCTGAAGTCCAATTCCCAGCCAAGACCATCAGTTCACTCAAGTCAATTCACTCGTTCAAAGCCCCCAGTTCAACAAAGGCCACCAGCTCAATATAGAATGCCGACAAGACAACCTGATAGATCAGTTCATTTTAAGAAAGATCAGTTTAGATCTCAAGCCTACCCTGTCAAGTAGTTCAACCAAGGAACTTCTAGGAGAAATCAAAGAAACTCATTTCAACCTTATCATCATTACAATGAGTATCTGGATTCAAGAAATGAACCAAGAACTGATCCTAAAGGGTTTAATCCAGTAAATTGGAAACACACAAGGCATTGGCCTGATAGAAGAACTCAAAAATCTCAGAATAACTGCGTATTAGTTGAATTGTTTTATCCCACTAACTTGCAACGCAGGTATCATTCAACCGACTCAAGAAGAGTTGAAAGAGAGTCAAAACTGATGAAACGATCCAAATCAGTTGACTTTCTGAGTGATAAAAAACTAAAAGTTTGGCAAGCTTGGATTCCAAAAGGCTTAATGTATCAAAAAGGACCCGATATGAAACGGGTCCCTAAATGCTAATCCTTTTCTTTGTAGGGCAATAGCATCCTATCTATGAAGAAAACCAAAGACATATGGTATCTAGATAGCGGGTGCTCCAAGCACATGACTAGAGACAGAGAAGATCTCGATGGTTATGAAGAAATCAAAGGCTCACTTGTCACATTTGGAGACAATTCCAAAAGCCGAACCATTGGAGAAGGGTTCGTAGTCAAAGGAAAAGTAGTAGTGAATGGAGTCTCCTATGTGGAAGGACTGAAGCATAAACTACTCAGCATCAGCCAGCTGTGCGACAATGGCTACTCAGTTAACTTCACCAAAAACTCCTGCAACACAAGAGATAAGTCAACTGTAGTAATTCTGCTAACTGGCATCAGGAGAGGCAACATGTACATTGTTGACTGGTGAACCGGCTACTCAGAAGCTTACTTTCTTTCAAAAGGATCAACTGAAGCAAGCTGGCTATGGCATCGATTACTGAATCATTTCAACTTCAAAACAATCAACTACCTAGCCAAGAAAGAGTTAGTGGAAGGGCTTCCCAAGGAAATATACAAGAAGACAGGTGTATGTGGACCATGTCAGAAAGGGAAGCAGGTGAAGTCATCCTTCAAGAATAAGAGTCATCCACCAGGAACAACTGATTGCCTTCAATTGCTACACATGGATTTGTTTGGTCCAGTTAGACCTCAAACTCCAAAAGGCAAAAGATTCACTCTTGTAGTAGTTGATGATTACTCAAGATATACATGGGTGGAATTCTTGAGAAACAAGGATGAAACTTATGACAAGCTAACGGCGCTGATCAGAAAGTTACAAACTAAGAAGGAAAGATCAGTTCAAATGATTCGTTCCGATAATGGAAATGAATTTATGAATCAACACATGATCAGTTTTCTCAACCAGCTTGGAATCATTCATGAACACTTAGTTGCAAGAACTCCACAACAAAACGGTGTAGCCGAACGGCGTAACCGTACACTCAAAGAAGCAGCTCGAGCAATGATAGCTGATGCCAATATAGCTGAAGGGTACTGGGCTGAAGCAGTCAACACAGCTTGCCATACTCAAAATCGAAGTGCCATTGTAGCAGCCTATGACAAGACACCTTATGAACTATACAAGGGTCTTAAGCCTTCTATCTCATATTTTAAAATATTTGGCTGTAAATGTTATATTCACAACAATGGTAAGACTCAATTGAAAGCTTTTAGTGCTAAAGCTAATGAGGGTATTTTTCTTGGGTATAACTCACCTCATTCACAAGCTTACAGAGTGTTCAATAAACGAACTCTTGTTGTAGAAATAACATGTCATGTGGTATTTGATGAATTTGCTAATGAGTACAGGAACAAAGAAAGAATAGACACATCAGTTCAAGTACTATCTAGTGAAATTGAGAACTCGCAGGACTATGTGGATCACATTGTTCCAGAGCGGTTTGAAGTTTTACTAGAAGAAGACAATGAAACTGGCACAAAACCAGTTGAGAACAACTTGGTCAATGAAGACACAAATCGTGCTGAGACCATAAACCCCACAACTGAAACAGGGGGAAGAACTGATGAAAATACTGAACCGGCTAATGAAAGGGCAACTGATGACGTCACCACAGAAGAGCCAGCTGAAGCCACCTTGCCCAAATGGCTCCGAAGCCACCCAACTAATAAGATAGTTGGTGATCTAAGAAGTCGAGTCCAGACCAGATGCTCAACTGAGCATGCATTATTCACATGCTTTATATCTCAAACTGAACCGAAAAATGTCAAAGAAGCCTTAGAAGACTCAGACTGGATCATGGCAATGCAAGAAGAACTGAACCAGTTCACAAGAAATGACGTATGGTTTCTTGTTGACAGGCCAAAAACTCAAAAGGTCATTGGTACAAAATGGGTCTTTCGGAACAAACTGGATGAACAAGGAGTGATCACAAGGAACAAGGCTAGACTGGTAGCCAAAGGATACTCACAAAGTGAAGGGATCGACTTTGATGAGACATTCGCGCCAGTTGCAAGATTGGAAGCCATCAGATTGTTCCTAGCCTATGCAGTGCACTTCAACTTCACAGTCTACCAAATGGACGTCAAGAGTGCTTTTCTTCAAGGAATGCTCAAAGAGGACGTGTATGTCGAGCAACCACTAGGCTTTGAAATTGGTGATCAAGTCTTCAAACTGAAGAAGGCCCTCTACGGGTTGAAGCAAGCTCCTAGAGTGTGGTATGAAACTCTAGCAATATTTTTGTTGAAAAACGGGTTTCAAAAGGGAATCATTGATCGAACTCTATTCCGAATAGAATGATCAACAGAGATCTTAATGGTTCAAATTTATGTGGATGACATAATTTTTGGATCAAAAAGCAAAGATCTATGCACATGATTCGCTCAACTGATGCAAAACAAATTTGAGATGAGCATGATGGGAGAAATGACATTCTTCCTAGGACTCCAAGTAAAGCAGTTGAAGGATGGGATCCATATAAGCCAGGCAAAGTATACCAAGGAGCTATTCAAGAAGTTTGGAGTAATTAAAGGAAAAACTCTCAAGATTCTAATGAACACATCAGTTCAGCTAACTCTTGATGAAGAAAGAGAATCAGTTAGCCAAACATACTATAGAGGAATCATTGGGTCACTACTTTACTTAACAGCCAGCCGGCCAGACATGTCTTATTCAGTCGGTCTATGCGCACGGTTTCAAGCCAGCCCAAAGAAAAACCACCTTGAAGCAGCAAAGAGAATTATCAAATATCTCCAAAGAACCATAAACCTTGGGCTATGGTATCCCAGAGATAACAGTTTGAGTCTAATTGGCTATTCAGACTCAGACTTTAGTGGATGCAAGATTGACAGAAAAAGTACCAGTGGAACATGTCAGTTTCTAGGAAGCAAACTGATATCCTGGTTTAGCAAGAAGTAGCACTCAGTTGCCACGTCAACAACTGAAGTAGAATATGTAGCTGCTGGAAGCTGCTGTGCTCAAATACTCTGGATGAAGCAACAGTTGAAGGACTACAAAGTTGAAATTGAAGAAGTGCCTATCTACTGTGACAACAATAGTGCAATTGCGATTTTTCAGAATCCAGTTCTGCATTCAAGAACTAAGCACATTGACATAAGGCATCACTTCATCAGAGATCACATCGAGAAGAAAGACATATGCATCAAATATGTCAACACTGAGAAACAGATAGCTGACATCTTCACCAAACCATTGCCTGAAGCAAGGTTATGGAGCTATGCATATAGTTGGGACTACTGGAGCTAGCATCACAGGATGAAGATGATAAACTGGAAGAAAAAGGCCAAGGGACCACTCCAGCTGAAGAGAGAAACTGAATCAAAAAGGCGAGAAACTGATCAGTTGGCCACATAAGCCATCAGTTTAAAGTAAAGGCAAGAAGCTGCTGAGAGATAAGTAAACTGGAGATGATCAGTTTACCCCATCAGTTCAACTAAATCATCAATTCAGTCGCTCAAACTGATGATCCAGTCAGTTATGTAGAACATACAAGCTGTAAATTGATCAAACTGATGAAGGAGTAATAGGAACCGAAGTCAAATCAAAAGTAGATATCAGTTCAAAGACCAGCTGAAGGAGAACAGCTGAACTGGGAAGCAGCTGAATAAGGGTCTAAGCAGTCAAGACCAGTTCGGAACTGAAGAGAAGACATCTCAGTTGGAACTGATCAATAGAAAGATCATCAGTTTCACTCAAGCCAACTGATGACGTAATCATTTTTCAAGCCAATGAGAAACAACTAGAAAGAAAAGATAAGTTCAAAAGTTTGAATAGTGGAAACGGTAAAAACACGTGTCATCCCAATATTACCGTTGAACTCTCTTTCTCTCTCCTCATTTATCCCCAACGGATAGAAATGAAAAGCCAATCGATGGGTCGATTGATCTAATCCGACCGTTGAACTTAGGCACACGAAGCATCACAACCGTTGGATGAACCCCATCACATTCTAAAAAACGGATGGCTGAACTTTCATTTTTACTTTTACCAATCTCAAGCACAATAAAGAATTAAAGCATCATTCCTCCTTCAATTCTTGAAACTGTTCTTCAAAACTTGGGAAAGTAAAAACATCCAGTTCCTAAAGTCAGTCAAAGCCACTTTACCCCTTTTAAATCATTCATCTCAAAAACTCCATGGCCGATAGACGCACACCAGCTATTCGATAAAAGTTCAACTTTAAAAGAACTGGCAAATCTTCACGAGGATTCCAAATGAATCTCTACAGAGATAAGTTCCTGGATATAGGCGGTTATAGAGAAAAATGCTCAGATTCCGCTCTTTGCAACTCACTGATAACGAAGATGGAGCAAAGCGGACTGAAAAGCTTCACGGAAGAGTACCCATCAAAAATATACCCAGAGGCTGTGGTTGAGTTTTACTTAAACTCAAAAGGCTTCGATGACAGAATAGAGACTAAAATTCATGGAGTCGAACTGATTATAACTCTAGAACTGCTCGGAAGACTGTTCAAATTGCCAACTACTGGAACAAGATTGTAAGATGTTGAAGTTGATCAAGAGGAAGCCTACCGCCAGTGGAAGCGGGAGGAATGTGTAGATCAGTACAAGAGCAGCACACTCATGTCTCTCTTTCAAGAAGAATACAGAGTTCTAGCATCAGTTGCTGCTAGAATGATCACTGGAACAACTGCAAGCCATTCGGAAATGTCGGAGCACAAGTACAAAATATGTGCAGCGATCATCAGAAGCATCAACGTCAACTGGGCTCAATACTTCTTCGAGCAAATAAAGAAGTATGTTGATATTGTGGAGAAGAACTGGTCACCAACTGAGTTTCATCAAAAGATGTGCTATCCAAGCAGAATCAGTTTCATATTGGAGAACATTTTTGACTCCATGACAGAGGAAACTGACACGCTGATGATCGGAAAACTGGATTTTATACCAGTAATTGGCAAGAGGCAGCCAGCTGCAAAACCCATAACCATCAAAAGTGGTCAGCCAACTGCTGCTCTCTCAAAGGGAGCTGAGGAGTCAGCAAAAAGAAAAGGCAAGCAGATTGCTGTTGAGTTGTCGCAGGAAGGCTCCGACTCAGAAGACAACCTCCCAATAAGCCAAATGTTGGGAAGCACAATAAAATCCAAGCCCCTACGCCAAGTTCGATGTGGATCAACCATTGATTCACCTGAAGAAGTGATCTCTACCAAGCCAGTTCAGTTCAAGGAAAGAACTAGCAAGTCGAAGAAAAAGCCCGTAATAGTTCAATCAAAAGGGAAGAAAAAGAAGTCAGGGCCTCCACCCCCTCGACAACTGCCTCCCCGTAACATCAAGATGATTGATGTTGTACCGATTGAAGGAGATAACATTGTGCCTTACAGAGAAATTCCCCCAAAGGACTCAGGAGCCGACTTTTTCAGAACTGCTTGCCCTCCGATGGGAGAAACTGAAGAAAACATAAGAGCTCTATCGAGAGCTGAAATCATCAAGTGTTGGGCTGATGAACAAGTTCAGAAGTTCATAGTCGAAAACTTCATTAAAGACGTGATTGACATGGCCGCCCTATATACAGCTCTCTCAAGGTATGTGTACTGGTACCTTTGGAGACACTGCTTCAACTCCGAAGCCCATTTCATCTTAACTGCGCTCCACGGAATGAGCTTTTGGAGAAGGAAAGAAAGATGGAGCATACAGTGGGCTGGACAGGAGACTCCCGAGCAAAATCCTGTCATCACCTTGAAGATAATGCTTGTCATTCGTAGGAACCATCCACTCCCTGATCAGCAGACCCTGTTGGAAGTAATGAATGATCTACTCAACTGGGCCAACATAAGACCGCCACCTATGCAAACTCAAGCTGAGCAGCAACAATGGAAATAGCCTCAAGTTCAACAGCATTGGTTACTCAATGAACAGCTAAAACTAAGGCAGCAACAGCGCCGGCAGATGCAAGACCAGTTCAATCAAGAAGCCCAGAGCAGTCATCAAAGGGCTGAAACTTATGCAGCTTACAACACAAGGCAAACTGCCATAACATCTGTGGCCAGACAGTTAACGTTTGAAGCATCTCCACAGCCAGATGATATAATTATTGATCTTTTTGAGGATTTTCCTGATCATATTCAGCTCCCTCCCCATTATGTGGAACTGATCGAATCCCTGCAGTAACAGGTTAAACTGTATGCTGAGCAGATCAAGCAGCTGCAAGCCCAACAGAGGGTCCAGTTAGCTGAAACTGAGTCGGCAAGCAGTGATGAGGATAAAGAAGATAACAGCTCAGAACCGCTGGCCAAGAGGAGAAAAACTGATCACAAGAAGGACTGAGTGGCTGATCAAATTAAACATGATTAGAAAAGCCCTAAGTGTACTTCTTGTTAATCAGTTGTAATTATCTTTTGATCCATATTTATTAAAATTAATCTTTTTGATTTCAAATAAATGTCAAGCTTTACATTTATTTTAAAATTTTGACCGTTGCAAAATAATGACACGTGTCAAGGTCATTAATTGCCAATGACCAAAAGAAATCAGAGGCTAGTACCATTTCAACCACCATATCTATGAGCCTGTCCAAACACTCATAAAAAGGCTCTCTCTCAAGCCTCTCAAAAAGCGTCCCCCTCCTAAAATCTCAAAACTTCTCTCTCTTAAAAGATCTTGAATTTCCCAAAAATTCAGCCAACCTCTAAGATGGCCGAATTATCCAGATCTTCAAATTCCTTCAAGGAACAACTCATAGGAGATAAATTTCTTGATAAGAAGAAGTTTCAATTGATTCTAAATGAATCAAACAATTCAACACTTCTGTCAAATCTGCACAAAACAGGAGTTCTTTACTACCTGGAAACACCACCAAGATTCTTTAGACAAAATTTGGTGAATAAATTTTTACTTCAAGCAAAGTTATCTGCAGATGGGAAGATGATATCATCAGTGATTCAAGGAAGGATGCTACACATCAATGAGAAAACAGTTGCTGAAGTGTTTCAACTTCCACAAGAAGGCTCATCCGTTCAAGATCTAAAGGAATCTGCAGAGTCACACAGGAGAGAATGGAAAGCTTCAACCTGTAACAAGCAATTCAGTTTTACCACTGCTAAAACTGACCTCAAGCCCGAGTATGGAGTTCTACTTGACATAACGAACAAGATGATGTTCGGAGTAATTGGAAGCCTAAGCTAACTTACTCAAGAGAGATACAAGGTCATGATTCACTTTGCTGAAGGGAGACAAACACATTGGGCAGCATTTGTCTTTCAACAATTCAAGCATCAAGTCATCAAGGCTACAGACTCAAAGAAATCTGGCAAATTTGAGTCCAAGGTAGGACTTGTTCTAAGGATGCGCAAGATGCTTGAAGACCTGCTGAAACTTCTAAGTGATGAATCAGTACCGGTTCTAATCTCAGACTGGATCCCCAAGAAAGGAACTGCTCATCTTCAGTCACTGAAGAAAAAGAGAAGCGGCAAGGCCAAGATGAGCAACCAGAGTTCGAGCAACTCAACTGCCAATGTCGTTCACTCTCCAAAATTAAAGAACGGATCGCCAGTTGATTTTCAGGTTTGCTCTGATCCAGATGAGCTTATTCCATTCATTGGAATCCCCCACCTAAACTAAGAAGCGGACTACTTCAGAGGCACATGCCCTCCGCTCCAGCTGACTGAAGAGAATATTCGCACTTTCTACAGTGGTGAATATACAGTCAAAGGTGCACAAAAGGAAGTGACTAGTCTCCTTCTCACTCACTTTACCTTTGTTGCCCAACGTGATCAAGAGTTGTTCAAACAACTCCACCGGTACTTCTACTGGTATAACTGGAGACATTCTATGTCCATCCAGTCTCACTTTCTTGTAACTGCCTTTCATGGCATGAGTTACTGGTAACGAGAAGAAACTTGGAGCATCAAATGGATAGGTTCATCAAATCCATTTCCACCAACCATTGTGCAAGTTCAACACATCATGAACCACTGGGTTGTTAACAAGATTCCAGCAAATGCCCTCCTAGCAGAAATCAAGACCAACATCATTCCTCAAGCAGTTGGGACTGCAGATCGACCAGTCAACTGCCCAACTGGCTCACTTTGTCGTCAGCTGAACTTTGATAATTTATCAAGTCAGTCAGCTGAGCCATCACTCACATGAGAGTGATAGTGATGATCAAGACACTACCACATCACCAAGTCTCTTATCCAAAAGCTATGTGACTCCATTGCTCACCTCTAGCTCAAAAGGCATGCAACTGCTCGTGAAAAGTGATCAGTTTGGGTCATTGCCAAAGGGAACTTCACACTTCCTTAGTCAAAGGATGATAAGCTCGTTAGTTGATATCCAGCTTCACCTTCGCCAAGCCAAGAGGACAGCAAGGCCTGAACTGTCCACGCACAAAGCTATATCTAAAGGAAGCAGTGCTGCCAGTCCAGCTAAGCCATTCAAGAAGCGGAAACTATCTACAGAAAAGTCGAGCAACCGATCAAGCCAACTGATCAATTCAGTTCAGTTGCAGCTTCAACTGCAGCCAGCTCATCAGTGACGACTGAGCATCAAGACTCAACTGTTCATCCAACCACTGAGTCATCAATCAGTTGGACTATATCCCAACTGACTAAGGATAAGTTTTTTTTGAAAAAAAAGCTTACCTTCATTATATTTGAAAATAGGGTTCTATATAACAAAGAGATGCCATTAATATTTTTGCATGGATATTAAAACAACTCTTCAAAGGAAGAAGGAAAATATAATTTTTAATGAGCTATAAATAGAAAGATCTGCAGAAAATATTTCGCTATTTATGGCAACTACCCCATTTTCAAAATCGCTACATCTCAGCCACAAGATCATAAAGTTACTTAACCGTTGAACGGCTGAGATACAAACATCATTAATTCTGCTAATCAACCATCAAATCAGATGGCTGATCAGCTAAGAAAAGCAATCGAGTGCCCTCGATTCCTGCATGCAAAGATGCATAAATATGTGTAAAGAGATGAAGGCTCTGATCATCTGAAAAACTCTCTCACTCTTGTTCGATCATTTGTTAGCCTTCTCTCTCTCATAAAAAACTACTGTTATCTAAACTAAAAGAGCATCTTTTTGCAGAAATGAAGCCCCCATTTCACATGGTGCATATTAAAGCTCTTGAGCGCAAGATAAGAAAGGATAAGTCTCTAAATCTAGAGATGCTCAATGCATGTCTCGGCCCGGATGTATTTCAAAAGATTTATCGACCATTAGAGGCGACTGGTTTGCTACCTTTCTTGACACTCCTGCCGGTCAAGAACACACCTTCTTATGTTGCCGAGTTCTACTACAACACAACCATCAACGGTGACAACATCATCTCCACCATCAAAAATCAGGTGATCAAGGTAACAAAGGATACGATGATGTCCACTCTTTACCTCCCCGGCAAAGGCCCAGACATGATGGACCTAAATTTGCTATCCAAATACGCGCTATGGGATACCTGGAAGCTTCTTCACATGCGCCACAATGACAGCTCGCACAGACTAAAGGAGAGCATGCCAAGTGATATCATCCAACTCTTGGATATCACCGGCCATATCCTACATTGCAACTTCGAGATAGTCTATCTCTCCGAGCTCAAAGCCCATCTCACAGCCGCTCTATACTTTGGATGTCAAGCCGACTGCGCCTTCTTCATCCTTGCTCAACTGAGAGGTAATGTAGAGCGAGCGGCATATGATCCGTCAACTGGCACATTCCGAGAAAAAGTCGGGTTTATGAATTGCATAAGCCATATCATACAAAGCCAGTTTGATAAGATCATCCCAACTGGTGAACTACTCAGAAGAAAAAACATGCTCCCAACTACCTACTGCCATCAGATCCCGAAGCGCTCACATTCACAAGGGCCTTCCAACTCAGATCGTGGAAAGGCACGCTTGGAGGCACCCGTCAGCTCCTCTGACGAAAGAGAGCTGATGCTTGAGAGTGAACCTCTTTCAAGGCTGAGTGATCAGCCTACAATATCAGCCAGCTCCCAACCTCTATAGTTAGTCCAACATGACTCCATTGAGGTTGACTTTGAAGCAGTTCTAGACCACTAGCTCAGAAACTGCTTCGGTCTCATTGAGGACTCCGACTCCTCACTATTCGCGCAACTCCAGAGGTACCTGCAGTACCACATATGGCGCTTTCAACTGGATGAGTGAACAATGTTCCACCTCATCCACACCCATGGCTCCATCTTCTGGATCAACGAAGGTACATGGAGTAGAAACTGGATGAATCATCCACTCTCCTCGCCACCAACGCTCTCAGACATCATGGATTCGATGATCAAACAAATCCAGCTCCAGATACCAGCCAATGCTCCTCTCCCCGACAATGAACTGGCTAACTCCTCATGCACACCATTCGGTGATGATCCACCTCTTCCAACAACTGATGAGATCTTCAACAACTTGGCCTCCATGAACTTCAGAGAGCAAGATATCTCTGCTTAAGGTCAGTTCATGACAACTGAAGATGCCTATGCATGGCTCTCCTCACCCATGCAAATTCCTTCAGTTCCCTCCATCCCTGATGATAATTTGGCAACTGCCTTCACGTTCCTACCAAACTGGCCACTACCATCATGCGATCCATTCCACCTTTTAGATGATGCCAAAAAGGGGGAAGAAGGACAGTATGATGATGGATGTTTGACTATTTGGGATCATATTCAAAGAGAAATTCATCATGAGGGGGAAGATCAGCTTCAGGGGGAAGCATGGAGATTACAAGGAGTCCAAGAAAGAGGAAAATCGAGCAGAAAGAAAAGGAGCAATTGGAGCAATTTTCAGGAAGTAGAATAGTAGTTTTACTACTCTTGAAATTAAAATATGCCTTGAAATGAATATATAATACAAGTTTTGATCATGCTTATACTTCAAGCTTGTCATGATTATAATGCTCATGCTCAGATATACTATGCTCTGATACTTGAAGCTTGAATGTTTTGACATGATACTTTATGCTCTGATACTTCAGTTTGAATGCTTTGACACTAGAATGAAAGCATGCTCAAAGAGAAAGAATAAAAGAATGCTCTGAAATTTGAGGTTCAATTTACTCTTGAAATTGACATGCTCTGATACTTGAATATTAGCATGAATGACAAATGCTCTGATACTTTAATGAAAATTATGAATCAATTTGTCTCTCAACGTGCTCTGAATTTGCTCTGATTTTAAGATTCTACTTAAGCATTTGCTACACTTGCAGTTTTTCCATCATCATCAACAAAGTTTTGACATCATCAAAAAGGGGGAAATTGTTAGGAAAAACTATTAAGGAACACATAGATTAAGTTTTGATGAGATGTCAAAATTAGTTATGAAAAACTGACTAAAGTTCAAGCTGTAGATTGAAGCTGACTAGTCCAGGGCATCATTTCGAAGGAACTCAAGTAGAGTTAAAGTCAACCAATCTGAAGAATGACCTACAAGCTGGAGGATACGTCATCCAGTCTGAATTCATCTCAGCTGAAAAGTCATACCGGTCAAAACAAGCTGACAAGCAAGTCAGCTGAGCTGAGGGAGAAAAGAGTTGACTAAAGACTGAAGAAACTGATAAAGCATCAGTTTAACCTAGAGACTGGAAGTATCCAACTGATGGCCACACTGTAGTAAATAGCCAATTTCAGCTGACAAGCCCAGAACTGCAAACTGGAGCAATAGCCAAACTCACCTGACAAGCCCAGAACAACCAACTGGAGCAATAGCCAATTTCAGCTGACAAGCCCATAACTGCCAAGTGGAGCAATAGCCAATTTCAGCTGACAAGTCCAGAACTGCAAACTGGAGTAATAGCCAAACTCAGCTGACAAGCCCAGAACTGCCAACTGGAGCAATAGCCAAACTCAGCTGACAAGCCCAGAACTGCCAACTGGAGCAATAGCCAAGCTCAGCTGACAAGCCTAGAACTGCCAACTGGAGCAATAGCCAATCTTAGCTGATAAGCTCAGAACTGCCAACTGGAGCAACAGTCAAACTCAGCTGACAATCTCGGAACTGCCAGCTGGAGAGATAATCAACTGAGCTGACAAATCCAGAACTGCCAACTAGAACTCAAAAGTACCAAGAAAGCTGAAGCCAGAGAACCCGGGAGTTTGTTGCTCAAAACCGGTGAATCTTGGAATAAATGCTTCACCAAAGATCCTGGAAATTAATAAAGATCGATTGGCAGAGTAACGGCTACTTCAACCAAATGCTCCAAGTGATCATTAAAGACCATATTCCATTAATGAGCCAACAGAGCCACCAATCAATGGACAATGGAACTCAAGGGTCATAAAATCACCCCTTTATAAAAGATGAGTGAATCAGAGTTTAAAACATTCTTTGCCAACTTCATCTATTCTACGCCTTCATAACTTTCGCATATATAAGCAAGAGCTTTTCTTTCTCCCTCCCACTCAAGCTCAAGTGCGACATTTGATAGAAACTGCGAGAGTCCAACTGAGAAGAAGAATTCATAGAATTAAGATATTCAGCCAGCTGTTGACGATCCAGCCAGGGCAGCCTTCTCAGTTCCGGCTATTCAACGATCAACTACTCAGCTTAAATTTAAGGAGCACATCAGTTGATACCCCCTGTTCAAGACTCACCTCTTGAAGATCGAAAGAGATCTAAAACCTTGTAAAGACGACAATAACACCTACCTTCCTAGCGAGCAGTTAGGGACTTCAAGTGTGAGCCGTCGACCTGCTGAGATAGCGAGCAGTTACCAGGTTCAGCCAAATGTCCTTCATTGTGTAATTTGTAAAGAAACTCAAGTTATATAGTGAAGTTGCCCTTCTGCGGAAGGAAGAGAGGACGTAGAAGTTTGAGACTTCGAACCTCTATAAATCGCTTGTGTGTTGTACTATATTGATTATTGCATATCTTTAAACTTCACACAATATCACACAAGTTGCACTCAAATTGTCTTAACTGATCAACAAGTTTGTGCATAGATAAGTTTCATCAAGCGAGTTAAAGGGCCCTGTTATTTCGCATCTAAAGCAAAAGTTTTTGGAATCAGTTTATTCACCCCCCCTAAACTGATACCGACTCGCCCGGGACCAACAAATTATCATGCCAAAAATCTACTTGGGATCCATTTTTGATAATACAATATGAATCATTAATCTCCTGAACGTGATTACGAATTCCTGGCCAAAGTGAGGAGAAAGCTACACTTTTAACTCTCTTAGGAGACGGCAAGAATCTAGAGCGAGCAAGTTGCATGACTTGAGATTCCGAGGTAATAAGACCCCATGCAAGCTTCATAAGCAAACCTCGGTTCATATCCTTGAAGAAAGACAAACCCAAGCCCCCTTCCTCAATCATTGCACATGTACGGGACCAGCTCACTGCACAATATGAGCGTATACTGATATCTCATTTCCATAAAAAATTCCTAGCAGCCGAATCAAGCTTCTGGACCAAAGTACGAGGCCAACGATACACCATCATAGAATGAGTAGCCGAACTCGTAATCACCGATTAATTAAACAAAGACGTCCTGCCGTAGAAAGAGTGTAACCCCTCCATCTATCAAATTTTGAGATAATTCGATCAGCAATAGGCTGCATATAACAAACCTTAGGAACGCCTTCAAATAAAGGAATTTCTAAGTAAGATGTAGGTAAGGAACCTACCGTAAATCCCAAAAAAACATTAGAATCAAAGGCTGAACCCCTCTGCCATAAAAAACAAGAGATTTAACTTTGCTACAATATTGACCAGACAAAGTAGCATATTTATCCATAATATCCGCCAACTCCATAACATTAGAATTTGTAGCTCGACAAAATATGAACACATCATCTGCGTACAATATGTGAGAAGGAAAAAGAATCCGTCTACCATGAGACATAGACTGCAGCCGCTTATGCTCCATCGCATCAAGAAGTAAATAGCTAAGCACCTCTTAAGCAATCCCAAATAAAAGAGGCGAGAGAGGATCTCCTTGTCTCGCACCTTGAGAACATGCAAAATACCCAATAGGCGAGCCATTAACAAGAACCAACAACCTAACTGAATTCAAGATGTTATGAATTAAAACACAAAATTTTGGAGGGAACCCAAAAGCACGGAGAACACGCTGCAAAAAGTTCCAATTGAGAGTGTCAAACGCTTTAGTGATATCAACCTTCAAAGCCATATTTCGAGCAGCATGCGTTTTATTTAAAGCATTGACCCCTTCGGCCGCTAGCATAATAGCATCATGAATGTGTCTCCCTTGAATGAAGCTAAACTACTGTTTGGTAACAATGTAAGCTGCAATAGAATTTAGCCTTGTAGCCAAAAATTTCGTGAAAATTTTAAACAAAAAATTACTCAATGCAATAGGCCTAGAATCTTCCACTTTAATGGCAAAATCAGTTTTAGGAATGAGAACAAGAAAGCTGGAATTCAAACCCGAAGGAATAACCCCGTATTTAAAAAATTCCAGCATAGCTCGATAAATATCCATGGCAATGAATTCCCATGCAGCTTGGAAAAAATTCCCTGTGAAACCATCCGGTCCAGCAGCACTATTCGGATCAAGAGAATACACAGCCTGCTTAACCTCCTCTAACAGAGGGTCCATAATTAGATTGTCAGCTTGTTGTGCCGTAACAAGTTTAGGAACGATTTTATCAACCAATGACATGTTCACCGCTTGAATATTCTTATCCAAAAAAAGTTGTTTATAGAACCCCACAACATGATTGGAAATCCTTGCAGCATCATTAACTAGCTCGCCTTCAATTTCCATAACGGTAATTGTAGATTTAGCACGTCTAGCTTTAATGCTATCATGAAAAAATTTGGTATTTCTATCACCATCATTAAGCCAATCTATTCTGCTCTTCTGCTGCAAATGTGAGACTTTCACCAACAATAGCCCGTTTATCTCAGCTTGCAAAGAAATTTCCTGATCTAATAAATCCTCCTTGTACCCATGCAATGACATATTTTCCTGAAGCGATCCCTACTGCCTTTCCAATGCACTAATATTGGAGTTAAAATTTCCAAATACCGTGTAATTCCAATCCTTAAGAACCAATTTCAAACGTTTGAGCTTGATCATCACCAGATGAATTTTGATCATCCCATGATTTACGAACCACTTGCAAAAAAGACTCATGGCTAACCCACATGTTCAAAAAACAGAAAAGCCGTGGACCAGAGACCGAAGATGACTGACAAGTCACCACCAAGGGAGAATGATCCGAACACATCCTAGGAAGCAGAGAGGCCGAAATAACCGTCCAAGCGTTCCAGAAGTCCTCTGAAACCAGAGCACGGTCTAACTTACTTTTTGTAATTTGAGGAAAAATCGCTACCAGAGCACGGTCTAACTTACTTTTTGTAATTTGAGGAAAAAATCACTTACTCGACCAAGAATAAAATAACCCATTGCATTCAACCTCAGAAAGCTCCAAATCACCAATGAAATTATTAAAATCCATACAAGCTTGAGGAGAGGGCTTAGATTTCCCTCTATGTTCATGAGAGCCATGAATGGCATTAAAATCACCCAAGATAACAAAGTTACCCTGAAGAGCACTAAGTTCAAGCCATAATTCACGACGTGCAATGTAAGAATTAGAACCATGCACAATAGCGACCACACCACTGAAATTATTCAAAGAAATCTGCACCATAACACTCTGAGTCGAAGAATACAAAATAGAAGAGGTAACAGAAGCCTTGACAAAAACCCAAATATTAGAACTGCGGGGAGCCCAATTATTCTGAAATATAGGGATCATATCCAAAGACCGCCAAAAAGAAGTTGTAACAGTAGAAAATTGAGTCTGAGGCTCAATTATACTAAGCACATCTGGACGAAAAACAAGAACATGCTTTCTCAATATATTTTGGGATATTTCCGTAGTTATCCCATAAATATTCCATGTCATTAAATTCATTGAGCGATAGAAGAATGCCACGAAAAATCTCCATCCTCCACGTCTGTTCTACGATTGTCAGCTCCCGAAATAGAATCCATATTTTTCAAAGCAACAGTAATAGGCTCCACCAACTCAAACGGAGCAAGAGGTACTTGTTTCAGCTCTAATGGATCAGTCTTCCCCACCATGGAATTTAACCGCTCAGATTGCCGCAAATCCGCAGCACTTGGCTTCATTTTCTTCTTATTTACCCACTTTGAAGGGGCTCCTAACTCTGCACAATCCCGAGTATCATCAGTCTGACCCTCATAAATAACAGTAGCAGACTTGGCAAGTCCCTCGGTCTGTCCCTCTGAAAGAACAGTAACAGACTTGGCAAGCCCCTCATTTTGATCATACCTTACATCACTGTCATTATCCCTCTCCAATGGATCTAAAGAATCCCGCACCATCCCAACCTTCCCATCAACTTTCCCCACAGAATCTCCATCAGACTCCTTGCAGTCAGAGGCCTTTTGAGGAGCGATCAATCTGTCCCTGATTAGCAGTCTTCTCTTTCATCCCTTGAATTGATATCATAACCGTATGAGGATTAGCGTCAATTGAATGACCATCCACCACACCCATCTTCTTATTGACTTCAGCCGTAGTAACTTGATCAGCTGGATGTGTCAATTCCATAAGGACATCAAATGCATTGGCTACCCAAACAGGATGTAGCATGTCCCGTGATGTACCCGCATTCATCGTCCCTGACTTAGTAGCGCCAAATGATTTAACTACCCAATCCTTTGTGGTTAAACTTTCGCCCTTCTTGGCAACTGCCACAACCTTCGAATTTCCAACTCCCTCTCCATCAATATCATTCGACATATTCTCCTTAGTCGGTGCATTTAGCCTGCGACATTTACTCATAGAATACCCCACAATTTTGCATTCATTACAAAACAATGGCAGGTTTTCATAATGCAAATCTATGAAAACTGAGGAATCAACCCGATCAATCATAACCGTGGACTGCTGAGCCTGAAGCATATCAATTTTGATTAAAATTAGAGCATAATGCCCTACGACTCCATGCATTGTGTTACCATCAATCTTCAAATGAGTGCGAACAGAGCAAGCTATTCCAACAAGAATTTCAGCGTGCAAATATTCAATCGGCAGATTGTAAAGACAAATCCAAACTTGAGCAATGGTAGAGTTAACTTTGTAAGGAGTGAAGTCCGGGACCCAATCCCGAATTCTCATGATCCCAGGGTAAAGATTCCACGTTTGAGACTGCTTCGCCTTCGCTTGATCTGCCGCACAAGAGAACTGCAACGTAAAATAACCCTTTCCCAATGATATCAAATTCCAAGACTTCGTGAAATCCCAAATTTTTTGAAGACGAGTTTTCAGTTCAGTTGCAGACCAAGGTTTTTCTCCTTTAAACATAATAACTCTGCCAATTAAAGAGAATTAAAATTTTCCTAATTGGGCTTGGTAAAGATCCTCCGGAATTGATATTGAATTGAAGTCACCCCTTTTGATAGGTTGAATACGTGATAGTGATGTAGTGAACATATTTGGATGGCGATCTGGCATGGTCAAGTTAACAGCAGCAACATAGGATGGCCCATGCTTAAGGATTGGGGACGTAGATTGAGGATTAGGGTTTGCTGATTTTGAAATATCACAATTATGGTTCGCATGAGAAGATTGCATAGAAGGGGATTTTTCTAATTCTCGTGAGGATGAATTAGATTTATGACTGTCCAAGAATCGTGAGGATTCCAGAACAGGATGGTTGATGCCGGAATCTGGCTGATTAAACGTGGAAGATGACTACATTACGCCATATTTCTCTCTCTTTATCATAATAGCGATGTTCTGTTCAGCGTCTATAATTCGAACCATATGAAAACTGAAATTTCGTCAAATAGCATTCGGCGTCTCAACTTTGAACTAAACCCTTAAATTCGAAATATACAGTCCGAACACAACATAAAAAGGGGGCAAAATCAGATCAATAACTCGACACAAACCTTGATTTTTTGCGCACAATTAACTCAAATTAACATCTAATCATTTTAGCGACCTATCCTAACATCTTGTATTATTGGAAAACTTGATTTAAATAATGACCCAATAATTTTTTTATCTTATGGAATAAAATGTATAAATTAACAAAAATCGAACATGAAACTCACCAAATCGATCCATGAATGTAGCTTTGAAGTTGTCGGGCTTGGAACAAATGTCGTGCAATGTCGAACAAGTTTCTTCGGCTCGATTTCAAACTCGTTTGCGGTAGAAAATGTTGGAAAACTGTTTTTACTTCTTTTTACTTCAATTTTTACGTTAATTTTCTCATTAATATTTTTAAGTTTTTTAAGTTTTATTTTAAACTGATTTTATGTTTTTAATTTTCTGATTTTAAGTTTTCATTTTCAAGTAAAATACATATTTTAGAGGAAGAGCATTATTGTTAATATTAGTGGTGGAAAGAGTAAAATTAGTGGTGCATTGAGTAGATGTGGTGCAAAGAGCAAAATTCGTGGTGCATTTAGAAACTCCCATTTTTGTTTTCTAAATCTGTAATTTTCTTTTCAGTTTTTTTTAAACTAAATAAGGGTATTTTGGTTCAAAATGGATAAAATAAATAGTTTAAAAAGCAGTGTTTAAAATAAGAATTTAAAAAATTTAAGTGGATAAAAATAAAGGATTTGACCCGATAATGATATACTAATGCACGCAAGCGATAGGCAAGAAAAGATGAAAAATTATAGAGAGAGATTACAAATTGTATTTAAGCATGTTCACTTATAATCTTAGTAGTTGGGATAGGTGTACTTCAATTTCTAGCGTGAATACACGTGCGTCTATAGGAATTTGTAGTGTTGACCTTTAAGATTCCATTAATATTCAAATGAAATCAGTCCCACTTTTCTCTATTATAATTGATGTCACATTTTGATTTTTATTCGATTTTCATCAATTTTTTTCTTCAATTTCAATTTGTTATGACTTAGTTTAATTTTATAATTATTATTTAGGGTTTATTCCAACTAATTAGGATTTATATTTATTTTTTAATAGTTATTTCTTATTTTTTAGTTAATATAATTGATTAATATGGTTGATTATTTCAAAAGTAGGGTATATAATTATTTTTTTAAAAATAATTTTTAGTAATAAATGTTGATTATAATTTATAATACCATAATAAAATTTATTTTTGTAATAAATATTTTTAAAATATTAAATTTTATAGTGGGATTTGAAAAGTGAACTAGAGGATTTTATCCCATTAATATTGGGTAGTATTCATTAGTCAAGGGAAAAAAAGTGACTATTTTGCCGGCAATTATCAACGGTTGAGATAAACAAGGAATTGTAAATTTCATGCAGATTGATATATAAGGTTAGTGTTTTTTTAGGGAAAAGGAGACTATATTAAGAAGACTGGTGAAATCATTCAAAAGGCGCAATGTCCGACCATA